>JAVXUM010000046.1:17260484-17273251 GCA_035590655.1 Pouteria glomerata
AAAAAAAAAAAAAAAAAAAAAAAAAAAAAAAAAAATTAGAGCTCATGAACTGGGTGAAGGAAAAAAAAAAAGAAAAAGAAAAAAATATCACATTAAATCGAAAATACTTTTAATATGTATTGTAATTAACGAATTGTTATTGATGTATTAATTTGACAAATAGCGTTACTAAAAAGAAAAAAAAAACTAATAACAGTAGCAATTGTGGATAACATTTATTTACCAAAAAAATAAAAATAAAAATTGTGGATAACACAAATTGTACCAAAAAAAATATTAATATTAGAACAATTACTATTTTTACTAAAATAATGTTATTTATCAATGCATATTATATAAATAAATAACACAACCAATACTATAATAATAAAAAGAAAATACAGCTTTGTAAATATCATTTCCGATTGTATATAATCAAAGGACAATTGTAGATAGCGAGCTTCATGGCTGACAAATAGAGGTGCTTGGTCTATTATAAAAAATAAAAAAATATTATATAACAGTAACACATAATAAAATTTAATTGAAAGAAATTAAAAATTATTTTATTTAACAAATTTTAAAACCTAAACACCTTCGTACATTCTTTGAAATAAAGTTACCATACATGTTATCAAAATCTGGAATGTTCTTTACGATTAGTGTCATTGATTTGGCAAATCAAAAATTAAAATATTTTATTTAGAGTTATTTTTTATTTCATATTTTTTATTAAAATTTATTTTTTTTATATTTTTAGCACATTAACTATATTTAAAAATTAATTAAAGTATAGGCAAATTAACTTAGGTACCTGAATATTGAAAGAAAAAAAAAATTTATCTTCCAAAAAGCAAAAAATCATGCCACCCAAAGGCATTGGATTCCTGCAATTTTGATCAGGTAGTTCTTCCACATGTAATCATCTATTTCACTGATTAGAAATTTCTATAATAGTTTATCCACTACTAGAAAATGAGATTTTAGCAACCGTTCAAAATGGTCGCAGAAATGAAAAAGATGGTCACAAAAAAGTTTTAGTAACGACTTAATGACCGCCAATGATCGGTCAAAAAAACATCTAAAAACATTGAGCAACTATTCAGACAGTCGCTAAATTATTTGCGACGGAAATGATGACTGCATGAGTAGTTTGTCGTTTAACTTTTAGCGATTGCTTTAGACGGTCACTATAACTCTAAAACGGCTACTAAATATTTTTGCAGGAATATCTGTTTAATAGTACGATTACTTTAATGACTGTTTTAGACGTTCACTAAAATTTTAAAGTAACCGTTAAAAAACTTTTTGCAACCGCTTATAAAGGTCGTGTGAGATTTGGTGTCTCAAAAAAGGTAGCTGCAGCTTATTAGCAACTATAGTTCCAGAGAATATTAAAAGTAATCGCGAAAAAGATATTAGCGACCGCTGATTGCTTGAGAATTCTTTGTGCCAATAAGCCATTTTCTATAGTGATCCTATTATTTCATGGTTTGTTTAATTTATAAGACATTCCATTAATGCTTGACCAGAGCTATATGGAGGGGGAATTGGGTTAGTTATTGAGAGGTTTATCTTGTTTGATGTTTGGTCGTTCAAAGTTAATTTCAAAAATAAAATTTGGAGTAGACTATTTATTTCTTAAAGTAGGGGATTGGGGTTATTGTATTTTCTATGTTCAGATTAAGTTTTCGTCAAGATTCAAATGTTGAGAATATTTTTTTATCAAATAACTAATTAGAATATATATCTTATTTTGTTTTATATTCTACTAATTAAATATAAAAAAAATTAATTTCACATAAAAATTAATTTTATATTATTTAATTTTATATATTATTATTCTGGTATTTCTTATACTTTTAGCATATCCCTAATTAAATGTATTTTTCAATCTTATGAAACAATATTAAGAGTAATTACATTTTATTTTTTTGGGTTTAGCCTCAAAACATATGACCTTTATCTAATTTAAAAATTAACACATTATGCTCTTGTGATTTGGACCAGAGTATAAATTTAACAAAAACTATATTTATATCTCATGTGTCACATATAGGCTTATATGAGATTGTGCAAAAAAAATTGTTGAAAAAGAAAAAAAGGCAAATTAATCTATGACTTGTGTATATTTTTTTCCAAAAAAAATTTTCTCCAATATTTTTTTATTATTAAGGCACAAATTTAGTTAAATCTGACATATTTTATAAATTTTACATTTTGATTATCTAAATCACCAAAAAAAAAAAAAAAAAAAATTCGTGTTCATTTTTAAATTGAAGAAGAATAATATGTTTCTGAGACTAATATTAAAAAGTAAATTGAAATTATAATTTATTAATTATGGCGTACGTGCATTCATGCATGCATGAGATGGACTCATATATATGTATATATACATTCGCGTTATTGAATAAAAGTGGCAATAATTAAGGATATGGGTGGTTTACCTTACAGGTTCTTCGTCTTTGGACGTTGGCCCATATGTACCCACTACGATAAAGTGTAAACAACCCTCACCCTCTTCCCTTACGAAAAGCATTTAACCATGCATGCATACGTGGTACTTGCTTAAACGCCCATTTGATTGGGGGTGCAGGTTCAAAGCTGTGCCGTTGTATCAGCATATGAATGGTTGTCAGGGAAATTCTTCATCACTTTCTGGCAACACTTCGATAAATAATAATAAATATAAATATTAAAAAATACATATAATAAAAAAATATATAATTTATATAATTTGATAATTTATCTACGTCCACGATCATTTAAAGAAAAAATTCACTATGTGAAAAAATTATTATAATTACACAATTTTTCCTCTTACCTAATACTCCGATACACATCACAAAGTAACTTATCAAGTAAACTTTAAGTCTCACCTCAAAGAAGGAATTTAACTAAAGTATAAGTTCGCTACCCAAACCTTTGACCAGTATATCTTTTTCAAAGAAAGTGACTGTTTATTTATAACCTCACGAAATTTCTCTACCTTTATAAAAAAAAATCGATGCAAGACCAGTGTAATATCTAATATTTAATTGTGGCTATTTATCTGTTATTTTGACCTAATAAAATATTTGAACTGAGATTTGATTAATTTATTTTATTTTTGTGGGCCGAGTTTGGCTCAAAGTGATATTAAATTAGACAATTGGGTCAAAAGTCCAGCCCTTCTTTTCTCTTTCCTTTGTTTCGTTCCTTATTCTTTTCTTTTTCTTTACTTTTCTTTCGCGACTTCCAGAAAATGAGAGAGAGAGGGAAAAAGAGAGAGAAAAGAGAGAAGGTAGAGAGAGAAAGTGTAAGCTAGAGAAAAAGGCTAACGGATCGGGGTAGTATTCAATACCATGAATGTTATGATGATATCCATTTCGCATTGTTTTGCTTGAAGTAGGAGAAATTAACGCCAAAAGTTTGAAAATCAAGATAAAATCTTCTCATTTCTTCTTTCTACATTGGGTTCGAGATGGATAAGATTTATATTTGTATTCTAAACACTGATAGGATGATTTGGACATATTGTATGCTTGATTTGGTCGAGATTTTGAAGGATTTGTGATATATGCATATGTATATATGAATGTGTGTATATATATGCCTCTATGTGTTGAGATTTTACAAATATTTGAGCTATTCTTGAATCAAATGTGGTAGAAACATGTTATTGAGTTATTTGAATGTTTATATATGATTGATTATTAAGTTTGTGGCTTGGATGAGTGATGGTTGTTTTGAAATTGGGGTTCGTTGAAAACAAACTCAAGAGCTAGTTTCTGGGTGCTGGTGTCTGAACGATAGATGTGGCGTCCAGACGACACTTGATAATAAGGTCGGATGTTGGTATTTGGTGATGGCGTTTGGACGGTAAACCTAGTTTTTGGACGGCGATGGGTAGAATGTCAAAAAATGGAAAAAAAAAAGTTTGATTTTTAAAGCCCATTAATTGTGGATTTTCAAAGATTAAATGAAAATCAAATCATCATAAAGTCTAATGAGAATGCATATTTATATGGAAAATGATATTTATTTATATGACTGAGCATATCATGTGCATGGGATTGAGATTACATTATCCCGTTTGATATGTATCTATTAATTAGTCGACAGTGCTATGTTGATGTATTTATCTGTTGAGGCACATGTTATATATGTTAATGAGATTTATGATTTTGAGAAAATAATAAAATAAAAAAGAAAATAAGACACAATCTGTAAATAAATACAAATAATGCCTCTATAAAAATAATATGCAATCTATATTATTAGAAATAGGACTTTTTCTAAAAACGGTGAAACTCTCACCATAAGGGTCCCACACTGTCTTATCCTGGGTTTAGATGAAGGATGTAAATCGTGAGATGTGTCTCAGCGATACAGGATTGGAGGGATTGCTTTTACTGATTATGTAATATGGAGACAAGCACCACGCTTGACTTGAACCTGCACCGACTGACGTGTCACAATAGCTCTCTTCACATTTCGATCGTTAAGCTATGCTCTGGAGGCAAAATAGGAAATAGGAGTTTTTCTGGCCACCTAAAGCAGTTGGCTAAAGCACAAAAATAATCAGGAAATGAATTACTCAACTACCCAACAACTGCATTGAGGCAATTATTAACTTTAAGGTCTCTGCTGGTTTTCAATGACTGCCTCAAGGTAGTCTTAAGCCTTTAACTAACCACCAAAAACAATTGCCACATTCTGGTCCAGAAAGAAATCATTTTAATATTTGTCTTAATCTCCAATAATTTTAATACTTCTCTTAATTCATAAAAATAATAATTTATAGAAATATCAAGAACTAATTCAAATAAACTCTATTTTTTTTTTTTTGTTTTCACCAATTGTATAATATTTCTTCCTCATCTTTAATGACATCACAGCAAACATATTTAATGACTTAGTTTCAAACTAATTATCTAATAATTTTTGCTAATCAATTTCAAATTAATGTTAAAATAGCCTTTTCCACATAAAAAAAAAAAAATATATCTAGTGCATATTAGTTCCAAGAATTTGAAATAAAAAAAAAAAAAAGAATAAAAGTTCATTTGAGAAGTGGGTGTTTCAATGTTGTTTAGTCATTAGGTGATTAATAAAATAGGAACATTAATTTTGGTCGCTCCAACATAAATAAAAATAAATAATAAATAAATAATCATATTAATATGTCAATAAAAACTTACGAACTAATAATTATTTTTCTCTTAATTAGTTACTCATAAAATAAGTTTGCAATACATTTTCACGATAGAAAACTTTTTACTACCCACTTTCAAGAAGATACTTTTATATAAGGAAGAAGTAATTTCTATTTAAACAAGAAATTGTATGTACATTTCGCCTTTTTAGGCTTATATATTTTAGTTTATCTTTATTATTTATTGATAATATTATTTTGATTTTAAAATGTCTAATCTAAAATATGAGTTCGCATATAAAAAAATTGGAAAACAATATGGAAACAAAAAAAATTAATCGAAGCTCAAAAGGTGGGCTTATTGATAAATTTACAATATATAAATAAAAAAATTAAATGAATTGCCCATATTATTATTAATGCAAATAATATTTTCATAAATCTTGAATAAAAAAGTTAATAAGTAATTTTGTGACTCAAATGGATAGAAGAATTATTTTAAATAAAATGTTTAAAATATTTTATATTAGATAAAAAATTTAAATTACTTTTATAAAAAAAAAAAAGTCTCATCATTGAATTCACGTTAGGCCCCATTAATATTGAGCCAATCCTGAAAATAGTTTATATATGAAAGGTTAATATTGCAATAACATAGTCGTTGAAATACAAATTAATTATAATAAATCATTTTATATTATTTGAATAATGAACTGATCTGCACATTCGTCCCATAGTATTCATCTAGCTAGCTCAAAGCTAGCTAAAAAGTAGTAGTAATCAAAATAGTTTTGAGAGAGTTGGGTGAGAATATAATAAAGTGGGAATTGGGGGAATGTTTCTTATAAAGGTCCAGTGGATGAAAATTAATTAGCAGGCCAAGGACAATGGTTTTGGTGGGTGGGTGTACTTGAGAGTGAGCTGATAATTAAAGGGGGATCCTTCGGTTTGTCCTCTCCAAGTGGGAACCTTCATTGCTTTATATACAATATATATAAATATACACATACATTTCCCAACCATTCTTTTTTCCCCCAACTCTAGCTCTATTCATGTCTTTGATACTTACCACTTCTCATATACAATCAATCAAATTATTCCAGATGGATTTATATTTTACTTTAAAAAATTTAATTGACTCATCATCACCAGTAAACAAAGTTAAATATTATTTGACATTTATTAATTTTATAAGCTTATTTTGAACTCAATTAAATTTGTTTAAATACATTTTAAGACTATATAAAAAATTAAAATATCAGAGTTCAATTTAATTAAAATTTGTTATGGTATTTGGATGGCCACCCTTTATAAAAGTGGCACGTGACAAAATTTGATTGAAAAAAATTAAAAAAATTAATAAAAGTTAAAATTTTTTAGTATTTTTTTATAAATTAAACACCTCTAATTCAAAAATTAAACAAGTATTAAAATTTTAAAATTTGTACAAATTTTTTAAGTTTTTCAAGTATATGAAAACAACTTTAAGATGTATGCGACATTCTAAATTCAATATTAATCTTATACATTGAACCTTGGCATAATTGTTGCAATGGCTTATGTATATTTTATTAAAGGGAAAAATTTAGAAGATTGGACTCTCAAAGGGTTGAACAATTGAAAAAGAAGAAAAATAAGTCAAAATTGTGACAATTTTAAAGTAGCCTAAAACTAAAGAAGAAAGTAAACAGAACCAAAATCAAAGTTGTAGATGTATGCAGAGGGTTCCCTGAGATCCATTGACTCTAGCAGAACGTATCAATTTTATCTCTCGGCCACGTACATGTATATACACCATATATCTTTCTAACTAAAGTTCATTGCATGTTAGCATATCACCAGCAAATGTCTAAGAGAAAAGAACCAATTGACACGTCACATGTGGTCCTCCTTGCGTCTCTTTTCACAGCGATTCTAGGCTCTGGTAGTCACATCTCTCTCTCTCACACACACTCATTGGGCGAGGCAATTGAATAGAAATTTCTCAAGGATTTTAGGTAGGTGGTCATGGACTTTCATGTCAACGTACGGCTTAATTGAGTCACTGTTAAAAATATCATTTTACATCTTATTTTTTTCTTTTTAATTTTCTTCTGGTGCTGGTTAATAGTAAATTAATTAATAGGGCTTGATGAGAAAGATTTTCAAATTCATCCAAAACGACACATATACTCTTAACAACATCAAGATTATCTCGGCCAAGAAAGAGGTCAATCCATCGAACTAGCAACCTTGAGCTCCTAGGTAAGAGTTCGAAAATCAACTAGTTGGTGAGATAAGTATAAGTAATCACTCGTTTGCAATTCGCACCAATAACACCGGAGCAAGATTACTACAAATAAAGAATGAATCTTCCATGGAGGGGAGAATTTGATATTTTCATAATCGATTAGAAAAATCACGTAAAATCAAGAAAGGTTATCATATCTAGTAATAATTACACAAATAATGTTTATAAATATGGGGTGAGAGAACCTTACTAGGTACGCCATATATTTTATTTATAGATACTCTGTCAAGTTAATTCTCCAAGGTTGTCACTGATTTAATTATCGAAAGATTTTTAATAAGCACCACACCAGTTAGTAGATTTTGGGTCAAAGTTTGGGTTAGGGGCACGAAAATTTTTCATCATTAGGGCTTATTGGTTTAGGTAAACTCGAGTTACAATGAAGTAAATCTATATATTATTTGAAGCTGAGATTGAGTTTTATTTTTTAACAAATAATTGAAATTTTTTACAAACCAAAATATCTTTTCAAATTCCTCATAGTCTTTGGGTCTGGTAGATAGTTAAGATTAATGATGGTATCAGAAGAATTATATTAAGAAAGACAAAAGTTTTGAATTTTTAACGAAGGAATTTATTTTTGGTTTTTGAAAATGAAAATGTGCTAACATATTTCAATTTAAAAAACGTGCATATTTAATTTTAATTGAAAAGTATCATAGGTACAAATTATTCGCTAATACGTGATAAACTAACAAAAAACATTAAATTTTATACTCCCAACTAAATGCAAAAGGATACAATAACAATAATAATGTTTTTAACTCTTAGGGTTAGTTCAAGTCGTAAGACCTTATATTTGTTTTTTAGTGGTTATCAATTCGAATCCCTTCAAAATCATTAAAGGATTTACCTGATCCTTAACTTTAAGGTCCTAGTGATTAATCGATGTGCATGTAATCTGGTCCATTTGTAATACCCTAATTTACAATAATAATAATAATAATAATTTTTTATTTACTTAAAACTTTGATTCAATGGGATAACTTGGTTTCCTTAAAATTATCAAAATTCAAATGGATTATGTTCCATTCAAAATTACATTTCTTGAATTACCAATTGCGTAAAATCATCAATACACTTCTCAAACAAGTATTAGGATTTTCTTTTTTTGACTTTAAATCTAAAGGTTATATCCGTTAACAGTATTTTGCTTAATTATTGTTATTACTACTCTTATTGTTGAAAATTATGCACTTACAATTCTGTAATTTTTTATTTAGTACTCATATCTTAATTATTTTTTTTAATATTAGATTGTTAGAATATTATACTTTAAGTTATATATGATATTTTGTATATATAAGTTTCTTATACTAGAATATTCTCTACTAGCCCATCTAGCATGCAGATTATTCATAAGGCATAAAAGCTAATATATATTTGCCTTTTTTTTTTTGAAAGGTAAATGGGGAAGGAGGCAGCCGTCGTGATTGAACTCGGGACCATGAGTAGGTGAAAGAGGTACTCTACCACATGAGTTAAAGGCCACGCTCTAATATATATTTGTCTTACCATCCTAAGTTTGTGGAGATGTTAAAATATTATATTTTAGATTATCTGATATTCTATATATATAAGTTACTTATATTAAAATATTTTGTATTAACTTATTAATTTAATATATAAATTATTCATATTTAATATGTAGATTATTAGTATATACATATCTTTATCTCATACTGCTAAAAATCCGCTGATAGCCGACGAGGCATTAGATGACCGCTAGTAGGCGGTCGTGTATGGCCAAGACAGCCGACCGCTTCGGCGCCAGGGACGAATGCTTGAGGCGGTCGAGGATTTCTCCCTAATCCCCATAAAACCCACCTTCCTTTCCCGCTTCTACTTTCCCTCCCTCAACTCCTCTCTCTTTTCACTTTCTCTTTATCTGATCACTATCTCTCTTTCGTCCAAACCGAGCAACGCCCTGCCAATCGCCATCTATTCCTCATCGGTGACGTCAGAACAAAGCTCTCTATGGCCAAAGTTTCATCCCTCGGCTCTTTCTTTCTTCAATCACTCTATCTCTCTCTCTCTCTCTCGTGGAAACTTTACCGCTGATCGCTCGCCTAATGTTCGAGTAGTGTGGGAAGCTGTTTTCCGTGCTATCGGTTGTTAACATTCAAGCATGAGTTAGTTCAAAGTCGGCAAGGGGAATCAGAGAAAGGACAATTTAGTTAACAATCATGACCATGGGAACATTTGTTCGATTTCTAGGTACCCCCGAATCTAGTAGTCATCGCCCTTGAGCTGGGAAAAGCATTTACCTGGAGTCAGCTATTCCTGATTCAGCAAAGGAAAAAAGTCTTGATCCCAAGACTAGCTGCGGATTGGATTCTTTCTTTTATCCGAACTGACTCTAATCGTGATTTTGACTCTATTATAATACCTCCCTCTGCTCTCTCTGTCTCTTCAATCTTTCTCTCTCTGTAGTCAAACCCCCTCTCTCTCGTTTAACTGGCGACCCACGGCCCACGGCAATACCCCTTTTCGTCAGCTGCTCCACTATACCTTTTCCCTATTCAACAGGCTTCAGGTACATGAACTCTTCGTCTGTTATACTTTGTCTATCAAGTCTGCTTGCAATTTGTTTAATCTATTATTGGTTCCTTTGAGTTTCTTCTTATTGTCCCATATGTTTGTTTCTTCATAATAATCGTGTTTTTGGAATTCATAATCTGTAGTTGATTTATCTTATAAGCACTAAATACCTTTTCATGTATTGTGGGAGTTAACCTCAGTTATGTTGTAGCCTATTTATGTCAAAAGGGCATGCATGATTATACAATCAACGTGTAACTCATACTTAATTGTGTGAATGGTAAAACATCCTGAAGAGGTTTACTCCTGGGTCACTTTTTTCTTTCTAGTTTTTGACAGATTTAGATGGTGTTGATTGATTCAATCTTATACGATTCAAATTCAAGTCTTTATTAGCTGTGTTTTTTGTTCTTTGACTCCTTTTCATATTTTTGGTTGCTATTTCATTCTATGTTCATAGTTTTGAGTAGATATAGATTAAAACTAGCCTTCATACGCACAAAGATACACACATTATCATTTCTTAAGTTGGAAGATGAAAGTAAGAGAAAATGATGTTTTGTAGTTTTCTTTTCTTTTTCTGCTGACAATTTCTTGTATGACGTATTTTGCATCCTAAAATTCCTTTAATATTTGAGCCTATATATATATAGGTCTCACCCTATTATTAATTGTCACACTCACATTTTGCAAACATATAGAAGATATGTTTGCAGTAATAAAAAATGAGATAAAATAAGATAAAATGAAATAAGATATGAGTTTGTAATTCATGTAATAAGATAAAAAGTAAATAACTTTTAAAATTTTTTTAAAATTTCAGATATTTTCAAAGTTTATCAACAAATCAAATGCACACAAAATTTTTCTTCCCCATTCTTTATTTCAACATAGATAATACAGTACCAATTAAGTTGTACCATTTGGTGTTTGATCTAAAAGCAAATACAAAGTCACAAAATTCTTCCCCAACAACCTTACAACTACCTTTACATCGTTTAGGACGTTAAAGAAAAAAAAAAAAAGGTTATTATGTTTTATTACGTTTCTACATTGCAATTAAAGCAAGCAAGGACAACTGAAAACCCTAATTTGGATAATCTAAATGCATGAATTTAATCCCTAAACCAATTTATTAAGCAAAGTTGGTGAGGAAAAAAGAGTTGTTACACAAGTGTTACACTAGGTATTTTAATTAATTCATGTATCATTTTTCTCGTATACGAGAAAGTCCCATTAAATTGACAAAGATACACTTAATCCCTACAAAACTTTCCATGTCCCCAGCTTATTCTATTAATCTTTCTTTCATTTTGCTTTAAAACATTACCACTTTTCTTCCATTGTCTTTAATTTCTTATCAATATTTGAGAAACAAACTTTTAAAAATATAATAGAATCAAAACTTTGGGATGAAATGAAGATGGATAAATATTATTCCATTAAAATTTGGGAGATGATATTAGTATTCCCAAAAAAGTTTCTAACAATCCATTATAGAAAAATATCTACTCACAAAATAGAGTGCAAGAAATTTTTTTTGGAGTGTCAATATCATTTAGCTAAAATTTTACTCTTTTCAATTATGATTAAAATATTTTATTAAAATATAAACGAACTAACATTCCTTATGCTTAAGAGGTTAAATATAAATTTTTTAAAAATTTAAAAAATATATGTAAAATTATGGGTGTAAAAAATCAATAAATATGTTCATAACATTTGCTGCGTTAATTTTTAATTTCTTACCAAATGTATTTTTAAAATAATATTTTTCTATATAAATCTTTAATCTAAGTACAGCCCATCTTTTAACGTAAGTACGCTACTAAGTTACCAAGGCCCTATGTGACAAAAATTTCAGTTTTTAATTTTAAATTTTTGTTTTTATTTTTTTAATTTTTAATTTTTGTTTATATTTTTTTTAAAAAATTTAACATAAAAACTCGTTTGGTAAATTTATTTTTAATTTTCCAAAAAATGAAAACTATTTTTAAAAATTTTTAAATTATGAAAATGTAGAAAATATATTTTCTCATATTTTTATTTTTAATTTTTATTTTCTTTCATAACCACCATCAATTATAACCATTATCTACTATCAACTAACATTGTTCATCAGTTGTCACCCACATCCAATCACTATCTCCCACTACCTCTGACCAATGCTACTATTACTAGGGGTGTGCGTGGGTCGGTTTGGTTCGGGTTTATACATGACCCAGAACCGAACCAATTTTTTTTGGTTCTTAAAATATAGACTCAGAATTGAACTGATTTTATATTAGAACCGAACCAAACCGAACCGAAAGTTTTGGGTTGGTTTAGTTTGAGTTTCGGTTCAGCTCGATTTGGGTTGGTTCAGTTCCATTTTCGGTTTGGTCAATCATGAGTTGGGTCGGGTCCATCATTACCTATTTCTCACTTAAAAAAAATGAAAAGCTGAAAAGACAAATCACTGTATATAGATACAAGTTTTTTCATTGTATATACAAGTTTCAGATATTAGTCTATTGATGCACCAATGGGAAAAAATAAATTATCTTACTAAAATAAATTTAAAAACTGTAAAAGGTATAATTTAAGATTGTGACTCACAGTGGAAGTAGCTTCACCAGAATACAACGGATTCACAACGAAAGCAGTTTGGAGAGAGAGAAAGAGAGATGCGAGTGCGATCGACAAAGATGTGTACGCTGTGCGATCTATGTTTGGAGAGAGAGAAAAGAAAGAAGATAAGTAGAAAAGGAGGGGGAAGATTAAAGGCTTGAAGAGATATAATAGATGCGGCGGCGTAAGAAGATGCTAAAAAAAAAC
>JAVXUM010000046.1:17273351-17309782 GCA_035590655.1 Pouteria glomerata
GGCTAAAAAAAAACCCTAATTTCTTTTTAGTTTTATATATTTAAATTACATAATAATATAAAAATTTATATATATATATATATTAATTTTTCGGGTTGGTTTGGGTTAATTCGGTTTAGTGTGGGTTCGGTTTGATATTGGTTCGATTTCGGTTTGGTTTGGATTCAATATATGCTAACCCAGAACCGAACCGAAAAAATCGGTTTTACAGTTCTTCAACCCAGAACCAATGCAAAATAATACAGACCCAAACTAACCCGAATCAAAGTGATCGAATTGGTTCGATTTTCGGGTTGTTCAGGTTCTTTGTGCACCCCTAACCATTACCACCTCCTCTCACTCACTTCCAGTTAACATTAATAACCGTCATC
Organism: Pouteria glomerata; assembly: GCA_035590655.1. NCBI lineage: Eukaryota > Viridiplantae > Streptophyta > Magnoliopsida > Ericales > Sapotaceae > Pouteria > Pouteria glomerata. The sequence continues at coordinate 17,273,723 of JAVXUM010000046.1, forward strand.
CCACCCACCTACGACTATCATCATCCGTCGCCTATCACCACCATCACCCCTGCCAACCCACACTCACCACCCACCATTGATAGTTGCCATTGCCACCACTATTTTCGTTGTCGTCGGCCACATATCTCGACCACTTTCGCTGTCAATTGTTGCCCATCTTTAACTACTGTTGACCAACTACCATCAACCTCTAACTACTGTATTTTATTAAATTAACTAACTATATGAAATATATTTTATTAAATTATTTTTAATAAATAATATAATATTAATTTAATAAAATATATTTTAGATTAATTTAATTAATTAAATTAAATTAATTAGATTAAAGTAATACAATTTAATTATGTTATTAATTAAAATATTTTAATAAAATGTATCTCACATAATTTATTTAGTTAAATTACTTTAACTAAGAAATTTAATTTAATTATTTTATTTATTAAAACTAATTTTAATTCAATAAAATATTTAAATAAAAATAGTTCATTTTAATTAATGCAATAAAAATAGACAAAGTGTTTTAATAAATACAAAATAATAAATATATTAATATATAAATTAACTAGTCTTTTAATGGACATAAATATATTGCTACTTTTGTGTGTTTTTTTTCATTGAGCCATGTTATGATAAATTATATTATCGTAACATCTAAAAAATTTTAGAAAACTTTTTAAAAATAAAAATATTTACGTGTGGATAAAATCATAGTAGAGTAAAATTGTCAAAATTCTTGATTTTATTCCCGTGTAATTTTTTATTTTTAAATAATTTATATTTAAAAATAATAAGTCTGGCAGATCGATCTGAATCAAGATTCATTAGTCATTGTTACCAAATGTGCTTGCAACTTTTTGTTTTTTTTTTTTTTACTGTAAAAATAAGAAGTAACAATTAAAAACTGAATACCAAAATTAAAAACTGAATATAAAAATTAATAATTAATAATTTTATCAAATGAGTCCTAATAGTTTCCTTTTTACGAGGCCATCCTATTTTGGAAATGTAGCGGTTTTACATGTACGTGGAGATTTTTTTTTTTTTTTTTTTTTTTGGTTTTTTCTATATATATTTTTTGATGGAACAACCTTGAATTTAAACAAAGTATAGAATGCAAATTCCTTAACTCTTACCCAAGATTAGAACAAAGCAAATACCAAAACACAATCAACGACTATGCACACTTTATTTACCTGCTTTTCCCCTACACTTTATTTTTCCAATGAGGTGAGCCTCGAAGAAAAGATAAGAGTGAAAATAACTAATCGCTAAGAGGTCGTTGGCCCAAAATACACTAACAAACAAGTTAAATGAGAAATTCAAACAAATGGAGAAGTGAAAAATTAAGAGAATCATTCGGATAGACTATATATCCCATTTGTTTGGTATATGTCTCTTTTATATTAAAAAGTATTAATATAAAATGTGTTTAGAGTGATAAAAAGTGAGATAAATTATGAATTCGTAATTTATGGAGTGAGATAAAAAATAAATAACTTTTAAAAATTTACTTAAACTTTCATAAATTTTTAGATAAAATCAACAAATCAAACGCTTAAAAATGCACTATAATCCTATCGATCTATTTCTTGTAAGCATTTTTTTTAATATATAGTTTGTTTATATGCTATGTAATGATGTGTAACAACTTAAAATCATCTCTCTTTAGGGAAATATTTGTATTATTTTAATAAACGAATATTAGTGATATTTGGTAAAATTCAAATTTGATAAAATTTTGTAATTTTTTATTTACTTCTAATATCCCTAATTATTTACTATTTAAATGTTCTAAGAAAAATTAAAAAAAAATATCTAGTAGCTTATGTAATTTTACTTTTATTTTAATTTTTAGATTATAAAATTAATTTTCGTTTATTTCTTCATTTAATTTAATAATCTATATCTCTTAAGTTTTACGGGACCATACTAAGAAGATAAAAAATATATATATAGTTCTCCTAAAATTTGCCTCCCGAAGCACAATATATATATATATATTTTTCATTTCTAAGCAACGAGGCTTTATTTGGTTACAAAAGATATTTCAGTTTTTTTGGTAACTTTTTTTTTTGTTATATATGATTTTTTTATCCAAATTATTTTTTAAGTTAAAACTTTTAAAATTGTTAATTACATTCATAAAAAAAAAAAAAAAAAAAAAACCGTGTCCGTTTGAGTAAAAATTAAAAAAGTAAAAAGGTTAATTTTTTTTGTTATTTGTTATCAAAATTGATAATTTTTATCTAAATAGAGATGAATTTTTTATTTTTTTTTGAATACAAATTTATCTAAAAGTTATAGTTTTTAAAAAAAATTAAATTTTTATAAAAACTACAAAAAAAAAAAAAAAAAAAGCTAGTCTGTTTACTGACAGCTTTTTTATTTTTGTCACTAGCTCAGATATTTTAATTTCAAATCAAACAATATATATATATTTACAGGAAGCAGGCCGTTTCCGGTCAAAAGACAGGTAAATTGTTTACTAGCATGCGGTTTTAGAACCAGTGGCGAGCGGGAAGAGAAGTTACCGGTAAAAACCGGTTTTAGGGAAGGATTCATTGAACAGAAGAGACACAATAAACAAGTGGGCGGTAGCCACAATGAATCTGAAAGTTTTGACGCATCGCCACACATATACGTACAGCATATATGCATGTATCATTCATATATATACGCAGTTGCCTAGGAATCCCAGAACCACATTCTCTCTCTCGCTCGCTCTCTCTGCATTTTTTCTCCTACTGCGTAGGGGTTGTTTTGATGACTTTTTCTTCTCTGTAATGCAATCGGTACTCGAACATCTATCCTTGTTTCTGCTCTGCTTTGCGTTGTTCTTGGTTATTGATCTCATCGTTTACACTCGGAACCAAACATGCCTGCTCTGGTTAATTACACTGGTATGTTTTGAATCTTTTTGGGTTTCTTGTTTTTACAAAATTTGCTAAATTTTGGTTTCTGGGTCGAGCCTGGATGTTATTTTATTTTATTTTTTTCAAGATTTAATTGTCTGGGTCTCTCTATATATTATGTACCTACATATTACATGTATATGGAGGCTTTTGATTGTGTTGTGATGAGCTATGGATCTGTAAGCCATTATGGGTTTTCTATAAACATCCTTTGAAATAGCTCTCTCTCTCTCTCTCTCTCTCTCTCTCTCTCTCTCTCGTGTAAGCCTTTGTAATGAAATAGTATTCAAACATTCCTTAATTGGAGAGTTGAAGTTTTGTGTATCATTGTGTTTTCGGGCTTGGCTTATGTTAGTTTTTTGTGTTGGTTTATAGGTGATGAATTCTATTCGGGGGGATCCATTTATTCCATGGATTCGAGCCTCTCGTGTTCTGTTGTTGGATCCCACTTGGACGCATATTGCCCCCCTGGAAAGCGCGCTCGGCTCAGTTCCCCATTTGCTTCCTCGGCTAACATTTTCGGGGAAGAGAGGACACCATCCATTGAAGTACTTCCGGATGAATGCCTATTCGAAATTTTCAGACGCCTGCCTGGAGGCCAAGCGAGGAGTATCTCCGCTTGCGTGTCTAAGCGTTGGCTTATGCTCTTGAGTGGTCTTCGCAATTCTGAGATTTGTCGGAGCTGGAATGCCAAGGGAGGATCAACCGAGATCAGATTAAATGAGTCATTGAATGATGTTGATATGAACTCCGGCTGTGAAGAACTTGAACTTGAGGGCGATGGATTCCTTACAAGGTGCCTGGAAGGGAAGAAGGCGACGGATATTAGACTTGCTGCTATTTCAGTTGGAACTTCCAGCCGTGGGGGACTTGGCAAGCTCGCAATAAGGGGAAGCAACTCTGCTCATGGAGTCACCAACAATGGTCTCTTAGCTATTGCCCGTGGTTGCCCTTCTTTGAGGGTCCTTTCTCTTTGGAATGTCTCTTCTATTGGGGACAAAGGTTTGTTTGAGATAGCCAAGGAGTGTCACTCGTTGGAGAAGCTCGACCTCTGCCAGTGTCCTTCGATTTCCAACAAGAGCTTGATTGCAATCGCAGAGAATTCCCCCAATTTGGCAGCGTTAACGATTGAATCTTGCCCGAAGATTGGAAATGAGAGCTTGCGAGAAATTGGAAGGTGCTGTCCAAAACTTCAATCCATCACTATCAAAGACTGTCCTTTCGTTGGGGATCAAGGAGTTGCTAGCCTCTTGTCATCTACCTCGTCTGTCTTGACGAAGTTAAAGCTTCAGTCCTTGAGCCTCACGGATTTCTCTCTTGCTGTGATTGGGCACTATGGGAAAGCCCTTACTAGCCTTAACCTCGGCGGGCTTCAAAATGTGAGCGAGAAAGGGTTTTGGGTGATGGGAAAGGCTCGAGGTTTGCAGAGATTAGCTTCTCTCACGATTACATCTTGTCGGGGGACAACAGATGTGAGCCTCGAGGCCATTGGGAAGGGCTGCGATAACTTGAAACAGATGTGCCTTCGCAAGTGTTGCTTTGTATCCGATGGGGGGCTTGTGGCATTTGCCAAAGCCGCCAGATCTCTCGAGAGCCTTCAATTGGAGGAGTGCAACAGGATCACCCAATCGGGGATTTTGGGAGCGCTCTCAGATTGTGGGGTGAAGTTGAAGTCTCTTTCTATAGTTAAATGCATGGGAATCAAGGATCTAGCTCTGGAAACACCCTTGGTCTCTCCTTGCGACACTCTTCGTTCCTTGTCCATCCGAGGCTGCCCTGGAGTCGGTAGTGCTAGCTTGGCTATGGTGGGAAAGCTATGCCCTCAGTTGCATCATGTAGATCTGAGCGGGCTTTCTGGAATAACCGACGCAGGCCTTCTTCCACTCGTGGAGAACTGTGAGGCAGGACTAGTCAAGGTGAATCTAAGCGGTTGTGTGAATTTGACAGATGAAGTGGTTTCAGCCCTGGCTAGGCAACATGGTGGAACTCTCGAAGTGCTGGGCCTTGATGGTTGCGCTAAGGTCACCGATGCGAGCTTGGCAGCAATTGCAGACAACTGCCTGGTGCTAAGTGATCTCGATTTGTCAAAGTGTTCGATATCTGATTTGGGCTTGGCTACGCTCTCTCGGGGGGAGCAGCTGAATTTGCGAATCCTTTCCCTGTCTGGTTGCTCCAAGGTATCTAATAAGAGTTTTTCTTTCCTCGATAAGCTAGGCAAGACTCTGTTAGGACTGAATCTCAAACACTGCAATTCAATAAGCAACAGCATCGTGGAGCTACTTGTAGAGAGCCTGTGGAGATGTGACATCCTCTCCTAAATAGGCTTCCAAATCAATCGGGTAATTAACGAAAGTGCTCATACATCTCTCGTACAGACAGCTCGTGCGGTTTCAGCACGCACTAGCTAGGTTTTAGCCTGGTGGCTGGCTTGGTTGTTTTCCAGTGAACTTTGGCACGTCTTTCTTCCATCATTTTTTACGGGTTTTAGAAGAAAGCCTGTTCAACTATTTTCAGTCTCCCCATTAAAACCGGGAGCTGCTGCCCCTTTCACAGCCATGGTTCTTTGAGAGAACAGTACACTTAACCCAAGTCCCGGTTCTCAGGTGTTTCTGGGATTCGTTTTTCTGCGAGACCAAGACTCAGTGTTTCAGTTCGGTCGCTCACTCTTCCTAGACTTATAACAGTGTTTCTCTATTTTCAGTCCTAGAGAGAGTCTGTTTTCTGAATACGATAGAACGTCAGCTTCTTGAGTTGTGTGTTTTAGTTCTTTAGTTGGGTTATTATTGCTGTGGTTGCTTGAGGCAATTCCAAGTTTTGGTTGCTTGCATTCACTGGCCTCCGGCCATGGCGGCTATCTCTTATAGCTTGCCATGACAACCTTGTTCTTGGTGGTTGTTTTTTTGGTACCGGGTCCGAGTTTTTTTTTATAGGATTTCCTAATCCTATTTTTGCAGGTCTCCATTTTACTCGTGAATTGTACACTGCAGCTACGCTACTGTAATGAAATGAAATTTCTTTTGTTCTTTGTTTTATGATCCCTTCTCTGTTGTTTGAATTTTAATTTGGTACTTTGAATGGTATTTGATTGGGAATGAGACACGGCTCCTTGGAATTTTTGGAGGTTAGGTACGATGTTGTCCAATTGATGATGTTGTTCTGTTTGCATGAAGGGATGTCAAATCCATTGTTTGGATACAAATTTTGATTCTCAACAGGGTTCGAACTAAGGACATCCATGTTAGCTTTTCAAATCCTTTTAGAATTATTTAAAGAAGTTGATATTGAATAACCCTGAAGAGGAAATGATTCTAAATTCTCTATTTTGTGTTCCTGTTGAAAAAGAACTTTGCCAACCTCCTACGCTTGTATACCCAGCAAGCAAGGGAGGGTGAATGAATAAGAATTTGCCCAACGTTTGATATACAAACCAAAAGCTAAAGCCTCTATCTGCATGAGAGGGATATTTGTAATTGTTTTAATTGCCAAGCAATTGCTCGGTCTTCAAACAGTTTGGATTCCATAATGCGTAGTAGTTTGGCAATTGAATTTTTTAAAGAAAAGGAATTTTAGAGGACATTGAAATTATTGTATTTTTTCTTTTTTCTTTTTCTTTTTTTTTTTTTTCTGGAGGGGGGTTGAAAACCAAAATGAAAAGTATGAGGAATTTCTTAATAATTTTACTTTTTATTTTTTCCTTTTACCCGATGGAAAATAGTTGATTATAAGTAACTTTTCTTTTATTTTTGCCTTTATATTTATTTTTTCCTTTTTAGACTGTGTTTGAGTTACAGATTTGACAATAAAAAAAAGAAAATAAAACAAAGGGAAGATTAAGAACAAAATCTTAAATATGAGTTTAACAAAGGGAAGATTAAGAACAAAATCTTAAATATGAGTTTTTGTTTGATTAGATTAAAATATAGAAAAGAATTTATTAATAAATTAATTTTAAATTTTAAATTATTTTTATTTATCAAAATTCATACTTTTTCTTCATCTTGAACAAAAAGTTAATCATGAATCACCTTTTTTTCCATAATACAATTTGAGTTTGAAATAACTTGTGCATTCACATTCATATCTACTTATCTTGCCTTTGTTTGGATTTGGGAGATGATAAATGAAAAGAGAGAGAGAGAGAGAGAGAGAGAGAGAGAGAGAGAGAGAGAGAGATTATTGAAGAAGAGAGAAGAAAAGTTAAGAAATTAATATAACAAAAAAAAGAAAACAAATAAGAGAGAAAATGAGAAGAAATGTAATTTTTTTTCTTTATTTTATTTTTTATTCCTTTCTTTCCGCCTATCCCTAATTTATCAAACCAAAAACGAAGGGAAAATTTTTAAATTCTCATTTATCTCTTCCACTTCGCTTCCAAACAGAGAGTTAGCGAATTAGGTTCAATGGATTCAAATTTGTGGGGCCACCATTACCATGATCCTTGGCATTTGTACGACTAAACTATAATTCCGTGCAAGATTTTTTCCCTTTGCCTACCAAAGAAATTTCCCTTGCTTTGTCCATTGGCTATGAAAGAAAAGCAAACTCTTCTTTTATATCTTGATTTTCTTATTGGTAGTCAAAAATTGCATCCTTGACACACTTTTTGCCCAAGCACAAGACACAGAAAAGAAAATAAATAAATGCCTTACGTTTTTTTTTCTTTTTCTTTTTTTTTTTTAAGAAAAAAATTAAGAGTAACTTCGATTTATAGTTAAAAGTTAAAATTAGTTAAACTTAATTTAAAAATAGCATCGAATCCATAACATTTACAAGTAGTGAATTCTAACTTCTTTTTTTTTTTTTTTTTTGAAAGGTAAGTGAATTTGAACTCAGTGGACTAGCCTAAGAGTTAAATAAATATTGTGCACTAGTTATTTATTATATAAAAAAATTCCACATATTTATAATATATATGGGGTTGTTAACGGATAAGATATTTACTTAATTAGTTATCAGTATTATTAAATCCATGCTCCAAATCTATTTATTTCTTTTTATTTAGAATATCAAATCCCTCTCATCTCTTCTCATCCACTAAATACTTGTTTAAAAAGACATACTAAATGCCTATTTAAAAATTTAAGATAACATTTAGTTTGTTTTTCTATTTTTTGTTTTCATTTTTTATTTTTTGTTTTGAACTCATTTTTTATTTTGTACTTTTAAAAATAAGTAAAACAGTTCAAAACATATTTGGTCAGTTGTATTTTTAAATTTTATTTTAAAAAACAAAAAATATGTTTATATATGAAATGAAAAATAACAAAAAATTATTTTGAACGTTTTTAACCCAAAACAAGAAAAATTTCAAAATAAGAAAAATTCATTGAGATTTTAAAACATAAAACATATAAAACAAAAAACAAAAAAAAACAAAAAAAGACAAATCAAAAGTCACTTAAAATTTAAAAAAAAATTGACGTAGTTTTGTAATACCTAACAAACATATTTGTAAATATACATATATGATGTAAATTTTCTTCTACTTTGATATTTATTATTCTCCACGTCCAGCGAAAAAACAAAATCTCATTCAAATAAACTACAAAAAAAAAAAAAAAAAAAAACCAAAACAAAATACATATAAGTTCAATTACTACTTAAATATTTGAATAATTTTATAAAAATAATCATTTAACTATCATTTCGAAATGTAAACCACAGGACAATAATCGTGATGACTACTCTTAGGCAAATAAGATAGTCGCATAAAGCCTCACAACAAGATAAGGCCTCATATATTTAAAAGTTTTATTAATAATAGAAATATTAAATAATATTTTAAACCAATTAAATTTAATAAATTTATGAAACTTTCTATTTTTTCTCCAATTCTTGAGTTTTTTTAACTTTTACTTTAACTCTATTATAATTATCTTATATAATTATTATTTTTTAATTTTATTTTAACCAATAAAAGACTTTTGGACTTCCTATTTTAATTCTATCTCTTATAATTATCTCACATTAATGTACATCAATAAAAAAGAAAAGGTTTGTCAACTTCCACTTTAATTCTATTTACACATATCATAATTATGTCATATGTATTAATTATTATTTTTTTAATTTTATTTAAGATTGAGACACCAACTTTTAAACTTTTTACTTTAACAAAATTATCTAATATTTAATGTATTAATTATTAGTTTTTTTAGTTTTATTTAAAATCCCATTTGACAAATATTAGGAAAAGAATTTTGAGCTTTTTATTTGTCATAGTAATTATCTCAAATTTGATGTATTAATTATTAGTTATTTTTAATTTTATGACATCAAATAAATTAGGTATCCCTAAAAGTTTTGCTTAAATAGGCTAGACCTCATTAAAAATTTTGTCCAAGGCCCTCAAATTTTTAAGCACGACCCTAATAATAGTTCACAATCAAATAGGTCGAGGTTCAAAAATTTGACTACTTTTATTTTAGAGACAGCATCGTAATTGTGTATATATAATATTATATTATATTAAATAGTATCTAGCTGCACCTGTAAGTATAAAAGAGTATCTAATATAAGATACCGTACAAACAAATCCTAATCTCGCAAAGATATTAAATTTTAACCTCAAACCGTCTCAATTATATTAAAGTATTCCCTAACCGATTCTTGATGAAAGCAGTTAGGTCAAGTACTCTCTTGTCTACATACCGATGATATCCCTTATACATAAACAAATAAACATGATTTTTTTTTTTTTTTTAACTTGAGAATCAGGATTTTAGTTTTACAGTTAATGGATGTAAATAAACTTACCATTAGGTTCCGTTTGGGTAGAAATTATTTTTTTTTTTTAATGTACTTGGACGAAATTTTACAAAAACATAAACACACACATGCATAAGAAAATGTATATAAGAATACATGGATCGGAAACTTTCCCAGCATGGCAAAGATATTGAAGTTACAATAAATCGGAAACTGGAAATTGTGCTGACAGTACATCAGATATTAGTATCAACAGACGAAGGGACAAGACTCTGACACCTACAATCACTAAGTACAAAGCAAACCAGTTAAACGAAGAAAGAATGATACCAATGAACTAAAAATAAAAACTAGTAATTCAATATCAAAAGCACAATAGCAGGGATAATAAATGCCTAGAAGGGGACTAAAATTTACAATTATACACAGCTTTGCGCCGCATGTTTGTGGCAAATGACCTCTCTGTTTATGTTGCAGCTATTTCTTATGTTTTGTAAAAGGAATAGCAATCTTCTGCTTACCAATTTGCTTCACATCCTGAGGACTGGATCAGCAGGTATTGGTCCTACCCAGAGCAGAACTCCCCGAGCCCTCTCTTTGTTTCCAGATAATATGCTCAATTTGAGCACAAAAGTTCTTGTAAAACTGCAGTAAATGAACACGAGGGTTTGACATTAGATTAACAAAAAAGTAGTTACATAAGTCTTTATGAAACCAATTGACTGGAAAAGAAGGAACCAAAGCCCGCTTCATTGTGCTCGAATGAGCAGGCGCCAACGTTTGTGCTTTTGAGTTGTATGTAAGCCAAATCAAAATTTGCGTGGGTCTTTGTCTTACACATAATATTCTAACTCCTGATTTCTACAGGTCAGTCAACCCCTTCAACCATAGTTATATTAAAAAGGTTACTTCAATGATATTTTTATTCATGTGATATAATATATGTTACGTGGAATCGGGTATGCCAATGTGTGCAGGACGAAGGCAGCATTTATTACCGGGCTGAAGGGCAACTTTAGGCCTACAAAAAATGTTATTAGAAAAAATTACAACTAATGTTATAAGTTATATTTGGTAAATAAAAATAAATTAATGAACCTTAATTAATATATAATGATATACATCCCTAAAAAATAGGTTTTATGTATAAAGACAAGGAAAAGAAAAAAAAAAAAAGCTTTACATACATATCCAATTATTTATCAATTAAAGTGGCACTTAAGGACTTAACGTCATGAAATTAACTAATAATTAAGTCTATGGATAACTTCTCTGTGATTTTTCTTTCAACATATACAAGTAAAACAATTGCAAGAAAATCATCTCACATCTTGTTTAACAACAGTCGTAACAAAGAATGGACACTCCATATTCATAGTAGAAATTGACAACTTTTTGTTTTATTTTTATATGCTTAAATTTCTTAAGGCTTGGCTTCGATTTGCCTTTGGGTTACCTGTCCAACTCGTGTATCTTTGTATAAGAAGATTCCGCAATAAGCCCTGCTGCTGCTCTTTTTTCTTCGAAATTTTACTTAGTCCTAACAGTTTAAATTTGGACTAAATCTTTTTTCTTTTTAATTTTTTGCATCATCAACAATAACTGATGGATTGGATTAAATATTGATAATAAAATTAGTTAGGTTACTAATATTTTGGGCTATACATGACAAAAGAAAAAAAAATACTCACAGTTTAGAGTGGGTTTGTCCATGGCCTAAATATTAGTATCAGCATTAATAAAGGTAGTTTAGTCTTGTCCTGTTATTGTTGTTGCCCTGCTATAAAGGGTTTGATATTCAATGAAATATTAAGAGGTAGAATGTCAACAATTTTGACAAACCTTGTGATATTCAAGAGTGTCCCCAGCAGCCTTACGGACATCCACCATGAAAAGTGATGGGGCAACTTCATAAATCTGAAGATAATAAAATCTCTTAGAAATAGAACCGTAGCATGGAGCTATATGGTCTATTTATCAAAGGTAACAAAAGCAATCAAGAAAAAGATGTTTAAAACTTGCCTCCAACACAACAGCAAATTGTCCTGCCTTATTCGCAGACATTCCTTCAAGTCTTGTCTGTGTAAAGCAATCACTGGAAGTAATCAGGAGAGACTAGAAACAGATATATGAAACATAGCACTTGGGAAGGTGAAACATGTCTTTATGGGATTCAGCTGATCTTTGTGATTTACTTGGAACCTAAGATAACACACTTAACCAGGGGTCCTTAAGATCCTCCATGGCTAAGCCGCCTTTGCTATTGATTTGTCCAGAACAATCTCATCTAAATGTATATCCAGAAATGGTGTCTTTCAGAAAATATGAGCAATCAACGGAACCAGAAAAGCGTTAATGGTGCCAAATCACAGCAAAGTATAATTTTCAAAATGTAGTACAGAGAAGAATTTCATAACGAATATCAACCCAAAACCTTAAAGCCCAAAATTGGGAGTGGGAGGGAGTAAACATCATTTGTTTATTTCATAATAAATATACCATATGAAGTAGACATTTCAAATTAGGTGCAATATCCAATCCCATATCGGACAATCTCTACATCAAACACATTAGACTAACGACATACGTATTAGACATATCACATGGCATATTCCCATTATTTATTATTTTTTCTTTAAACACATAATTAAGACAAGCCTAAATGTTTAAAATCATAAACTCTTCGACCTCTTATTTTATTATGTTTTATATGTTGAATTTTGTATTAAATATTGAAATAATTTTCTTGTGGACGTTATATATAAAGATTATATATTTTTGTTATATCTCTATCATGTCTATATCCTAATTTTTTCAAAATTGATGTATGTATCAATGACTACATCTATATCATGTTCATATCTTGTGTCTATATTTGTATCTATACTTCTTTGAACATACCTCTCATGAACTTCATAGTCCAAACATAAAATTATTCAGCCAAGTTCATAAACTCTAAAATGCTCAATGCAATTTATCCCTGCAATAGGCAAATGTTAAAAGCTTCATTAACTGATAAATGCAATCAACTCCAGGGTGCCTGCATTATTAATCCTTTCTATGACATTGTCCAGCTAAGGTGACATAATTATAATCTCTATATCAGGTGCCCAAAACAATTACCTCTGATAAAAGTCCAACTCCAACCAAAAGGCTCAAAATGTGTCTTTTACCAAACACAACAAGAACAAATAAACAGCAATGAAAAGCAGTGTACCCATAACAATGTATAAAACGGAAAGATAAAAAATAAAACTAAGGCGCCCAAAACAATTACATTTGATAAAAAGTCCAACTCCAACCACGAGGGCTCAACACGTGTCCCTCTCCAAATACAACATGAAAGAACAAAAAAACAGTAATGAAAAGAAGCGCACCCATAATGTACAAAATAGAAAAATAAAAAATAAACTGCAGCAATTTAAGCTGAACAGGATACCATATCTTTAAACAGGAACTCAAGAATTACATGCCAAAACTTAATTGCAAATATGTAACTTAATTGCTACAATGTGCTGTCACCATTTGAATAAATAATTCAAGGGGAAGCATTAGAGTAACATTAACTACAAAATATAGAGCAAAATAAAACTAGAATGAAGTGACATGCATGTGAGATTCTGACTTTAAAAATACAACCCGTTAAAGAGACCTTTTATTATATAAATACTATTATCACTTCTTGTCAAAGACTTTTAATTATATAAACACTATTATCACATTATTCTGCTGTTACATTCAGGTAAAACATTCTGGAAGAATATCATTTCACTAAAATATATTAGAAACTAGACCTTGTAATTACGCGTATGGACTTTGAGACCCATTGCTTCTGCAACAGCTTCAACAGTTGAAATTATAACTTTAGCTGGCTGGCGGGAAACAAAACGAGTTTGCCGCTTTACGTAATCCTGCCAGATATAAAACAAAGTCAATTGCCACTGGCTAGTAAATATAAAGGGCAACACCACTTCATATGACAAGCACAGGGAATAGCATGCTATAAACTGTGTTACTCCTGATAAGCGAACCTAAAAAGCAAACATATTTTACTTCCATAAAATATTGCTACGATTGTGGTAGAAAATGCTAGTTCTTGGAATTATTAAAAACAAGAGGAAATGCCATAAGCTCATCCATGTCAGATTCCCTAAAATATTTCGAAGAAATACTACTTACTTACTTATAGTTTCCCTATCTAATTGACTCACCAAGTTTCATAAACCATTCCCTACTTCAATAAAATATTCATTCCCTAAACCATAAAATTTTGAATAAAGTAAGAATCAGAAACTCTTTTTTGGTATTAAAAAATTTTAAAGAGATAAACAATGCTCCCCTAAATATTTGGAAGCACTGTACCTGTTCCCCTATTTTAGGAAGACTCTAGGGAATTGATTGAGGGCAAAAAAAAAACCCCTTCCCTACAATAAGGTATTCCCTTGGATAGGAAATCTAATGGAAATGCTATCAATCTTAGCAAATAGTAAGCTACAATAGTACTATACAGATGAACAATAAAAACACGAACAAATAAGGGGTTGAACTCGCTAGCTGCAAATTAGAGAATTTTTAAAAGTACCTGATGCCTGTCAAACAAGGGTGAAAGGTTCAACCCTTGAGAAAGGGTAATCATCTCAAATGCATTCATTATTACAGGCCCACCCTCCTTGCTTGCAGATTGTTCAGTTACATAATTTTCCTGCAAAACACAATGACCTACCAAATATTAATTGTAAAGACTTTGAAGTGCAAGGATAGGCCAGAGACATAAATTAAAGAGCATTAAGGATTCAAGATGCAAGGCATAGTTAATATAACAAAACTGCAGAGATTTTATCAGGCTTGTTTATAAGAATAAGAAAAAATTCGAAACTCTATCATCATAACAAATCAACCCATACAAAGAAGAAAGCAGACATAGAAGACCCAACCTCAATATCAGCAAAAACTGCACGAACATCATCCAAGTTCACAATTCCATCTTCTCCATGTTTGACAGCCACATAGTTCTTTCGGAACCACGGGTCATTTTTAATCCCTTCAATCCTAATACGCTGCATGAATATAGAATTAATAACCAGAAATCAAGAAGAAATTATTCAATAGACCTTAAAGCATGATTAGCCCAAATTTTATCTCCTTAAAATCATTCAACCAAAAGGTATTATTTCCAATGCCACACAAAAACTTAATGTGTTAGACCAAAGTCCTCAAAGGATTTGTCAAGATAAGAATGGGCAGTGACATTTACATTTTCATGGACTTGAAAGCAATATAAAAACTAAAAAGTACATGTCTGGACATGAGACACTGATACAACACAACACATATACACTGATGCGATAATGTCAAAAAACATTTTAGGATACAACATGCCAGAGACACATCAACGAATATATAAATAAGTACAATTTACACACACACACACGAAGACGTAACTATTTATTCATTTTTGTATTATAAATTAAATTTTTTCCTTCTTTGGATGACAAGAAACCTCCCAAGGCAAGACCACATTGTACGCACTCCTACGGAGTAAACCCTGGACCCGTGAACCCTCATAAGATGTATGAACCAAGTAAGCACAGATTTATGCCTATATGGGTGGCCCTCAAGGAATACACACTTCATGGGAGTTGAAAACATCTACACTTATCTCAAATAAGGGCATCACTTGAGCTAGTCGATGGGGTTATAATATAAATTCAGTTATCTTTTATTTAAAATCTATCTTATAAAATTTCTATTCATAAATTGGTTGTTTTATTCATAAACTAATATTAAAAAATAACAAAGGAAAAGTGATTGTTAGATATGCTTTCATCCTTATTAAGTCACCAATTGTCCCAAAATCTTAAACTATTAGAAAATAGACCCAACAATATATATCAAACTATTTCAACACCCCTCTCAAGTGCATCCCCAATTCGCACATGAGGTGGAGAAAAGTGAACCAATCAAATAAAGTGCACCAATACAAGCAAACAAAGTGCACAATAATAAATGAGAAATAACAAGATTCGAACCTAGGACTTTCAAAAACCAGAGCATGTTAAGTCACCAATTGTCTTAAAAGTTTGAACTATTAGGAAATGAGCCCAACAATGTATATCAAGCTTTATCAACAATTCTATTCTTATTTTCTTACTTATTTCAAAGGTTTTTTTTAATTACAATGTGTCTCATGTATGTCGAAGTGACAAAACATGCATAAGCAAAAATAAGTAGAATTTAAAACAACATGAAATGCAAAAATATTATAACTGTTAGATTATTAGCCACTATCGTATCAAAAAGTTTAAGTTGTTAAGGAGGGCAACTTTATGTCTTATATTAACTTAGTTTATCTTAATACGCCTCCTCACATGTAGCTAAACTAGCTTTGAAAGGCCAAAACACGTAGGACTATTGATTTATATGGGTGATGGTAAGATTTGAACTCATCACATTTGCCGACTCTGATACCATATTAGATTGTTAGCCACCATCTTACTTAAAACTGCAGAGAGGGAACCAATTTTGTTATTTATATTAACTTAGTTTCTTTCAATAAACAATTGTTTTTTTCCCCTTTTAATGTCCGATTTAAAGAATTTGAATAACAATAATTAACACAAACTAATATAAAAAAAATACCCAATATATAATAATTTTTTGATGCCAATGATGATAATAAACATTAATGAATTGGGTAAAATTTACGGTGATTTTTTCTTCTCTTTCATACCTAACTTAACAACTAGTAATATACTAATCAAAGTTGTTAAAATTGAAATTTTACTTAAAATCGGTGGAGGGTCTAAAAATCGAATCGTAAAATCATAAGATCTTACTAAATGCCTAGAAAATAAAAATATAGTCTATTATGCTATAATTTTTCATTTAGAACTTCCATTTTTTTGATAAGTTAATTATTTTATTAATGAGAGGAGAGAAAAGGCATGTATCAAGAAAAATGAATCCTTAACAAATTTTACAAAATATTTTATATCTGATTCTAGACTTCATTTACCCAGCTACACAATTGAGATCGTTAAAATGTTTAATATGATCTATAAATTATACAATTAACATTAAAATACGAACTTCATTTTATTCTTATTTTTTGTTTGAGTTAAAAATATATTTGTAATATTTTATCATAAATCTCTTAGTTTCTATCTTAACTGTTACATTTAATTTATGACAGTCAATATGGTACAACAGCACACATAGTCCTCAACTACTGTATTATAGTAAATAATAGCGTTACAGAATAAAAAAAAAATAACAAACGAAATAGTTGTGGCATATCACATTAAAAATTTAAAAAAACTATTTTGCAAAAATACACCAAAATTATTTAATTTTTAAAATCGGTAAAATTATATATAAAATAATAATTTTACTGATTTTATGTGTCAAAATTGAGATTTTACCTATTTTACCTCTATTAATATTTTATATAAAATCGAATAAGTTTTTCCATTCTAACATCGTAAAATCGTAAGATTTTAAGATTTAAATCGAAATTTTAATAACATTGCACATCGGTACATATTTTGTATGGATTTATTTATTAATAGTATTTTTTCTTATTATTTATTTTTTCATACGTTTCTATTGTATATATAATT
The DNA here is from genome assembly GCA_035590655.1 of Pouteria glomerata. Taxonomy (NCBI): domain Eukaryota; kingdom Viridiplantae; phylum Streptophyta; class Magnoliopsida; order Ericales; family Sapotaceae; genus Pouteria; species Pouteria glomerata. The sequence continues at coordinate 17,290,965 of JAVXUM010000046.1, forward strand.
ATTTCAACACGGAAAGGGCGAATAATCATTCTTTTGCATGCAAAGAAAAATGGGAAAAAGAAAAAAGAAACAAAAAGTAAAGTGACATCCAATCACCTGTCGTTGTCACCCTTGTAACCGGCTTTACCAATTGGACAGCCACCTCCTCATTTTCAATATAGGTTTACACGAGAAAAATATAAAGAATGGGCTCGTTTGTCAACGCTATTTTTTTTTTTGGTTTTATTTTATTTTATATTTTTTTATTACCGTTTTCTTTTATATCTATACTAAAAATTGAAACTATCTTTGAGAATGTAATTTTATTTATAATTATTAATTTTTTAATTTTAAAAATATTAGATTATATTAATTATTAAATTAATATTATAGTTTCATTATTATATTATATTATATTATATAATACATTACAATGTATTACATTAATTATTATATTATATTATAATATATTATATTATATTACATTAATCATTATATTATATTATATTATACTCTATTATATAACAGAAATGTACAAAATTTAAAATTAACAAAATATTTACAACAGAAAACAAAGAATGAAAACATCTTTTCTTCTATTTTTATTTTTCTACTTATATTTTCATTTTTTTGAAAACCAAAAAATGTAAATAGATTTAACAAACATATTTTTATTTTGAAAACAAAAATGAAAAAATAGAAAATAGAAAAATTACCAAACGGGGGCTTAATATTTTTTTTACACTCTTATTTAAACTTTATTGATAAAGACAGGTAGTTATCAATATATTTTATTTAAAATTATTACAATTATAGAATGTTACATTCATCTTGTGATTGTGATGATTTTAAATAAAATATACTGATAATTGCCTGTTATTACTAATAAGATGTAAAAAAAAGTTGTAAAAAAAGGATATAAGCGTAGTATTATTAATATATGTATATATATATGTTGGATTAATTGTATTTTTAGATCTTGTACTCAAGGTAAAAATAATTTTCTATGAATATTAAAAATTTACCTTTGCATCTTTTACACTTTGAATTAAAGTGAAAATGTTAAAAAACTCATTAAATATAATAATTTTGATTCTAAAGAAGTTTAAAAATTATATTTATATCATATATAATTTATATTATCAACACTAACTCCTAATTCTATTCGGATTTAAATTGATATTTTTGTTTTACCACTTGAAAAAACTTTTAAGGGTACAAGTAATTTTTATTTGAAGGACAAGGTAACAAGGCAATTACTCTTTCCATCTCTTGGCCTTTGGAAGATGAAAAGGTAGAAAAAAAATTGAAAAAAGTGTAATACATTTAAAATATTAATGTAAATTTTTTTTTTGATACAATCTATTTGAACGGGGTTGATATATCTTGTTTGAACAATTTTTGTTAGAAAAGTGGTCAGAAAATTGATAAAAATGTGTAATAATTTGTAAAATATAAAATTTTTAAATAAACGCATGAAAAAAAAAACCAAAAGTTAGTAAAATTTTATAAAAAATAATAATTTTTGCAACTTTCTCTAATTTTTTTTTTTTTTTTTGTCATTCAAAGGAAGCCACGTTTCTGTTTGAGATAGATTTCTAATTATTTATTAATTCGGGATTTAAATTAATAAAATTAATCGGTTAATTCTCAAGACATTTTATTAATAACTCGGCAACGAAGTAACAGCATTCTTCCCTTCAACTAATAAAAAAATGTTATTTAAATATATGACAGATTCGCCATTCATATATGATTTACCCTAATTCTGTCCCCGCGCATTGCTTAACCGTCGAAAGATAGAGGGAGCTGTTGTGACACGTTAATTAGCACGGGTTCAAATTCAACACGTTATTTGTCTCCACATTGTATAATCGGTAAAGACAATCCCTCAAACCCTGCGTCGCTAAGGTACATCCTGCGACTTACATCTTCCATCTAAACCCAGGACAAGGTAGTATGAGACCTTTATAACGAGGGTTTCACCGTTTTTTTATTTTAATTCTATATATATATATATATTTTTAAACATTGAGGTTCTACTCCTAAGGACCTGATTGGATGCGATTAAAATTTTAGGAGGTTAATTTATGAAATGTGTATAAAATAATATGGAATATTATTTATAGAGGGTGGGTCCACATTGATGTAATGTTTACGAAGGGTGAATAAAAAAATAGTTGGTTAAGATGGAGTATTAAAAATGGATAATAAATAGTACTTGATTTAGATGATTTTTTAAAAAGAGTATATAAGGATAAATGAATGCTGTAAAAAATTATCAAATAACTTTTTTATTCTTGTATCATCCCAAACGGATCAATTTAATCTTTGACAAAAGGGATAAAACGGATTAATTTTATCCTTAATAATATGTATTATTTTTTCTTCAAAAATAATACACCTCCTTTTATAAAAATTTTTGTTAGGTAAAAAACTTTTGAAAAAACTTTTTGTCCTCCGATTATGTAAAAAATATCACATCAAAAAATAATATGGAGCCTTATTTTACCTTATTCTTTTAGCAGCATGCAACCGGGGCACAAGTGGGTTAACCAAAGTGGGCAAAAGTCAACTTGGGAAAAGGGTGACTACCGCATACGGAAAAAGCAAACACTACGGGGGAGTTTGATTAAAAAAAAAAAAAAAAGTATAAAAGAAATATAAAAATTTTTTTCAATCAACGAAAATTTTAAAAAATTTATAAAATTCTATAATACATATTGATTATCTCATACTTTGTAAAATTTTTATATATATTTATAAGTATGTTTTGAGTGATAAAAATTAAAATAAAATAAAATAAATTCAGAGTTTGTAATTTATGCCATAAGATAAAAAAAAATAATTTTTAAAAATTTTTAGAGATTTTTAGATATTTTTAACAAATTAAATGGAACCTATATATCCTAATAAATTTTTACAAACTCTAATACTTTTTTTTACAAATTTCAATAACTTTTTCATATGCCCCAAAAATTTTCAACAAAATCTAATAACTCTGATATAAATTAATGGGAACGGACTGAGAAAATCATTCTTACGATTTCTCTCTCCAATCTTTTCACGCTAAATTAAAAAATTTAACAATTTTCAGAATAATTTTAATATAAACTCGTGAAAACAGATTTATAAAATTATTTTTACGATTTCTTTATCTAATTTTTTTACCACAAAAGTTAAAAAATTACATTATTAATTTTCAAAAAACATGATTTGACTTAGAAACATTAAACACTAAAAGTTATCCTAAATTACAGCCATGCGGCTGACATGGATGACATAACCACTTTTCAACCTTAATAACTAATAAAGCTTATATTAATTATTTTTTTACATTTTGATTTTTAAGTGTATTAATTGTATTTATAAAAAAATTTAAAAATTAAATTTGCTTGAATAAAAGCTAAAAAAAAAAGTTAGCTTTTTTTATAATTTTTTATTCAAATTGATAACTTTTATTTAAATAGACGTAAATTTTTTTTTTTATTTTTTGAATTCAATTAACATACCTAAAATATACAACTCCTGATAAAAAAAATTATATAAGATGAAAAAAATTACATAAAACTAAAAACTAACTTTTCTATAATCAAATCAAGTCTTAAAATAATAATATATAAATAATAAACTAATTATAAGATTAATCTTCAACCCCAACACATTATCACGTTTTCATTCTCAATTATGTTGTCCATTAATTTTTTAAATTATTAATTTATAATAATATACTTTTTTATTACGATATTTATATTTAATACAATTTAGTCAACCAATAGAAAAAAATGAGATAAAACGAAACATGTTCCATAATAAAATTAATATTTCATAATTTAATTAAATTGAATAGCGCTCATATAAAAAAATTAATTAATGGTATTTTAATTTATAATTTCAATAATCCTCTTATGATATTGTTGTCAATTAACATTTAATGTTAAAGTTTTTGTTCACAGAAGTTTTTGTAAGAGCATTGTAATTTATAATATTACTAGTAAATACCCGTGCATAACACGGATTGTCTATTTCTTAATTTGATTTTAAGATTTTTTTTTTTTAACTTTTTCATCTTATTGTTATTAAAATTTATTTTTCAAAAGTTAAAAATTATCAGTGCCTAAAGGTATATAAATATAATTTAATCTGCAAATAACTTAAATATAAATTTGTAAACTAAACATACATAAAAACCTGTAAATATAATCTATACGGTATTTGATAAGCATGTAAAATTTTATTATTTATTACAAATAAAACTTTTAGAAAAAAATGAAAAAAGTAAATGATTGGCTTTTTGAAGAAAAATAAAAATTAACTTTGATTATTGAGTAAATTCAATAGTTAACAATATCTCAAATTTAAATTTTTTTAACTTTTATCTCTCAAATATTTCAAATTCTAATACAAATAGTCATAAAGTGTATGTATTTAAAATTTTCAGTTTTAAGTACATTAAAATTAAATTTTCTCCAAAAAAATTAAAATTTTAATTTAAATGTTCATTTTTTAAAATTAAATCTTTAAATAATATTATTTTTAATTGACACGCACACAACTTTCAAGTCAAAAGGATATATTTTATTAAGATTTTTTTTAAACTTTTTGTCTTTCTTATTAAAATTTATTTTTTTCAAAAATTAAAAATTATCCGTGCATAAAGGTATATAAATATAATTTGGTCTGCAAATAACTCAAATATAAATTTGTAAAATAAACATACATGAAAAACTGTAAAAATAATGTATACGGTATTTAATAAACATATAAAATTTTATTATTTATTAAAACAACAAATTTTAGAAAAAAATATTTAACAAAAAATAAGAAGAGTAAACGATTAGATTTTTAAAAAAAAATAAAAAATAATTATGACCAATGAATAAATTAAATAATAAAAAATATCTAAAATCTAAATTTTTTTAGTTTTTTTTTTATCTCAAATATATTAAACTATAGCATAAAGAGTGCAAAAGTGTATAAATTTAAAATTTTAAGTTTTAAGTACATTAAAATTGAATTTTTTCCAATAAAATTAAAATTTTAATTTAAATGTTTATTCTTTAAAATTATATTTTTAAATACTATTATTTTTAATTGACATGCTCAAAACTATCAAATTAAAAAGTTGTGTTTTATTAATTATGTATGTATTTAAAATTAATTATTAATTATTATCTAGTAAATTAATTATTTTTATTTATTTATTTGAATTTATTTAAAATAAAAAATTTAGTTTGAAAACATGAAAGTTATTTTTTATGTAAAGTGATCGAAAAGATAACAAAGTGTAAAAGTATACATATTTAAAATTAATTATATAGTAAATTAATTATGTTTTACTTATTTAAAAAATAAATTCTCCATCTAATAAATAATTTATTTTTTTTTATTTTAAATATTTTAAATTCTGATGTAAAGAGTGAAAAAGTGCATGTACTTAAAATTTTAAGTTTTAAGTACATTAAAATTGAATTTTTTTTTAAAAAATTAAATATTTATTCTTTAAAATTAAAATTTTAAAACATTATTTTTAATTGACCAGCACACAACCGTCAAATCAAAATGTTGTATTTTATTGGATATGTATATATTTAAAAATAGTTATTAATTTTTATATAGTAGATTAACAATTTTTATTGATTTATTTGAATTTATTTTAAATAAAAAAATTTATCTTAAAAACATTTTAAAAAAGAATAAGAGAGTGTATTTTTATATAAAGTGGCCGGAAAGATAACTAAAGTGTAAACGTATACGTATTTAAAATTAATTATATAGTAAATTAATTATTTTTATTTATTTATATTTATTTTGAATAAAAATTTTAACTTATTTAAAATAAAAATTTTCTCCATCGATCAAACAATTAGTTTTTTTATCACAAATGTCTCAAATTTGACACAAAAAGTGAAAAAATGCATGTACTTAAAATTTTAAGTTTTAAGTACATTAAAATTAAATTTTTTTATAAAAAAATTAAAATTGTAATTTATATATTTATTCTTTAAAATTAATTTTTAAAAAAATATTATTTTTAATTAGCTCGCAGACAACGATCAAATCAAAAAAGTTATATTACACCGTAATTAATTAGTATATTTTTATGTAATTTGACCGAAAAGATAATTAAAATGTAAAAATTTATATATTTAATTATTTTTATTTAATTAAAAATTTATATATTTAATTAAAATGTAAAAACTTAACTATTTAAAAAAAAATTCTCTCCCTATTTCTCTCTCTCACCCCCTATTTCTTCCCCCTCACTCCCTGCGGCACCCCCCAAATACTCTCTCTCTCCCCTTCTCTTTTTTTCTTTTTTTTTTCCTCTTAACCTTGCCCAGCAACCCAGCACAACCCCCCCAAAACTAAGCACACGTGGCCCTTCTCATCTTTTGACACACATACAAAAATCACATCAACATATTGTGTTTTATTATATAGATGGTATCAGAGCACCGATCTTGGTGTTCTGCATAAAGCCTTCTTCTTAATTCTGCCTATTATCTTTCGTTGATCATCACCAGCCATGACCGACGACACTCTTAATTCTGGGAAAACTGGCGAGACGTCAAAGGTCTCCGCCACGGACCCATCACACCCATATTACTTACATCACTCTGAGCAACCGGGTCATATGATTGTTCCTGTCAAGTTGAATGGTCCCAACTATCCATTCTGGAGAAAATCAATGATCCATGTCCTGACAGCAAAAAGAAAAATCGGCTTCATAGACGGATCCTTCCAAATGCCGTCGCCGAAATCACCAGATTTTGCGCTATGGAATCAGTGCAACAGCATGATCCTTTCATGGCTTACACATTCCGTTGAGCCAGATATCGCCTTCGGAATTGTTCATGCAAAAACGGCCCAACAAGTGTGGGAGGATTTGAGAGATCAATACTCACAAAAGAACGCGTCAGCTATCTTCCAGATCCAGAAATCGATAGCGATGATGTCTCAAGGTACCATGACTATACCCGTTTATTACAACAAAATTAAGGCCCTGTGGGAAGAGTTGGACACTTACCGAACTCCTCCAACATGTAATCAAGCCGGCGAACATACTCTCCAGCGAGAAGAAGATAAATTAATGCAGTTTTTGATGGGGCTTCATGAGTCTTATAAGGCTGTCCGATCTAATATTTTAATGATGGTTCCCTTGCCCAATGTCCGCCATGCCTACTCACTACTTGTACAGGAAGAAACTCAACGACAAGTTTCTGCCGAACCAGTTGACAACTTTTCCATAGCAGCTGCTATACAGGGCCGTTCTAAGCCTCCCAAAGATAAGATCTGTGAACACTGCAATCGTTCGGGACATTCGATCGACGAATGCAGAACACTCAAATATCACTGCAAATTTTGTGACAAAAAAGGTCACACGGAGGACCGATGCCGACTCAAAAATGGTGGCCAGAATTCTCGTTCTTCATCAAATCGCAGCAATAAAAATGGCAGATCCAATGGTCCCGCAGCGCATGCAGCTGATTCGTCCTCCACAATCAGCGCAGAAAATTCCCAGTTTTTGCAAAATTTCTCTGCCGAACAATTACAACAATTGGGACTGGCGATATCTGCAATGGGTCAGAATCGCGCATCTTCTGGTAATGGTGATGTATTTGCTAATACAACAGGTCAGTTTCCTATGCCTCATGTTTACTCTAATTCATCCGTTGCCAGACCGTGGATCCTTGACAGTGGCGCAACGGATCATATAGCATCCGATCTGGCGCTCCTCTCACACACTACTTCACCTTCATCACCACTTGTTAACTTACCCACCGGTGCAACCGCAACCATCACCCACTCTGGCACTGTTCCATTTAACACTCATCTTACTTTAAATCACGTACTTTGTGTACCATCGTTCAATCTGAATCTTATGTCTATTAGTAAATTAACCTCAGCCCTTAAATGTTGTGTAATGTTCTTTCCTGATTTCTGCCTTGTGCAGGACTTAGCTACGGGGAGGATGATTGGCTCGGGTAAACAACACGGAGGTCTCTACTACATGGTGCCTTCGAATCCCTCTGCCCTTCATGTCTCTCAACCTTCACAACTCTGGCATCAAAGACTCGGTCACCCCTCTCCAGCTCGCCTCAAATCTGCCCTTCACTCTCTAAATATTAATAATGATGCTCATGTACCCAATAATTGCACTGTCTGCCCCATGGCCAAACAGACACGTCTCCCCTTTCCTCTTAGTTCCATTTCCACTAAATCCCCTTTTGATTTATTGCACTGCGATGTGTGGGGTCCACATAGGGTCCCAACATATTCGGGAGCTAGATATTTCCTAAGCATTGTAGATGATTACAGTCGTTGTACTTGGATCTTTCTCATGAACAATAAATTTGAAGCATCTTCTTTACTTGAGCGATTTGTGCAATTTGTTGACACACAATTTCATACTATTGTTAAAACAATTCGGACGGATAATGGTACCGAGTTTTTCCCTGTTAAAAATTTTCTCCACACTCGTGGCATTGAATTCCAACATTCCTGTATCTCCACCCCGCAGCAAAACGGGGTTGTTGAACGCAAACACAGACACATACTTAATGTTGCACGCTCACTAAAATTCCAGTCTCATGTCCCGCTTCGCTTCTGGGGTGAGTGTGTCCTTACGGCTGCATATATCATAAACCGCCTACCCTCTCCCTTGCTTTCTGGAAAATCACCATTTGAAGTTCTTTACCACAAACCTCCCTCACTCACACACCTTCGTGTATTTGGGTGTCAATGTTATGCCACTAATGTTCAACCTAAGCAAAAATTTGATGCAAGGGCAGACCGGTGTGTCTTCATGGGGTATCCTCACGGTCAAAAGGGTTACAAGTTATATAATCTCACCTCCAACAAATTCATTGTCAGTAGAGATGTGGTGTTCCACGAATCCATCTTTCCTTTCTCTTCTTCCCATATTACTGATACACCGGCCTCTCCTGCCATCTTTCTGCCTTCTATCGACCTCAACACTCCTGTTCTGCCATCATCAACATTACCCGCTCCTCATACTCCTATTCCGCTGCCTCATTCTGGCAATCCAGACTCTCATTTACCTTCTCCCGACTCCTCCTTGAAACCTTCATCACCGACTTTAGTTTCTCCGTCCTCTCATCCATCTGTAGAAGACACTCCCCATACAGCTTCACCTCAATCCGACACTGACAAACCTCCAGCCGAATCTTCTTCACCTACCCCATCACCGACGCCCGAACCAGACTTACGCCGTTCCCTTCGGACCAAGCATCCACCATCCTGGCACCATGATTATGACATGTCCACACGAGCCAATCATTCGACCAGTGGTTCACGTCAACGCTCCGGCACAAGGTATCCTTTATCTTCTTATATGTCATTTTCCCGTTTTTCATCATCTCACCGCTCTTTTCTAGCCTCTGTGTCTACCCATACAGAACCCACTACATATGAACACGCTGCCTCTGATCCACACTGGCAACGGGCGATGCAGGATGAACTTGCGGCCCTCGAACGAAACAAAACCTGGTCCATGGTACCTCTTCCTCCGGGGTACAAGGCGATTGATTGTCGATGGGTATACAAAATTAAATATGATTCTGACGGCTCAATTGCGCGCTACAAAGCGCGATTGGTTGCCAAAGGTTTTACGCAGGTGGAAGGTATTGATTATAAGGAGACATTTTCTCCCACTGCCAAACTTACCACTCTTCGCTGTTTATTGACAGTTGCAGCTGCCAGAAATTGGTATACTCATCAGCTTGACGTTCACAATGCTTTTCTTCATGGGGAATTACATGAAGAAGTGTACATGTCTCCGCCTCCCGGGTTACGTCGACAGGGGGAGAACACTGTTTGTCGACTTCACAAATCTCTTTATGGGTTAAAACAGGCCAGCCGCAATTGGTTTTCTACATTTACTAATGTTGTTCGAAAAACAGGTTATGATCAATCTCGAGCAGATTATTCTCTATTTACTAAAGTCAGAGGTACATCATTTACAGCTCTTCTCATATATGTTGATGATATTTTATTGACCGGGAATGATATTGTCGAAATCAAAAGACTCAAGGAATTTCTGCTCAAGCACTTTCATATTAAAGACCTTGGTGATCTTAAATACTTTCTGGGCATTGAATTTTCACGTTCTAGCAATGGTATATATATGTCTCAAAGAAAGTATGCTCTCGATATTCTGCAAGATTCTGGTCTCACAGGTACAAAGCCCGAGAAATTCCCAATGGAACAAAATCTAAAGCTCACACTCACAGATGGTGAGCCGTTGCATGATCCTACTAAGTATCGTAGGTTGGTTGGCCGGTTGATTTACTTGACTGTCACGCGACCAGATATTGCTTATTCTGTCCGAGTCTTAAGCCAATTTATGAATTCGCCGTGCAAATCTCACTGGCACGCGGCGATGAGAGTTCTCAGGTATATTAAAGGGACTCCCGGCCAAGGCCTCCTGCTACCATCGAACAACAATCTGCAATTACGAGCCTTTTGCGATTCTGATTGGGGCGGATGTCGCATTACTAGGCGATCAGTGTCTGGTTTCTGCATATTTCTGGGTACTTCACTTGTCTCTTGGAAATCAAAAAAACAAACAAATGTTTCCCGGTCATCAGCTGAAGCGGAATACAGGGCGATGGCAAATACATGTTTGGAATTAACATGGTTGAGGTATATTCTCCAAGACTTGAGGGTGACACAGGATGGGCCTTCATCATTATATTGTGACAATCAAGCTGCGTTACACATAGCAGCGAATCCTGTTTTTCACGAACGTACCAAGCATATAGAGATCGACTGTCACATTGTTCGTGAAAAGATACAAGCAGGATTGATCAAGCCTTCATATGTTCCTACACAATTACAGTTGGCAGACATTTTCACCAAAGCTTTGGGGAAAGATCAGTTCGAAGGACTGCGCAGCAAGTTGGGAGTTTTCGATCCCTACTCTCCAACTTGAGGGGGAGTATTAAGGAAAATATACACAATTAGTTTGTAATTATCTTTGCCATATTTAGATGATTAGCTTTACATGTAAATAGCTAGTAGTTAGCCTTTATTTTAGGAACTGATAAGATTTGTAATATGTATTTATACGTGACCTTAAGACAGAGGAAGGCAAGGCCTTTATCACCAAATTCTTTCTCTTCTTTATTTGAGATAATGTGGAAACATTTTGTTCGTCAAAATTATTTATCTTTCAATCCCTAGAATTTCTTCCCTATTTGGAGAGTTGTGGTAGTAGAATAGATTGTGAGTTAAATATAGTCAAATACTCAACCAATAATTTTGTTGAGTCCTGACTGCAAAGATGGGGCGTGAAGCAGTATTTATCTATCTGTTGATTATTTTTATTTTGCTGTGGGAGAGAATTTTCCAGGATGATTATGTTGATTGGTTGCTACTTTCTAGTTGTAGGGTGACAACGGGTCCAATTAGACGTTCATCACAGGCAGGGTGGACAGAAGAAGAGGTAAGTGGCTAAAAGTTACTACTTTGATTGAATGCTTATACTCTTCCTGATGGAAGCTGCTAATAGATCTTTAAATTTTCCAAAACCAAATATTGTGACTTCTAATATACGATGCAAAGAAAGCATCCTTAGCTGATTCTTTTTTGCCTGCATCTCTAAAGGCTGTTTTAATTTTTAAATTTAATCTGTGTTTGCAGATGATATTGGTAAGAAGTTTAATAAAATATTCAGTGTAACATTTATGTTTATATTTGTTTTGTCCTCCGGGGAATATAGTTCGATCATATAAGTGCAATGTAAAAATCTCAGCATTAAAGAAGAATTGAGCATGCATCTGTGTGGTTCTGGCTGAATTCTCCGAGATGCTGACTTGAATTTTTAGTTTATTCTGAGTGTACGGCCAAATGGGTTCTTTCTTATGCCTTTCTATTTCTTTGACTGCAGGATGATCTGTTAACTGAAGTTGTCAAAAAGTTCCATGGGAGAAATTGGAAGAAAATAGGTGAACATGGCATCATTTTCATCTCTTTTGGTCTTATTCTTGTTGCCCCTCTGAGTGGTTCATTAATTTGGCTACAGATGTTAATCCTAGAAATTTTCTTTGGGAGCAATTTTTAAAAAGTTGAATTGGTGGCTTATTATAAATTTGATTATGAAGTGTCTTAGTTGGTTCACAAGACCATGAACTTAAGATCTTCCTATATGACGGCACAACCTAGTACACTTGCCAATGGGTTATTGTTGAAAACTAGATGGGTCCTTGCAGTTGATGTATAGCAATATGGAATGGCTGTTGGTGGCTCTCTTTATATTTTTAGTTGCTTGTATTATTTTTGAGTGCAAGAATGTGCTTGGTGTTGAATTCAGTGACATGTTCATATACTTTCTATTGTCACTGAGAATCAGTGAAAGCTGATCAATCAGCAAGATGATGTTTTTCTTTCTCAACTCTGTTGATATTCTTATACAGCTGAATGTGTTCCTGGACGGACAGATGTCCAGTGCTTGCATCGCTGGCAAAAGGTTCTAGACCCTGAACTTGTCAAAGGACCTTGGACAAAGGAGGTACAAATTAAACTGCTTACACTTTTGCTGCAGAGAGTAACAACTTAGGCAGTTCATGTTAGTGAAACCATTGATATTTGATCAGGTTCTGTTTCTTGTTTGAACCTTCAGGAGGACAATCGCATAATTGAGTTAGTGGAGAAGCATGGTTGTAAGAAATGGTCTATTATTGCAAAGTTCTTACCAGGTCGAATAGGCAAGCAGTGCCGAGAAAGGTTGGTCACATGTTAATGGTTCATGCATAAAACTTTGGCGTGTAATAATATGTTGAAGAATTAGGTCATCTAGTACCATCCAGTTACCTGGATATATGTATACACAAGTTAAGATGCATTGGGCCTCGTCAAGGCTGTTCGAGATTCAATGGGATCACGTGTTGTCATTGCTTGTACCTTTATAGTATGCTAACTTGCCGTAGTTTTGAGGTGTGATTTGGTCGCTAGCTAGATCCTTCAAGCCCCTGTTTGGGGCCTTGGTAGGAACAGATGATATGGCCTTCGTCATGGCTCGTACAGTAGTGCATGTGGAGTTCCATTTGTCATCTATCGGACAAATTTTTATGTTCAAGCTATATAATTTTAGTTTTGAGAAGTCACTTCTCAATAATTATTTGCAATCAACTATCCATTACTTATGCTGAGCTGAGATCAAGTTCTAAATTATAACATTGTCGTGATTTATCAGATGGCACAACCACTTAGACCCTGCCATAAAAAAAGAACCATGGACCAAAGAGGAGGAGGATGTTCTTGCTCATTACCACCATGTGTATGGCAACAAGTGGGCGGAAATAGCAAGGTTTCTGCCTGGAAGGTATGTAATAAAGCTCAATATCAGTTCAAGAATGAAACATGACTGCAAGAACAAAAAAAAAAAAATGATATTTCAATGTAGGGATCCCTCTTAGGATCCCCAGCGATATCCAAGAGATAGTTGTAAGCACTCTTTCTATATCAAAATATGTTGGACATTAGTGATTTATTTCAATAATGCGATTACAAAGGACAATGGACGAGCCACTAGAAAGGGGAGGAGTTTATTTTAATGGGACGCCAAATTGGAGACAAACTAAATCTCCATTTGATTGAGAAATGATTACTTTTTTATTCTGGACATCTGATGCGCATAATGTTCTCCATGTTTTGACCTTCATCTTTTCTGTTCACTAAAAGTATCTCTTCTTATGTCGAGTGTGTTGTTTCAAATTTAATCATGCTGGTGCCGAATGAAATTTTAGTGCGTAGTACACCTCATTCTGGAATGATAATACGGGTTCATCAACCCATAAGGTGATTTTTTTATTTGGTGGTCTCGACAATTTCAATTTCAATTCCAATTTTTTTGGGGTAATTTTTACTAGTAAAAAACTCTGCTCCGTAGTGCAAAAGGAAATTAACAAATTAGATGGGTTACCTTCTGGTTAATGGTCATTTATTGGTGGTCATTTAATAGCGAATAGATCTCATTACCTCATAGGGATCAAGTTTTGATTGTATGATGCCTGTAAACCAAATTAGACATTCTCTTGATATGTTAGGTTCACAATTGAAATTTTCAGACGTGTTGTTGATGAATTTGATTACTTGTTTCAATATTCTCTTATAGAGTCTAAGATGAAAAAATGCTATATTATGTTTAATGTTTTTGTGTGCATGTATCAATTCAACAATTTCTTTTTCAAGTTCTATATTAATCAGTTATGATCTTTGTATCTGTTGGGTATTCACAGGACTGATAATGCAATAAAAAATCACTGGAATTGCTCATTGAAGAAGAAGTTGGATTTAAATTTGGATTTGCCTATCAAAAGAAAGTTGGTTTTAAATTTGGATTTACCCATTAGAAGAAATTTGGATTTAAATTTGCCTCCCAGTTCTGTCTTGGATATGCAGGAAGCGGCATCTCTTGATTTCTACAGCACAGAAACAAAATCAGTATCAGCTAAGGTTACAGTAGCAAGACATGCCCTTACTGCAGCAGCCTCTCCTGATCTGAGAGGGGGTAAGGAGCGTGTTCCTGAGACTTGTTCAACAGAGTTGGTTTTTGGAAATGATAATCCAGGTGACCATTGTTTTGAATCAAATCCTTATAGGCCAGGTACTTGTAGATATTCGGAAGCAGGGGTAAATAAACTGATAAAACCACTTAGGAGGATCCAATTCAATGGGACAGATACTGATGCTAGTGGTTTGACTAGGGAAACATGCCATGGCAATGGTTATTGTAATATACATGGGCCTTTCAAAACCTCTTCTCCAGATGATTCTTTTCATGCGTATGTTTCTACTGAATCCAGCTTTACTCCTCTCAATATTGTTCTTCCTTTTGCTTCTGAGAGAATTTTTTATTCTCCAAAAAGGCACAGGACTTCTGGTGTGGGCATTTTGAATGTGAAATCTGGGAGCTGGCCAAACAATACCTTCTTAAGTTTGTCAAAATCTGGGTTTAGTGAGAATAATGGACAAGTTTGCAAGAAAAACGTAGCTCACGAATTACCTCATCCAGAGGGCAAGTGCTACAGTTGTTTGTGTTATAAGCCACCCGAATGGAATGATGATGTTATTACCAAGGATAGAGCCACAACATATGCTACTGTTTACAACCATCTTACGCATGCTAAGAGTCCATTCTGCTGTTCTACACCCCCTGACCTTGCCCTTAGCAACAGTCCAGAAATTTTGTTGAGAAATTCAGCAATGAGTTACAAAAATACTCCCTCCATTATAAGAAAGCGTGCTTCCAGAGAAACTAACAGCAGTAATTCTTCTGATTGTAGCTACAATTCTGCAAAGATTTCATGTACTCATGAAGGGGAATTTATGAAGGTAAAGCAGGGTGCGCTTTCTACATTTCATAGATCCGATTTATCAGTTGTTGATGGTTCTCTAGAAAGAAGACTGGAATGTGAGTTCGATAAGGAATGGGATTCAGCATCAGTCAGATGCTGCACCCCAGTTTCTGCAACTCCATCATCTCGTTGCGATTTTAGGGCAAATATGACGTATCCTTGAAACAGCCAGTAAGTAATTTAGTCTTTTCCCCAGATTACTTTATTGCAATGTGTTTGCGACTTGTCTTTGCAGAGAGAAGAAAAGCAAGATGTTAAATTTATTTTATTTTTTTAGTCGGATTAGAAAAATGAGAAAAAATTAAGAAGATAATAGTCAAAATTTTTAATTTATCTTCTAATTAAATGTAAAAAATAAAAAAAAAATACTTAGTATATGTAAATTTTATTTATTGTACGTTTTCTTTTCTTTTGACAAATTCTTGACCCAAATACAACGTTAAAGTAGAAAAGAATTTTTGAACCCTCGTACATATAATATTTATAACTTCTCTCTTTTAATTTTTAATCAATCAAATAGAATATAAATACCATATCTTATATATATATATATGTATAAAAGTTTTTTTTTTTTCCATTATTCATTCAAAAACACAATTGGGTGACAAGTTCAATTGTTTCAAGTGGCAAAATATGGAAAAGATGATATTATGAATTAAGCATGATTACTTTCCGTAAAATTGCATTACGAAAAGTCAGAAAATGAATTTTGTCATTCATTTTCTCTCCTTTTTTTTTTTTTTTGGGCTCTAAATCAACTATTCTATTGATGTTGTTGGCTTCTTTGATCCATAGTAAAAAGTACGAATATATCAAAATAGGTGTCGTATTCGTATTTAATACATATCGGATATACAAATTTTTTGGATAATTCAAAATACATATCAAAATACGTCACATGACGTATCTTATTATTTTATCATTTTTCTTCAAATATATGATTAAGACACTTCTAGATGTGAATAGTTGAAACAAAATTTTTAAATCTTATAACTTATATTTTGTTATATTTTGTATATTGAATTATAAATTAAATTAATTTTATTGTGAATGTTACATTCATATATATAACTAATAAAATATATAAAATTTATATTTTTTGATCGTATCCTCGCTGTATCCCGTATCCTCATTTTCTTAAAATTATCGTATCATTATTCATACCCCGTATCATATTCGTATCTCGCACCTATACCCATGCTTCTTAGGATCTATCCTCTTATTGATTATGCAATTGTATATCCAATGACTGAATAACTAGCTGAGAAAAAATAGTGGAACCTTTTTTTCTTTTCTTTTTCTTACTTCTTTTTTTTTTAAAGTGTGCAATTGCAGCAATAATCTCCTTGTACTAAAAAACTCAGATTCTCTCTACATGATCTTTATCAAAACCAATAATAATTCCAAAACCACCCCCCCCCCCCCACACCAAGGCTTTTTTGGTGAAATTTAAAGTTTAATTACAATTTTCCTTTCCTCTAGTTTGGAGATGTTAGTAACTTTTTTGTTAGTTTATGGAAGAGCTTCTCTTTATGAGCAATACTCTATAGGCTCGTTTGTTTGCTATATTACCAACGTGGGATTGGACAAAATGTTCATGGGTTCCACAATTTTCAACATTTAGTGTCCCCTTTGCACTTTGGATTTCTGCTGCAACATTGGATAAATTGTCCATAAATGGTGGGATGAGAAATCCTATGGTGGGTGGGGTATTATTAATACCCCACCTCCGGATTTACTTCCCGCCAAGATTTAAAAGTTTAAAATTATTTTATGTCACATCACATATCAAATCACATCTTTTATCCCACCAACCAAATACTAAAAAATAATATCACATAAAAAATTAATTCAATCTTTTATCCAATCCCATCTATTACCCTATGGTATTACTTATCCTCCATCATCTAATCCCCCAAAACAAACACAATATATGATGCTAGTTTTTCTTTGCAAGTGGTACCTTCTGTGGCTTAAATTGGACTTGGTGAGAAAATACCAATGACATAACAGACATTATTTTCTCATGGTGACATGAAATATATGTGTGTTCTATTTTTTTTATTTATCTTTTATTTATTTGTTTTCATTTTTATTTTGCTTCATGATGCTTAACTAATAGGCTCAGCTTGTAAGTTAAAAATGGATATTTTTGGCTCTGTTAATTTCTTGACCTTTGTAGTTTAAATCCACCTCACCAGATCTTTGAACAAGACATTTAGTGAGCACATTTGAGACCAAATTAAAGGTTTGTAAACTTAATCTACAATTCGTTCTTAGATCATTATAATAATTCCAATTTGCATTTTACCTAGATCAATATTGAAGTCAGCAATGTCAATTTTTTCTTTTTTATTTTTTTTCCCGGAGAAAATAGGGGGATCCTATCTTTGCCCTTGAAAGGGAAGGATTTTGACAACTGAAACAGTTGGGCACCGTTTTTGTCCCACGTAGTTCCTTTAAAAGGATATGTTCAGATATGTGCCCCAAGAGGCTGTTAGATGTCACTGTAGCAAGCATTACAAGTTGTTATTCCCTGAAGTTGCTTTAAAATATACACTTTGGGTTTTCACTTGTTCATTCCCAAATCTCTCATAGACATTTAACGTGTGTTTTCCCATAAAAAAAAATTGGGTTTAGTAATATGAAATAATCAGATTTATAGATTTAGTTTTTTGTACATGCGTGGAATTTATGTTACTTGAACAATACTGAAGTTATGCAATTTTTTCTAGAGTTGTAATAGGTGTAAATGTATAAAAAGTAGTAGATAATTTTAGAGTTTTTCGGTGTTTCAAGTGGTGTCAAACACCCCCTAAATAGCTACATTGACACATCTTACTTCTATTGTGCATGCAATTTGAACTTTTGGAGCATTGATCTTGTGATGTTTTGGTTTCTATGCCTTTTAGATTATCATGTTTCAGCATGCTTTATGTACAAAATTCATCAATAATATATCTGGCGAAAACTTTTCTTGCATTGCTTTCCAAAGGAACAAATTTTCATGGTAGGAAGTAGTCAATTTTTTATTTTATTATTTTTTTAATGTTGCTGTTGGGGAGTCTAAAGTTAAGGCAAATACTGATAATTTGAAATTATTTAACAAATTACTATTAGTGAAAAAATGTTATTTGAAAGAGCATTTTTACATTTTAAGATCCTGATAAAAAAAGCGTTATTTGAAATAGTATTTTCTAATAACGCTATTTCAGATAGCGTTTTTACATTTCAATTATACTAGTGTTTACTTGGTATACCAACCTATAAACACAAAGTCTTATTTAAAAAAAAAATTTCAAATGGAGTTTTTTTTTTTGAATAACTCAGGGTGTCCGGGCCAGCTTGCGCACACCTCGACTATTCCCTGGGGGCCCTGAAGTTAACGACCGGGTAAAACTCCAGTGGCCCTGAGGAGATTCGAACTAGTGACCACTGAGGACCAAACTCACGGTC
>JAVXUM010000046.1:17343866-17357496 GCA_035590655.1 Pouteria glomerata
TAGCGGATGCCTACCTGAGATAGGTGGATGCCTGACTAGAGGTGTAACACGGTTCTCTAGCAGAAGGGCCAGGGGGTATAACACGGAACCCCTGAGTCTTTACACCTGTGGGGTGTAACACGGTTCCCCACAGGCATATGAGATATATATATATATATGCGTTTACCGTAAGCGCTAAAACGGTGTGCTTGGTGGCCGCGCATGTCTTGACTCTTCAGCCTTGCTAAGTGTCACCCATCCAAGGATAAGGGTTGAAGGTAGATGGAGAAATAAGATACATGGCCATGACATTATATTTCATACATTACAGGAGAGATGCATATTTATATTGATATTGTGTATGTATATATGTTGTATTATAAATGTATACTGGTGCACACTGGCACTGTCCTACTTACTAAGCTAGTTAGCTCACCCCATCATTATTGCAGGTGATACAGGGAGGCAAGGTAATTACCATCCCGAGTTAAGTTAACTGCTGGAGACTCTAGACATTATTCTGTCTTTTTTTGAGATTATTGTATTTATTTATACGACCCGGGTTGTGGGTCCCCTTGATATTAATGTTGTATGTTGTGTATTTATTTATTTATATGGGGATTTGGAACGATTGTAGTGCTCTGATGGATATTATGATATTATGACTTGACCTTGGTACAGGTTTTATTTTGTTTTAATTGTCCCTATTTTCCCATACCGTCTATTTCGGACAATTTATGTTAGGGGCGTGACAATTATCTTAGGACCTGTGGATTATAGATCCCACATCGGTTGGGAGGGAGAACGAAGCCTGCCTAATAAGTTAGGGGGTGAAAACCTTCCCACTGAGGACGCCTTTTGGGGGGGCACTGGGGTTGCCCTCGCCAAGAACAAAACCGTGAGGGCTTGCCGGGGTGAGACCCGAGGGGCCAAAGCGGACAATATCTTCAGGCGGTGTTGGTCCCGGGCTGTTACAGTGGTATCAGAGCCGGTGCTGGATCGGTGTGCCAGCGGGGACGCTGGGCCTCCAAGGGGGGTGGAATGTGAGATCCCACATCGGTTGGGAGGGAGAACGAAACCCGCCTTATAAGTAAGGGGGTGGAAACCTTCCCACTGGAGACGCGTTTTGGGGGGGCACTGGGGTTGCCCTCGCCAAGAACAAAACCGTGAGGGCTTGCCGGGGAGAGACCCGAGGGGCCAAAGCGGACAATATTTTTAGGCGGTGTTGGTTTCGGGCTGTTACAACACGGTTCTTTAGCAGAAAGGCCCGGGGGTGCAACACAGTTCCCCTGAGTCTTACACCTGTGGGGGTGTAACACAGTTCCCCACATGTGATATTTATATGAGATATATATATGCGTTTGTTATGAGCGCTGAAACAGTGTGTTTGGTGACCGCGCGTATCTTGGCTGATAGCCTTGCTAAGTGTCACCCGTCCCAGAATAAGGTTGGGGGTAGATGAATGATATAGGATGCATGGATCGTTGCATTCCATTATATCCATTACATGAGATTGCATGAGACTACATGGACTGTTATTACGTATTGAGAATGATGTTAATATTTGATTCATTGTTAATGAATGGGATGAGAAAATTAGATAACAATTTAGCAACTACAGAGACCTGATTCTCGAGTTGGGATACGTAGGCAGCTTAGGCGTGAGTAGCCTAAGTCCGATCTATACTGTGGATGATAACAGTTTTGTTCATTCTCTTAAATAAGAATGTGGTTATTTGTGTAATAACTGTGTGGCCAAGAGTGGGGGCCCGATATTGATATTTGTTTTAATTGCATAAATTTTGGATAATGTCACCGGAGTGTGACTACATCAATGTTTATGATGTCATGGTATTTCTTTAATATGGGAATGTGGGACGAATATTAGATGTTCTGATTGTATAATTACGCATTGACTTGACCTTGGTACATGTTTTATCTTATGTTTTATAGTCCTTATTTTCCCATGCCGTCCATTCCGGATAATTATGTTAGGGGCGTGACAGACCGTCCCGGCTTGTGATATTGTCCGCTTTGGGGCAGCACCCCTCACGGTTTTGTTCATCTATGAAAGCCACCGTTCCAACCCAGAAAAGGCCTCACAAGAGGAAGGTTTCCACACCCTACTTATTAGGCGTGCTTCGTTCTCCTTCCCAACCGATGTGGGATCTCATATCCATTATCTTATCTCATTCTATTTCGATGAAGGAGATGAAATAAATATAAATTTAGTAATTATTAAAAATAAAAATTAGAATAAAAATCTAAATATACATTAATATATTTGTTAATTTTAAATTATATTTTGAAAACGTAAATTTAATTGTCATTTGACTATTTTTATCTAAGTTGAATTCTTCATGAATTATTGTTATGTAAATTAATTAATTAATTAATTATATATTAATTATAATTTTATAATTAAATAAAGAGAAAATAAGATAAAAGTAACAAGATAATGATAACTTATTTATCAATTAATTAATAAAATAAATTTTTTATATTTTTATAGATAATGAATTGAAATTATAAATTTACCTAGATTTATCAAATTTTTCTATAACATAATTATATAAAAAAAATATTCTTAAATGATCATTATAATAAAGTTGAATTAAAAATTAAAATAAATATATAATATAACTCTAATCTGTATTTAATTATTGAGGAGACCAGAAGGGACTGCACGATTTGATTTTTTTTTTTTTTGACATGGGACCACGCGGCTTGAAGCGATCTTCAGCATGTGGGCAATGCTAAATGTATTTTATTTTTTATATTTTAAATAATATTATTAATTGTAATGGAATTTAAAGTTTTGAAATTTAAAGTAGTCAGTTATGTTTGACAAATGAATATTTAATTTGGCCATAATTTTTGATAGGGTGTCTGCTTTAATATTATAATAGGCCTATTTTGGATTTTTTTTTCTTTTTCCGAAACAAATCCAATTCACTACCTTTGGTCGTGACTTGAGACTCTTGGAAGCACGATTCCACCTGTTAGCGTCTAAAATTTTAATCTTTTTTTTTTTTTATTTTTAGAAGATTTTTATTTTTTTAATTATGTCATAATTAATTTTCTTTATTCAGTTTTGTATTTTAAAGATTTCTATTCTTAATTTTACTAATCTTTGTTTTCTTTTTAAACCATTGTAATTCAAGGAAAAAGTCAGACTTTGAGTATCATTAGAAAAACTCTTTGCAAAATTTGTATTACTGTTCTAGATAATCTTAAATATAAATGGGTTAATTGTTTTAACTCTTTCTTTATTTAGACCTATTCACACTTTTGTCTCAACAATTTAAAAAATGTGCACTAATAACTCATGTACTATACATAAAAGTGTAACAACTAACAACCGTTCTGTTAAGCTGTAAAAAGTCCTTTCTGCTCTTCTGCAACTGCTTCAACGCCTTCAGCACGAGTAGGATCAAAAAAAAAAAACCTTAAATACTTTTAGGTTCAAATCGGAGCACAAATTTGGAGTAATGACGAATGATTTCCAACCAAGAAGCACTCCGGTAGTGACCATTTGCAACCTTGAAGCACTTTGACAGCAACCAAACACCACCGTGACCGAAAAAGGAAGAGGGGGGAAGAGAGAAAAATGTTTATTGGGCACCAATTCAACTTATGGCATTCATTCCCTTCTAAAAATTGTAAAAATAGGTTTTCTTTATTTTTATTTAATTTTTTCTGATCTTTTATATGTAGCAGAAGATATTATATATATATATATATATGGTGCAATAGGAAGAAGATGGGGAAAAAGATGAACACAAAGGTATTTTAGCCATTTAACTTTGGATTTCAGCCAACATTTCAGGCCTACAGCGGGTGTAAGCCACGCAGAGTTAAATCTTACAGATCTGTTAGTTGTTACACTTTTATGTATAGTACATAAATTATTAGTGCATATTTTTTGAGTTGAGAAGACAAAAGTACAAATGGGTCTAAGTACAGGAGGTGTTAAAACAATTAACCCTAAACAAATCATTGAAATCGGGATAAGGGAATGAGCTAGATCCTAAAATTCAAATGCAATTTTTATAAAAATTATAAAATTATATTTCAATTTCAAAAATTCTAATTTGAGATAACTGCTGCAGGCCTCATCCATGTGATTGGGGGGAGGAAAAGGAGAAAAAGGAAGAGGAACGGAAAAAGGAAAGCGACCACATGGTTTGAATTGGCAAAGGGAGATAGAAAATGATATCCAATCTTCTATTTATATTAACGAGTCGTATGCACAATAAAATATTTTAAAAATATAAAAAATTATAGACATAAAAATAAATATATTTTCAAATGTATTTTATACTAAAAAAATTATTAACAAACTAAAATAATTAAATTAAAAAATAAATTACATGTATACCTTTTGAACTTTCAAAATGTTATATTCACACACCTGCAGTCCCACAACTATTCTAAATTGTATTTAATGGTAATTACAAAATGATATTATTAGTTTTTAATAATTAAAAAACATATTTGCGTAAAATAAAAATTTTATTTATATACACTACTAATTTTCTAGACTTTAATATTGATAACATAAAAATCGCATATAAGTATTCAAAATTTTTTATAAACACTGATCTGTTATAAATAAAAGCTTATATATTATTAAAACACTTATATTATTACATGCTTATTTGGAGTGTTAATTTTCGGTAAAAAAACAAAAAATAAAAAATTAGATAAATTTTTTATTATTGGGTGTTTGGTGTATTCTTTAAAAAGTATAAAAACGTTAAAGGAAGTTAAAAAAAAAAAAAAAAAGTGAAAATTTTTAGCAAAATTTAGGGTTGCAAACGCACAACTTTCTTTAAGTTCTTTACACTTTTTGAGAAATATGCCATGCATCCAACCATGTGAAATTTACCTACTTTTTTTCTTTTTGCCGAAAAGTGACACTCGAAATAGGCACATTATTAAATATTATTACATATCGAGGAGGAAACCGGTGCACTATGCACTAGTTTATAGTCAAGTACAAATTGTGGAGCATTGAATATTTTAAAGTAAAACTCAATGGCTCCTATCACAAACTAAAAAAAAATAGATTTTTCTCTCTACCTCTCTCTCTCTCTCTCTCTCTCACTACATTTTGTTGACATTTAAAACTCCTAAATGTTACGTAAAAAAATTTAATAAGTAACTTTTAATATTTTTTTAATAAAATTTTTAATATTTTTATTTGATAAATAATTTTTATTAAAAAAAATGTCTCACTATTAATTTCTCCTAAGGACTCACAATTGCAATTAGACTTGAACCAGCCCGCCTTGCACTCCCCTTGCCCTGTCACCCTGCCTCCAACCCCTATCCAGTGTTGTATTGTCCTAATTCTTACTACCATAACCATCATTTTTTCTTATCTTCTTCTTTATTTTCATTTTTTCTTGGAAAGTGTCAAGAAAAAAAATATATATATTGGTTGTTATAGCATAAGAATTTTTGTTAGATCAAAAATAGGTGTCATCAATATTACATTAAAAAAATAAAAAAAATAAAAAGAACATAGTTGATAATATATCATGTATGTGATGATTTCAAACTCAAAAGTTTAACCCCATAAATTTAGGACTATGTCAGCTATAGACTTGTATCTTAATTAATTTTTTAATATGAGACAATTATCATATATATGCCCAATAATTTTCATCTTGATCATTGATTTATTCATCTTATTTTAATTTATTAAAAAATAAAGAAGCATATCATACAATAAGATTATTATTTAAATTTAATAATAATAATAATTAAATGTCTATGTTATTGCTATCTTTATAATATGCAAAAAATTATAAATATTATTTATGGATATATCAATAGATATAAATTAGAAAAAAAGATTATTCAAGTAAAATCACATATAACACAACATATGCATGCAAAATCTAAATCACATCAAATCTAATGTTTGACACTTCACCCCCATATCTTGTTTCTAATAGCTATCAAGAATAAGGGTAGATTAATCACAGAAAGCAACAATTTGTTTACCTAAACGAACCACCTAAACGAACCAACTATGGCAATATGCAAAATTATTTGTGCAAAAAACTATGTACTTTTTCAAGTGCTCTACTTAATATCTCTATGAATGCAAAGAAAAAAAAAATACTATTTATAAAAAAAAATAATGTATTTTCAAAAAAACATGAACAACCGTATGGCTCGTATCCCTCTCAATGCAAGAAATTAAATGCTATTTACAAAAAAAATAATATCTTTTCAAAAAAACATGAATAACCATAAGCCACATCTATTAGAAAAAAATGATATCATATGTAGTTATTTGTTTCAATAGTCATTGTTTGTTCTAATAGTCACTTATGTTTATCAAAATTGAATAAGATGGAATAACGAACGTACACTTCTATTATAGGAAATTATTACATAACAACAAATAAGCCCAATCATTTTGAATTTGAATTTTTTAATTTAAATTATAATTTGTTCTTTTTCATTTCTAAGGTACCACTTTGAAACAATTTTCATTAACATCATTCATGATTTTGAACAAGTGAATGTAATTAATTGATGTCCACATAGAATATTTTAAATTTTATTATAGTCTCATATTAAAAATATGTAGATGCTATTTTAATTTGGGTTAAAGCTTACAATTATCATGTCTAAAAATATAAATTTTCTATCACAAAATATACGGGAATAAAACTGGTTTCTGAAATACGTTTTTACCTCCAAATCCAATGCCCTTGATGAAAATTAAGCAACAAAGCAGCAGAACCTTTCAAGTGTTAAGACCGGGACAGGTCTAGAAAAAATTGCAGGATGCACCAGCACAACAAATTTTACGCCGTCACATCGACGGAGAGAAGTCAGAGAGCTTCTTTATATCAAAATAAAAAAACAATTATGGAAGAGGAGGAGGAGATTACACATTCATCTCACCCTTACCCACAGCACCTTCTCTTCTCTGCCTCTTCACAGCCTCTCACATCCCCTGAGCCCCAAATATAAATCAGAGAGAGCGGAAGACAAACAAACTCCCCAAAATGAAAAAAAAGGCAAAGAAATGGGCGCTTTTCGGGGCAGAGCATCCCCACTTTGGTGCTGTCGGTGGAATATGGGGCCGTTGGAAGTTTTTTTTTTTTTTTTTTTTTTTTAAATTACTATAATTTTTTTAATTTTTATAAAATTTAAATTTTTTATTTACAATATAAATTACAAAATTACAAATTTGATAAATTTATACTAATTTACACAATTCTAAACACACTCCCCAATGCCATGTGAGTGGACCCGGTACAGACGACTCAATGGTCAAATAAGGTTTGGTTTGATTAAGCCAATGGATACAGGTCGATTGGGAACGGCAATTAAAGTCGCCAACTTAAATGCTTGCACTAATTTTACTTTTAGGAAATTTATTTTGGTAATTAAAAAAAATCAATTTTAGTTAGATTAAGTCATAAAATAAAAACTAATCTAAAATAAATTGAATTTATCTTTTTTCTTTTCCCAGAGATAATCTTTATAGCCATTAAGGATATATAACCTTAATTCATAAAAAATTACATAAAAAATGATTTTAAAGAGAAAAATTAACGTATTAGCTTTTATTTTTATATTCTCTTAAATATTAATTGTATATCTAAAAATTATTAAAAATACTAAAATTTAATAAAATAGTCATGCAAGACAAAAACAAAGCCAAACAGAAAAAAATAATAATAATATTTCTTGCAGCGACGCGCATTCCTTTGATTGAGGTGAGGGAAAGGATCCACATTATTTTATTTTATTTATTATTATTATTTTTGAAGGAGGACCACGCGGTTTGAATTGAGCACCTGCCTAAGTCTTCATAATTTATTTTTTTAACGCGAAATTATAACATTACTCATATTTGTTCTTTGAACCAAAATTACCATAACAGACCTAACGCCTATTAATTTGATAATTTTGCTTAAAAAAAATACAGACAATTATATAATTTTATTTTAAAAATCATCATAAACTCGTCAAAAAACAAAAATCCCCACCGAAGTATGATTTCAATTTTGGGATGGGCGTGAGTAAAGCGACATTCACTTGAATGATTTATAATAGTAGCAGCCTTGAAGGTAAAATTTGACTGTTGTGGTTGGGTTTTGCTTCCAAAGATCACAACATCTAAGAGATCCTCCAAAAGACTATAAAATCTTTTCAGATACCAGCATCTGAAAAATAATGGAAGATGATGAATAGTGAATAAAGTTTGGAGCAACATTCAAGAATGTATTTGAATGAGTGCTAATATTTTGTGGTTATTGGTGGTGTGTACAGATTTCTTACCTGTATGTATGGAAGGGAGATGGAAAAATGCATCAAAATAAAATAAAATTATATTTAGTTGTCAAATTAGAGGTATAGTCATCAATTGTAGTGACGTTTTTAATAGTTTGATGTTTTTAATAGTTCAAAGTTTATCGATATAATCGACACATAAAATCATCAATGCCGGTGATAATTTCTACCATTAGTAACTTCTACTCTATTGATAAAAATGTCATTACTAGTAACGATTTTATTGTAAATTTAGTAAATAAGTCTAATTTAATTTTTTTTTTATTATTATATTTTCTCTCCCTATCTATTCAAGTAAGAAAAAAATTAATTTTTGATTTATTTTTGCACTAGATTTAATTAAAAAAAAATTAAAACCTTTTAACGAATCAACTAGAAATATTAGTAAATGTCAATAAACCTAGTTCAACTTTAAAAAAGTCTAAATTTTTACAACAGAACACATTTAATTATTTAATACATAAATAAGTCAATTCTGTCCCTATTTTCTAAAAGAATTTAGTTTGATACTATGACATTATAGTGATTAAAACATGACACCGCATCATAATTATTAATTTTAATATTAAATTAAATTAGTATTAAATATCAATTATACAACATTTTGATTTAATAATTAGACAAAATAATTTTACAAAATTATTTGTATCAAAAGTAAATTCCACATGACGAACCAAATAAACAGGTTTAAGCAAAACCAAGGAATGAAATAGAAAAATAAAAACAAAAAGATACATAGAATTTATTTATATTTTAATTGCAAGTTCCTACAAGAAAGAAACAAACCAGCCCACTATGGGCACAAACTCGCAAATTAATCGACAACTAAATTGGCAACAAATAAATTAGCAACAAAACCCCACAATACTGCTCACGCAATGAAGCTAATATCAAGTCCTCATAATTAACTAAATCCACAACAAAGATAAAAGAGAGATACATAAAGGGAAAGTTTATGCTTGCAGATGCCATGCCCATAAAGTTGTCGAGCTAGTAAGGCCAACCACCCGGTGCAAAATTACAATTTTTGGGAGGACTAGGAATTGACTTTAATCTTTCTGGAATCCTTACATGGGGACCAACTTGCAAACCCATAATCATAGGCATTCCACCGTCATCCACATGTAACTCCTCCAAATCACTACAATCATGAACTTGAAGAATTTTAAGTTGAGGGAATCCTCCTGAGTTGCAGCCCAATCTCTTTCTCCTGAGCCTGCGGAAGATAAGAATTGTCAAGTTTAGAAACTTTTCCAGAATTGGCATAGGATCTTCTTTGATATCATCCAGGGAGAGGAACTTGAGATTTGGTAGGAATTCATGCGTTTCTGGTGGAAGTTTTTCTATCACTCCGTGTAACCTTAACTGCAGAAGGTGTTGGCAGTGAGACAGTGGTTGCAGTGTCGGAAAGCACTCGAGTTTTCCCCCCCAAACAAATGAAAAGGTCCGGAGCCTTTCCAAACCACTAAAGGAGTTTAGAGTGAACGGAGTGGCCCCTTCCCGTGACTCAACATTTATAAAAAGCTCGGAAAGATTGATCAAATCCCCCCGATCAAAATCCATCCGATCCTCCACGAAAACCCCCGTCAAGGTTCGAAGGTTTTTCAGATTCTTTACAGGAAAAGGCCACTGGAAATATCCAATTAAGTGTCTCAGTTTCTTTGCGTTGCATATCTCATCAGGCAACGTAATTGGGAAACCAAAATTACAAACATCATAATATAGGGTTTGTAGGGCCCTCAACGATAGTGGAAGTACCCGTCCCATATCCTTCCCACGCCACGGGAACCCCTTCCCACCCCACGGGAACTCCATGTACCTCAAGTGAATCGATTCCCATATAGGATTGAGATCAACACGGCGGGTACAAGTAGAGTCAAAATGGACCACTCTTGCCAATCTAAATTTAGCGCATGCAAGTCTGATGTCCTTCACTGCAACGTCGTCTATTTTGATGGGGTCAAACAAATTAGTGCCCCAAATAGTGCGCAAAGGCAAATTTGAATTTGAAGGATTTGATGAAACAAACCTTGCAAAAGGACCATGACAACCTAGTCTTCGGCATTTTTGAGAAAGAGAACCAACACCTCCAACATAGATGTCAAGAAAATTTAGCTCTCTTGACTTTTCGATTACAAGATCACGGAGAAGATCATGGACTCGGCATGTTATATTCCTTTTCCATGTCCTTTCAGAAACTTGAACCAAATTTCTATCAATTAGCTCATTGAGATATTTTGCAGCAAAATCCTCCCATACTTCTTCACTTGATTGTATGAAACCTTCTGCTATCCACATACGCAAGAGTCTTTTTATATTAATTTCGCAATCTTCCGGAAACAATCCCAAATAAAGAAAGCATAACCTCAAATGAGATGGCAAATTGTTGAAACTTAAAGTCAATATCAACTTGACATCAACTGAGTCACCCTTTACATACTGCCAAAGGTGGTCTCGTACTTGTGTCCAATCATGGGGATCCATTTTAGACAATAGTGCACCCAATACAATTACAGCTAATGGTAAGCCGTCACATTTGGTAACCATATCTCGTGCCATTGCTTCCAAGCTTGGAGGGCAACGATTGGCTTCATCACCAATTCCCATATTATAATCGTTGGGGAATGCTTTCTGACAAAACAAATTCCAACTTTCTTCATCCTTTAAAAATTGGAGTTCGTGGAGATATGTCCTCCTTTCATCACAAAGCTCAACAACATTCTTTTCCCGAGCCGTGATAATCACTCTATTTCCATTCTCATTATCAGGAAAGGCTTTTCTCAGACTTAGCCAAACGATTTTATCCCACACATCATCAATAACCACCATGTAAGGACTTCCATCCAAATGCATTCTTAAATATTCCTCCAAACTTTCTTCATCATTCAACATCTTTCATTGGTCTTCGGTAGTTGGTATCTTGAAAGAATTTACAAGTTTCTTAAGAAGAAGTTGGATGTTGTACTCCTTAGAAACAGAAACTCATGCACAATACTTGAATTTATCCCAAAGTCTCCCATCGTTATAAAGTTTTCGAGCTAGTGTTGCTTTTCCCAAACCCCCCATGCCAACAATCGAAATCACAAGTCGATGGGACACTCCTCTAAGAAGCTTTGAAACCAATAATTCTACATCTTCATGTAAGCCCACGACTTGTTCATTGTCCTCGTAAGGTCTTCCTCTTCGTAGATAATTCAATCTGTTGTCATTTAAGAGACTCGATCCCTCACCCGTATCACCACCAATGTTCTCAATGCCGAAATGTTGTCGATTCTGGTCGATTTCTTCAAGCTTTTTCTTCAGTGCTTTGATTTTCTTTCCGATGCCATATAGTTCTACCGGTTTGTAGATGCAAAAGAACTTCTTAAGCCAAGCTTTCAAGCCTTCACTTTTGGTAGCTCCTTCCACTTCGATTTTGAGGACGAATTCATCAATGACATCATCAGCATCGTAAGCAACATCTGTTATATCGTATGTCCACTTGCGTATCCTGTAATCCCCACCTTGCTTTAGTTCTGCATCTTTTAAGAAACATTGCATCCACACCAATTTGTTTTTCAGTCACTCCACTTCTTCTCTCACTCCATGCAAAAAAACACCTTGCTCAATGAGCGAATCACTGAGTCTTTGCACTGCCACAGACACAATAGCGTCTACCATTTTTATCAAAAACTCTTCCTTGCTCTGCTCTTTAACTCTGTCACCTCGCAGGATGAGCACAAAAATTAATTAACAGAAAGTAATGTGTGTTCTCATTCACATGTACCACAAGCATTTTTATGAAAATTAAACTAGTTTTTGGAATACGTGTTTACCTCCAAATGCCCTTGATGAAGACTAAGGAACAAAGCAGCAGAACCTTTTAAGCTTTACGTCAACGGAGAGAAATCTGAGAGCTTCATCGTATCGAAATAAAACAATTACAGGAAAGCAGCAGGAGATTACACATTCATCTCACTCTTACCCGCAGCACCCTCTTTTCTCTTTAGCTTCACAGCCTCCCACTTCCCTGAGCCCCAAATACAAATCAGAGAGAGGGAAAGGGTCAAATAGGCTTTGCTTTGACAAAAGCAATGGAAACTGGTTGATTGCGATTGGGAACGACCAATTCAGGTCGCCAACTTAAATTACTGGCACTAAATGAAATTCATTTTGGCAATTAAAAAATTCAATTTTAGCAGAAAAAAAATCAAGTCTAGTAGCGTGTCTATATTTTCATTCTAGGAAATATTATGTACAAGGCTTGTCTTATATATTTACATTAAATATTTTCATATAACTCACGTAAGTCAGCTTTCATACGATAATTATTATTATTAATTAAATTTTCAATCAAAATTATTTATTTATTTATTTTGTGTGTACCAAGGAGACTTTTCATTATTCAAATATTTATTTATTTGTTCAATTTGTTCATCCAAATATAAAAGATAAGATTTTTAAGATTTTATTCAATTTTTTAATTTAATTATTAATTTTTGTTCAAATAAATTATTATATTTTTCAATCTAAAGTCAAATTAATAAAAATATTTATAACGTTGTAGTTTCTTATTAAAATCTTTAACCAATTTTAACAAATTTTTTCATTATTTTTTATTCTAAAGGTATCATGAGTCTCCTTACTAAATGATAAATATTATAATCATTAATTTATTTTAAATTTTTTTTTTGTTCTAATTTAATTATGTATCTTAAAAATATATTAAGATTGTAAACTAATTTTAAATTTGATTATATTAAAAATATAAAAGTAAAAAAATTTTAATTAATTAATTAATTTTAAATTAATTTTATTTGACACTAATTATAATTTTAATAATAAACATGTTATTATTATCCTATAGTTTTATTTTTATGTATTATAATATTTAATTAAATTAAACTATGTTCTATTTTATTTCATAAATTCTAATAATAAGACTTTTTAGAATTATAATTCTATTCTAATCTTCTATTATCTTATCTTATTATCTTATCTCATTCTACTTCTAAGAAGATGAAATAAAGATATATTTAATCATTTTTAAAAATAATGTAATAAACTATTCTTTTAACTTCTATTAGTTTATAAATCTAAATATACATTAATATATTTGTTAATTTTAAATTATGTTTTTGAAAAATATTTTCTTCCGTAAATTTAATTTTCATTTGAATATTTTTATCTAAGTTGGATTACTCATGAATTATTGTTATGTAAATTAATTAATTAATTATATATTAATTATAATTTTATAATTAAACAAAGAGAAAATAAGATAAAAGTAACAAGATAATGATAACTTATTTATCAATTAATTAATAAAATAAATTTTTTATAT
>JAVXUM010000046.1:17362179-17380606 GCA_035590655.1 Pouteria glomerata
ATAATAAAAAATATAATAAAATCTAAAAAATTATATAAATAATCACATTAAAGAATTATAATAAGATTTTAAAAAAAAATCATACATTCTATTTTTGAATGAATAAATTGAAAAATATAGTAAAAAATAAACTTTTCCTAAAATCTGATACACAAAAAAATTAGAATTTTATTAGTAATGAAAAATATATTAAAATTTAAAAATCTAATATTAACAATCGCATTAAAAATATAATAAAATCTAAAAAAGTCAAACCTAAAAATAAAAAATTTAAGTACATACCAAACAAATCTCAAAATATAAGAGAAAATTATTGTACCAAGCAAATCGAAAAATCGAAAAAAATTGATGTAATGAAATTCTCAAATAAATTTGAAAGAAAAAAAGATTTGGTATCTATTTATAAATTTTGCATACATGAGATCATATACTACTTAGATCGAAATAACTTTTTAATCGAATTAAAAATCTAAATCTTATTAGAAGAATTTTTATATATTTTTGTTTATTTTAAATTCTATTTATAGTTTTGGACTTAATATTTTTAAAATTTTTTTATGTACTTTTTAATTTTTTTATGTATTTTTTGTTTCATTGATCTACTTTTTTTCTCAATGAAACTACTAATTCATAATACTTTGGTATTTTGTGACATATCAATATTTTATTCATTCTTTTTCAATTTGAGACGGAAAATTATTAATTAAAATAAATATATAAGTAGAAGTACAGATTAAATAAAAATATCAAGTGATATCTATTAATATTCTAATTTAAATAAAATTGTGAATAAGTGGTAATTAAGTACAATACTAATTCTTTTTAGATTATATCATTATAAATTAAGATAACTATAATTATAAATTTATGTTAATAAATTAAAATCTTTATTTAACATGCTAATTTTTTTGCATTATTTTGTTTAATAATAATATTTATTGTTAAATCTTTATTTAACATGATAAATGTTTTTTGTATTATTTTGTTTAATAACAATAATAATATTTATTATGTTTTAAATAATAATTAATCAAAAAAATAAAGAATAAGAATATATTTTAAATAAAAATATAAAATAAGAAGTTATATGATAAAAGAAATAAAATTCAAAATTCCATTAATTACTTCTACTATTGGTATTTAAAACATACACCATCACAAAAAATTCTAATGGATTAGAATTGGGTTAAAATAATTACAGATAATGAAAGGATGGGTTGAGTTAAATTAAAAAAATTAGGAGTAAAATAGTTAAAAAAAAAATTTCAAATATTAAAACTTTTTATGGTAGTATAGATAAAGATTATGCGTACGTAAACCTGGGCAACTTGAATTTTCAAAAAATTTATTATTTTAATTCAAATTAAATCATCTAAACTGTTTAACCATATGTTAATCAAAGTTACGGTACGTCATTGTATTCGTGGTTCTCATCCACCCTCAGTTTTTATATTAATCTTCTACTACACGTACTATTTTGTAAACATCTACACTATTACGGGGGGTATTTAGGTTCAAAAAAATTTTAAAAAATTCTAAAAATTTTTAAAATTTATCTCACTGCACATATTACGAATCGACAATTTATTTTATTTTATCTCACTTTTTATCATACCAAACACTCTCTATATAAAAGAACACCGAGAACGTTAATGAAGTTAAAAAATTATCGAAATTTCAATACTGTTCAATCTCTAATTAAAATAAATGTTAAATAATTTTTAAAAATATTCCTAATTAAGTCATTTTATAAATTTTAAATTTTTAGTCATTACATTATTTTATTTTTATACTTTTAATTAAATTTCACGAATAAGTCTTATAATTTTTATTTTATTTAAAATAAAAAATTAATAAATATTATACGTGTACGTTTCTAAAATCATGAAATTGGTTGAGATGAAATTAACCGGCAGTTGAAACACTAGGAGAATTGTTTGGTCCTCTGGACCTTTTTTTTTTTTTTTTTTTTTTTTTTTTTTTTTTTTTTAATGAGGGACCTGCAGCTACTACCATTCAGATATACACTGGGTAAACTCCAGAGAAGTTTAAGCGTCAAGACCCCACCATCAGCAGTCTCTATTAGAAACCTGAGCGTTCAGAAGGCGAATTGAACTCATGACCTGAGTACATACGTGTACTCTTTGTACTAAACTATTTTGGGATTAGGACAAAAATACAGAATAAAACAAAAATAATTATCGCAAAGTCATCGAAGATGTTTGGTAATACATGTTATTGATTAAGATGAAATTAAACATTATACGTGTACGGTTCTAAAATCTTGACCCTTGCCTCGTGCGTATGTGTGCGCTAGTCAATCACAATAATCATTATTTATTAAACTAATTTGACGTTAGGACAAAAATGGAGAATAATGCAAAAATAATTAGCGCAAAGTCATCGAAGTTGTTTGATGCATTTATATATTTTTAATCTTAAAAATGTATGAATGAATGAATCTGACTATTAAAATTAGATCTAGCAACTTGAATTTAACGCTTGAGACTGACATCAACGTCCCCGCATCCGGCTGTAGATGGCTTCGTTTGTATGGTCAAATTTACTAAAATTTACAAAAGATTAATAATATTTACTTATTTTTATTAATTTTTGTTATTTTTACCCTCCGTGCGTTTAGGTTTAGGAGAAATTTGGTAACGTTGTCATCTTTTTTTTATGCTTATGTGTTTATATTATGTATTTTTTATTTTTTGTTACTGTTTTTTCTAAAATAAAAAATGAAACTGTGTTTGAAAATAAAATTTTGTTTACAATTATTAAATTTTTTAAAAAATATTTAATTTATTGGCTTTTAAAAAATTAATTAAATTTAATAAAATATATTTTATATTAATTTAATTAATTCGATCAATTAAATAAATCAATTAAATTATTTATTAAAATAATTTAATTCAACAAATATAAAATATATTAAATTACATTTTAATTATATTATTTATTAAAAATAATTGAAGGAAATATGATTATTATATAATTTAATTTTATGTTTAATAACTAACAGTTAGACTAACTGGAGGGAAAATTTAGAAACCCAGCTAGTCATTGTATTTTAGTTTTTTTTTTTATTATTTTATGTTAATTTTAATTTTTATTTATTTTGTAATTTTTAAACATGTTATTCATATTCATAAAAAAAATGTGCAAACAAATAAAATTAATGTATACGTAAAAAGACTAGTATTTTTTTATGAATTATTTTTTTTTCATACATACATTATTTTTTTATTTGAAAGTATTTTTTGCTAATTTTTTTAATAAATATGGATAATATGCCTAAAAAATGTTAAACAAAAAAAAATAAATTTTAAATATAAAAATTATATAAAATGAAAAGCAAATTAAAAAAATCAATTTTTTGTTTTCAAGCCAAAAGTTTTGACCTTAACTTGGATTAGTTAAGGAAATTTGATTTTATTTTTATTTTTATAATTCAAATTTGTCCAACCTCTTAATTAAGATGCGTCCAACCTCTCGAGTAGATTATCTATATATATTAAGGAAGGCCAATACTTTGAATTTGAAATATTTTTAGTTATTGAATTTTTTGATACTTTTTTTCTTTCTATTTTAGTTATATTTTCATGCAATTCAAATGAAAACATACTCTTTCACTTTTTTTTTTTTTTATATTTTTAAATTTTTTAATAATTTTTTAAATTAATATTTTAAAATATTTGATAATATTTATAATAAATAAAGAATTTTACATATTTATTAAATATAGTATATTTTAATCTCTTTTAATTAATAATTTTTATTTTCTACAAGTTATTTTAATAATTTTTCATGAATTTTGTTTTATAAACCTACATTTGAACTCTTTACTAATAAAATTATTTTAAAATTAAGCATGATCAATTCTTAGGCTCTGTTTGGAAAGTTGGTAGTTACTTATCTATCAGTTATGCTATTTTTTTTATTTTTTTTCTGATATGACTAAATTTATCCTCTTATATTTTAATTTTTTTAAATTATGAAAGGTAAAATTGTTTAATTAATAAAAAATAAAAAAATTAATTATTAAAAAAATTAATTTTTTTCTCTCTTCAAATATAAAACAAAAATTAATTTTTTTATTTTTCAAATGGAGGTAGACTGTCTTTTCTGCAAGACTGCAGAACGCCCGTGTTGACTGCCCCTTCTTAATGGTGCCGGTCTGGTCCAGCCTTTAGGCTACCCAAAAAGTCAAGAAAGACGTTGAAAATTTCAACGCAAATTGTAAGAGTTGTTGATGGTCTCCTTTGAATATTGAATTCTTTGGCAGCATCAACGGTTCTGGGTGTTCAATGATTACGAACTTTTTGGATTTAACTTAAAAAAAATATCGAAAATTATAAAATAATTACCAACTTTTTTTTTTAAATGACAAAAAATAATAAAATTTGATAAAAATTATTAATTTATAATTTATACATTGAAATAAAAATAAATAAATTTTAAAAATTTTTAATATTTTTTAGTAATTTTTATTACTTCTAATGAAATTTAAATTTTATTACATACTACTTTTATATCAAAATTTTTTTTTTTGTGTACTTTTATTTTCTATAATTATTTTTTTTTTTACCGAACACCCCTGACTCGAAAAGCAATCTGTCTATGGGAGTTAGCAAAATGACATGCAATGACGCGTTGTAATAAAAATTTTTTTAGTGGATTATTTTTTCTAAAATATTAAAAATTTAAAATTATTTTGTTTGGTGATGCGGTAGCACAGCACTATTCGCACGAGGCACCACTGTATTTCCTAGAGGAGTTTTGGAGCTGTTTTGGATCAACTGAAGATCAACCAATACCGCAACACTGCATATGTATCTCTCCTAGCAGTCCTCTTCTATAGGTGAGTTCGTGTTCTCTGTGTGCCCATGGAATTGCCTGTTTTCTACCCTTTTTTGAGGACCATATGTTTGTTAATAGTCCTCATGGCTGAAAGGTCTGCTGCTAGTTTTCCAACAACCGGCCGTATTTATCCAGAGTTGGCAGTGGATCAAAATGGTTGGATTGATAACAATGGGCGGTTTTTGGTGTCCAACAACTCCAATTTTGCTTTTGGGTTCTCTCCTTCCCAGGGCAATGTATCGTTGTTCTTGTTGGCTATAATCCACGTGAAAAGTTCAAGAGTTGTCTGGGCTGTCAACAGAGGTACTTTTATAAGTAGTCATGATAAATTTTTTTTTGATAAAACTGGGAATGCATACTTGGAGAAAGATGGCGGTGTAGTATGGTCCACTGGAACTGCAGGAAAGGGAGTTACTTCCATGGAGTTGCAGGACTCAGGCAATCTGGTTTTGCTTGGACAGGATTTTGAACCTCTTTGGCAGAGTTTTAGCAATCCCACAGACACCCTTTTGTCGAGTCAAGTATTCTCTGATGGAATGAGGCTTGTTAGTGAGCCCAATTTGAACGACTCTAGTTTTTACCTTGAAATGAAGGCAGGGGAAGTGATTCTCTATGGAGGATTCCTAACTCCTCAACCCTACTGGTCTATTTCAAAAGAATACCGGAAAGCTATAAATAAAGCAAATGGAGTACTGACAACATCTTCATTGGTCTCCAATTCATGGAGATTCTTTGATCACACTCACAGTCTAGTTTCGCAATTTATCTTCTCTGATAATGCAAGTCCCAACATTACTTGGGCTGCGGTTTTAGGTGATGAAGGGCTCATCTTATTCTATGAACTTGAGAATGCTGGCTCTGCTGATGTATCTCCTATAACATCTCCTATAAATATACCAGAAGACAAGTGCAGTTTGCCTAGATCATGTGATCCTTATCACATTTGCAAGCTTTGGGAGAGAATGAAATTTTGTAACTGTCCTCCAGGTCTCAGCAACTATCCAAGCTGCAACCCCTGGACTGGCTTAGGCTCTCCATGTACTAGTTCAAAGAGGTCCGTACAGTTGT
The DNA here is from genome assembly GCA_035590655.1 of Pouteria glomerata. Classification (NCBI taxonomy): domain Eukaryota; kingdom Viridiplantae; phylum Streptophyta; class Magnoliopsida; order Ericales; family Sapotaceae; genus Pouteria; species Pouteria glomerata. The sequence goes on from JAVXUM010000046.1 coordinate 17,368,111, forward strand.
TCAATATGGGAGATGAATTCTACTATTTTGCTCTTGAATTTGCTTCCCCTTATACCAATTATGATTTGGAAGGCTGCATGGATGCCTGTGTTAGTAACTGCTCATGTCTAATGTTATTTTTTGAGAGCAATTCAGGTAATTGCTTTCTGATTGATGAAATGGGAAGCTTGCAGTTGCACGATGGGTCTTCTAAGTTCCTCTCCTATGTTAAGTTACCTAGTGATGGACAAAGGCTAAAACCGGGCAGGGAAAAAAGGAGAAAGAAAAACCGCTTGCGATTTGTTCTTATCATAACAGCTACAATCTTTGGACTTGCTATTATTTTACTCTGTCTGGGAGGCTGGTATCACAATAGAATCAAAAAAGAACAAGGATCTTTCCAAGATGTCAAAGGAGAGAACAATTTTTCTTGCCAAGATTCCAGGGAATATGACAATTTCTTGGGGAATTTACCTCATTTTTCCTTTCGGTTTAGTTACAAGGATCTTCAAATTGCTACAAACAACTTTTCTGTGAAAATTGGTCATGGTGGATTTGGTTCAGTTTACAAAGGGATGCTTCCAGATGGGAGTCAAATTGCTGTGAAGAAACTGGAGGGTATTGGTCAGGGAAAGAAAGAATTTAAAGCTGAAGTCACCACTATAGGCAGCATCCACCATATCCACTTGGTCAAGCTCAAGGGCTTCTGTGCAGAGGGCACTCATCGGCTGCTAGCTTATGATTACATGTCTAATGGATCGTTGGATAGGTGGATCTTTAGGAAAAATGAAGGAATGACTTTGGACTGGGAAACAAGATTTAATATAATTGTGGGTGTGGCCAAAGGATTGTCTTATCTCCACGAGGGCTGCAGTGCAAAAATAATTCACTGTGATATAAAACCAGAAAACGTGCTTCTTGATGACAATTTCCAAGCCAAGGTTTCAGATTTTGGTTTGGCCAAGTTGATGACTAGGGAACAAAGTCGAGTTGTCACAATAATAAGAGGTACAAGGGGGTACTTGGCACCTGAGTGGATCACAACAAAAGCGATATCAGAGAAGAGTGACGTGTACAGTTTTGGCATGGTTTTGCTTGAAATTGTTGGGGGAAGGAGGAATTTCAACCCAGAAGAGAATTCAGAGATTGCCCATCTCCCATCTTATGCTCTCAAGTTGATGGAAGAAGGAAAACTGCGAGAAATACTTGATTCAAAGCTCACGATAGATGAAGATGACAAAAGGGTTGAGAGAGTAATTAAAGTTGCTTTGTGTTGTATACAGAGGGACATGTCTCTGAGACCATCCATGGGTAAAATTGTTCATATGCTTGAAGACTCTTCCTGTCCTGTGGCTGAGCCTCCAAGCTCTTCCCAGAGAAGGTCCCATTTTTTTGGAAATTTTGTTAGACGAATTGGAGATGAGACTGCTTCGCCCAGACCATTATATTGCTATAGTGATGGAAACTTCTCTGCTGTGCGATTATCTGGTCCAAGGTAATAGAAGACATGATAGATTCAAGACCTCGTGTGGCATAATATATTCTTATGCAGTTGAGATGCATTTTTAGTGTCAGAGTTTCATAAATACTGTTTCAATCATCATATCAAATCTTCAATTCTCAGTTCATGAGTATACCAGCGTACTCTTTCTATTATATTTCAATGCTTGGCTAGTTTTCTTGACCACCTTATTTTTTGTGCTTTCTTTTGTTCCACCATTCTTTGTTTCTTTTCTGTCAAGTTGGCAGAAAAGGAGGAAAATTCAGTGTCATGATCATCTTGGGTGCTGGAATATTTGTTTCAAGAATCAAATATTTTCCTGACTTGTCACTTATATCAACCAAATAGAACTTTTGGTATGATATATACATTTATCCTTGTACCCAATCTCTTTTCATTTATTTATTTTACCTTTCTGATGGATTGAGTTGTGATTGCAATTGGGAATTTTATCAGGCTTTATAGTGAATGAAGAATTAACTTTCATCTTGAAGGAGATAGCAGATTTAAAAGATTAGCGCATGAAAAATTTAGGTCACGGGTCGTTGACACCTTGTTAAACATTACAAATAACTTCCCATATGATCTGACTAATCTTCATTAAAATTCATCTTTCACGCTCTTTGTCTTGACAATGTTACAAAATTTTGGTTTCTAATATAGGAGACTAAAAACCTTCTGAGATCAACTCACATATGACCTTGTTAATGTACATTATTAATAGTAGTGTCAATGTGTAGAATGTATCTGAACCATATGGAACTTGTATAGTTACACTAGAATATGTATAGTTATTTTTTAATGAATATAAATTGGCACACATAAACCTAGTTGGGTGTGTGTGGTGTTCACTTCAGTTTAATATTCTCACATGGTATCAAAACGTCAACTCTGAATTCCTAAGAGTATCAATTGTCCACTATTTTGAGTGTCTACTGTGAACCAAAGGGTTCACATTCAATAATTAAGTCCGAAGGCTCTCTCATCATTGTCAAAAAGGCAGAACTACCTTCCTTAGTGGCTGGTTCAGTTTGTGACCAACCCTAAACGAGTTGTCGGAATTAGCCGACCATTGTCGGAGGTAGCGTCATCACCAGAAGTCCTCCACACTCCGTCACGTGTCAGCAAGCTTCCCTGTGCATGGGCCTCACGTGCCTCTTCCGTCCAGCGCATGCGAGTGCGTGACACTATCTCATCATCTCCAGTTGCTCACAGACTGCTCGTCCAGCTCCGGCGAGGTCTCCAGTCACCTTCTGTTACTGGTTTATTGTTCTTTTTAGTCATCTGTTTTCACAGTCAACTACCTCTTCGCAAAGGTTCTATTATTTGCTTTCATGGCTTCCAAAAATCCTGTTGAACTGAAAGTGATAGGTGGATCAGTCCTTATACCACAACCTATGTTACTTGAACTCTTCACTTTAGGGTGACGTACCCGTATCCGATATGATATGGCAGGACATGGGTGTGGGATCTGTGTCGGATGTGGTGAAATTTTTTTTAGACATATTTGATTTTAGAAGAGATAAAGATTAGTTTAAGAAATATTTTAGATGACACGCGACTCCAAACTCTTCTGGCCTTTCATAATAGAAAAAGATAAAAAAACCAAATTAATTTTTATAATTTACTTCATAAATGAATTTTTATTTGTAAGTTCATTTTTATTTTTAATTATTATCATTGATTTATGATACCATGTTGTTCAAGATTAAAAAAATATATCTATCTCCTTCTTATTAATATATAAATTACACTTATATATATAATATTATTTTTTGTACCATATCTGCATATCTATATTCAAATTTTGGACACTTTTTAGAGTGAGTCTTCGTATCCTAAAATACAGCTAATAGGCGAATCTGACATGTGGATACGTATCCGAGTCCGGCACTTGTTCCCGAGTTCGAGCAACATAGACCACAATAATTAACAACCCGGAAATTAATGGCTCAAATTACATTCAATGGTGCAAGGCGATTAAGATTGCATTGACTAGTTATGGTAAACAAAAGCATTTGACTGAATCTGGGTCTACAAAAACAGATCCCAATTTTGATACTTGGGTTCAAGAGGATGCTCATTTGGTTAGTTTGTTGTGGAATTCTATGGAACCTTCCATAGCCGATACGTGTACACACCTCGACTCATGTAAAAACATATGGGAATACGTTCGTCTATTGTTCTCAAGCGATCTCACCCGTATGTATGATTTATCTCTGGAGTTCTTTCAGCTGCAACAATTTGGTAGACCTGTCACTGAATACTTTGCTTCCCTCAAACGTGTTCATGAAGAGTTGAATTCCCTTCAGCCATTGTCTACAGATATCAATGAAATGTAAAAACAAAGGGAGCAAATGGTTGTATTTCAATTTCTTATGGGATTGGATGTAGAATTTGAGCCAGTTAAAGCTCAAATACTAAGCGATGCTTCCCTTCCCTCCTTTGTAGAAATCTACTCTCCAGTTATGCGCACTGCTTCTCATGACACATCCATTACTACTGATGCAACACGATCTGCCCTCATTAGTCAAACACCCTTTGATAATAAGAACTCTGTTTTTTAGACTTCTTATCCATCAGGTAATCGTGAAACTCGGGGAGGACGTGGTTGTGGTTGTGGAAGACGTACCACAAGACCCAAATGCTCTAATTGTGGTCGTGTTGGACATGTTCGTGAAAATTGCTGGGATTTTCATGGAAGGCCACCTCATATGGCCAATGTAGCTTCATCTGATGTGTCAATGTCTACGGAGAAGTCCAGTAACAATGAGAATGCTATATCATCCACAGTGACTATTTCAGGGGATGAATAATATGCCAAATTGCTTCAGTATCAAATGACTTGTCAGGTTTCTCTTCCAACAACTTCTTTGGCTCATTGTGGTAATTCTACTACTTGTGTGTCTATCTCTTCACATGTCCTTTGGGTCATAGATTCGGGTGCTTCAAACCATATGTCTGACACTTCTTCACTATTCACTGATATTCAGTCTTCTCTTATTTCCAATGTTACTACAGCTAATAGTTTGTCTAATCTAGTGAAGGGTATCGGTACAACTTGTCCATCTCTTGATTTGACCTTATCTTCTATTTTATATGTTCTATCTTTGTCATTGAATCTATTATCTGTTAATAAACTCACTAGACAACTAAATTACTCAATGGCCTTCTTTCCTGATTCTGTGATCATTCAGGATTTGAAGATAAGGAAGAATATTGGAAAAGGGCATGAAGCACAAGGACTCTATTATCTGGCTGGCTCGTCTTCTCCTCCGTCTACCACCTGTTCTGCAACCGCTTCTCCACTAGAAATTCATTGTTGTCTTGGTCACCCATCTGTTGACAAATTGAAAGTTATGGTTCCTAGTTTGAGTCAACTTCAGTTTTTGAATTGTGAGTCTTATCAGTTAGGAAAGTATCACCGTGCTTCCTTCAGTCCTAGAGTCAATAATAGGTCCTTAGGTCATTTTCTTTGGTCCATTCTGATGTATGGGGACCGGTTCGTGTTATTTCAAAGTTGGATTTTCAGTATTTTGTTACTTTTATTGATAATTTTTTTAGACTTAGATGGGTTTATTTAATGGAAGATCGTTCTGAGTTATTGTCTACCTTTCAATCTTTTTGTATTGAAATTAGAAACCAATTTGATGTGGCTATCAAAGTACCTCGCAGTGACAATGCCAAAGAATATTTTTCGAAACCATTCACTGATTTTATGTCCTCTTTCGGCATGCTTCATCAATCATCATGTCCTCAAACTCCTCAACAAAATGGAGTTGCAGAGTGAAAGAACTTATATTTTGTTGAAACAGTCAGGTGTTTGATGTTTCATATAAAGGTTCCCAAAACCTTTTGGGTGGATGCTATTTTCACTGTGTGTTACATAATAAATAGAATGCCATCTATGATTCTATAGGGTTGTTCACCTTATTCTGTTTTGTTTCTGCAATCGCCACTATTTCCTCTTCCAGCTCGTATTTTTGGGTGTGTTGCTTTTATCCATCAACTTGATAGTAGTACTGATAAGGTCGACCGTCATGCTCTTAAATATGTATTCTTGGGATATTCTAGGTTGAAGAAAGGATATCGATGTTATAATCCTCTTCATCAATACTTTGTGTGTGCTGATGTCTCATTTTTTGAAAATACTTCTTTCTTTTTTGATGTTTCATCCTTGTCTGATTTGAATGAAAGTCTTTATTTGCCTATTATTTCTACTTTTTGTCTTTCTCGTCCTGATTTACAGGTTTATACCAGATGACAAGCTGCTTTAGAGTCATTTCCTCTTGCTTCAGCTGCTCTATCTTCTCCCAAGTTGTCTTCAGATCTTGCTCCTGAGCCTGCCATTCGTGACCTTGATCTGCCTATTGCACTTCGAAAAGGTACATGAACCTGCACCTCTCATTCTATTTCTAATTTTGTCTCCTATGATGCATTGTCTCCTTCTTATCATACTTTTGTTACTTCTCTATCTGTTGTTTCTATACCTAACTCTCTGTCTTAAACATTATCTCATTCTGGATGGTATGTTGCCATGGAGGAAGAAATCTCTGCTCTTCAAGCTAATGATACTTGGGATTTGGTTGCTCTTTCCCCTGGCAAGTCCACTGTTGGTTGTCGCTGGGTATACACTATCAAAGTAAATCCAGATGGTTCTGTTGATTGGTTAAAGGCACGTCTTGTTGCTAAAGGGTACACTCAAATCTATAACTTGGATTTTTCCGAGACCTTTATCTCCTGTGGCCAAGATTACATCTGTTAGGCTTCTCATTTCCCTTACTGCTTTGTTTCACTGACCCCTACATCAGCTGAATGTTAAAAATGTCTTTCTTCAAGGGGATCTTACTGAGGAAGTCTATATGCAGCAAACTTCTGGGTTTGTTGCTCAGGGAGAGTCTGGCCTGGTCTGTAAATTGAAGAAAGCACTAAATGGCCTAAAACAATCACCTCGGGCCTAGTTTGGAAGATTTAGTACTGTGGTGATGGATTTTGGATTGACACGATGTAGTGTTGATCATTCTGTTTTTTACCATCATTCTTCTCAGGAAAAAATATGGTTGCTTATTTATGTGGATGATATTGTGATCACAGGAGATGATACCCGAGATATACATGATCTAAAGTTGTTTCTCCAAGTTAAGTTCAATACCAAAGACTTAGGCTCATTGAAGTATTTTCTGGAAATTGAAATTGCAAGGTCACGCAAGGGGATTGCTCTATCTCAGAGAAAGTATATACTTGACTTGTTGTCTAAAATTGGCCTGTTACGCACCAAGCCAGTTAACACCTCAATGAATCCCAATACAAAACTTCTAGCAAATAAAGGAGAGTTATTGAATGATCCTAGGAGGTATTACAGATTAGTCAGGAAACTCAATTATTTGATAGTGACAAGGCCAGATATCTCGTTTGCTACAAGTGAAGTTAGTCAATTCCTTGATGCACCTCACTCTAGCCATTGGGATGTAGTTATTCGCATTTTAAGGTATCTAAAAGGTGCACCAGGATGTGGCTTGTTGTATAAAGATAATGGTCATACTCTTATCCAAAGTTACACAAATGCAGATTGGGCTGGTTCTCCATTTAATAGACGATCCACTATAGGGTATTGTGTCTTTGTGGGGGAAAATCTGGTATCTTGGAAAAGCAAAAAACAAACTGTGATAGTCCGATCTAGTGCAAAGTCAGAATATCGAGTCATGGCACATACATTTTGTGAATTGATTTAGATTCTTCATATGTTGACAGAATTGGGAGTTTCTGGGTTATAGTTTATGAAACTTTTCTATGATAATCAAGTTGCTGTCCACATATTCTTTAATCCAGTGTTCTATGAGTGGACTAAATATATTGAAGTTGATTGTCACTTTGTGAAAGAAAAGATCTTACAAAATGTTATCAAGACAAGTCATGTCAAAACTGATGATCAGTTGGTTGATTTATTTACTAAAGTTCTGGGGGAAAGCTAGAGTACGATATATTTGTCGCAAGTTTGGAACAATGATGTGTAGAATGTATCTGGACCATATGGAACTTGTATAGTTACACTAGAATATGTATAGTCATTTTCGAATGAATATAAATTAGCACACATAAACCCAGTTGGGTGTGTGTGGTGTTCACTTCAGTTTAGTCTTCTCACAGACCTAATATAGGCTTGAGGGGTTTCAAATGATCCAAAACCAACTAAGAACTGAGCTAGCAGCTAGCCCCATCCCTAAGAACACAGCCATCACAGCTGCAGCTACTTCAGCTTCTGAAGTTGGTACTGATTTAAGAGTGAGGATCATCAGGACACTCCTTAGATATCCATTGGTCACCCAGAGTGCAATTTTAGTCAGAAATGTCATAGGTACCTCAGTTTTCAGCTAGCTGGGGCCATGGAGGAAGACTGTAAAGTGTGGATGGCATAAAAGCCTGGTATAATACAAGCCCATGTAGCCTTTCCAACACTCCTTAGAACAAAAGCTCCAGTTGAAAACTTCCCTACAAGATCTGAAAAATTACACATTTTAATTAGCATTGCAGGATACCAATCTTTAAGAACCCTCAATTCAAGGATTTTTTGCAATGAATCCTGGAAAAATGGACAAAGTTAATGGTATAGCTCAAGAAAACTCCCAAAGCTGGCCACCGGATTTTCCATGCCACATACCAAAATTCTGGAATTAAACTTGGCAGGTCATCACGTAGAAGTATATGATGCTATTGCATGGCTGGCAACTTGTGTATCACAGATTGCAACAAACAATGAAGCCTAGCAAAATAACAGTGCTGACAATAAAATGGAAGTGGGTGCTTGTCTGGACGCTCTGTGCTCTGACAAAATGGTGCCTTTGTTATAATCCTCAAGATGGATACAAGAACTCCTGTATATCAAACAATTAAGGCTCCGTTTGGTGTGAAAAATTTTGGTGAAAATTTCTAAAAATCTCTAAAAGTTATTTACTTTTTATCTCACTGCACAAATTACGAATTCACAACTTATATCACTTTATCTCATTTTATCTTACTTTTTATCACTCTAATCACACCTTAAAGCAGGTAAAAATATCATTTGGTCATTAATTCAAGCACTGCTTCACTGTTAGGGTGGGTGTATGACTTTCTTGGGGCCATTATTTGAACTCGAAAACTGTTGCTTTTACTGATACGTAAGTAGTGTATTTTTGAGTTCATCGTGGAAAAGCATTGGACCAGAATCAATTTGGTCAAATGATTTTCAAGAAATTCAGGAGTAAGATTAATTTGGGAGGGATTGGATTAAGATTTAATTGGGGTAGATTCCATCAGCTTAAAATATTCTATCCTCGAATGAGCAATTTGCTTATGGTTGAGGGATCTAGTGGGATGGAACCAACTTGCAGGGGTAAAGACTTATATTATTATTCATTTGGATCATTTCTAATGCTTATTTTGAGTCACTAATTGGGGCACTGCTTTGCTATTTGGTTTAGGAACTCGTGATGAATTTTGAGGCTCAAGTTGCTATCTTTGATTAGTTAATATATAAACCAGAAATTGGGTTTTGGTTGACCTTTATGAGAGGTTGTAAACGTTTTTGGTTAGGTTGGATTGTGTGCTTTATTGTGTCCCCTATTTATGGTTGATCTTCTCTCTTCTTGGTTTGGTGAGCTCATTCCCTGGATTGTATTTTGTGTATATTATTTCTATGGCTGGTTTTCTTTCTTTTGCTAATTTCTTAGTTTTACACTATCAAAAGGTTCTAGTAGAAACTGAACTTAATCGAATCAAGGAAATTGAGCATTTAGAAAATGGGTTTTGAAGCACCATTTAACCATAATAATGCGGGTGATTTTTTATATCAATTTAGAATCACAGCATGCCACACTGGTAGAAGATACTGTTTCATTCAAGACCGTTAAAATGACTTAAGGACTAAATTTATGGATCTTTTGTTTCCAATTGAATAAGAAGAGGTGTAAAAAATTTAAGAAGAGGTGTACAAAATTTAGTAGTTCCTAGAGCTGAAAATGTAATTCTAGGAAATGCATGCCATGCAAACTCTAGCGCAGAAGAAATAAAGAGAGAAAGAGGAGAAACCCAAAAAAAAAATGGCATTTATGACTTCTAAAGGCAGTAGTTATCGTAAGCTATAATTCTCCAAGTTCTATATTTTGTCCCTGACAATGTTGCTTGACGTATCATATTTACCAACTTTCATCTCTGTACGTGCTATTCTATAATGGTACTATATTTCATGCTTGTTTGAGGGAGAGAGAGGGAGAAAGAGTTGAGATTTACACAGTGACGGTAATACCTGAAGAAACTGTTCCAGCAAAAACAGCCTGCATATACTGTTTAGGCTGCTTGACTGCAGACCCAGTCAAGCTTCCTCCTATAAAAGCATCAGCTAAACCACAGATGACAACCAAGTGAATGTCCCAGCATAGGCTCCATTTGACCTCGCATTTGATCCATCCCTATGCAGGCCCAGTCAAGTAATGGGGTCACCATCTCAGAGAGAACAAACATGGAAAAACCCAAGTTCATCGTCAACCTAAAGCTTATCTTTCCAACTACCCGAACTCTGAATCAGAGCTAGAACTGACAGAGAGGAAACCATGTAAGCTACGGAGAAGACCTTCTCAATATGCCTGGATGGACAGAGATGGCCAAAGTAATCAACGTCAGTGATCAGAGCATTCCATGGTTGTAAGTTCTCAGCACCATTCATGAAATGGATGACGTTAGCAATTTTGTACTTGTCCCTAATCTCAAGTTTGATCTCCAGGGACCTTCACAGCTTCCATTATTACTTGCAGTTTTGCATTCTTTCAGGCTTCTAAGCTCTCCATTGGATTTTGAATATCACAAAAGCGTGATGGACACTGCGAAATGATTGTTGGGTTGAATTAATGTATGTGAACAAACTGAGGTGAGGTACTTTGTTCAGTTAGACTAGCTGCAGTGGGTTAAAATGGCTTGTTGATTTCTCCACTTAATCAGGAAATGGATTCTTTGATTGATAAAATGGCTTGTTGATTTCTCCACTTAATCAGGAAATGGATTCTTTGATTGATGGATTTGGATCTGGAATCAGTGTGGGTTATGTAATCTCTCTTATGATCTTTTAGCTCAGGTTCTGAATTCTCTTCCAAACCTGGAAAAAATAAATGAAATTGTAGCTTATTTCGATGAGCTTTTATCATTTGTTTTGTATAGTCATTCTTTGTACTAAGCACTACCAGAGTAGTATCCATTTGCAGAATTTGATTGAATCAATTGCTTAGATTATTGAAATTCAGAAGAATGTTTTTAAGTATTTATTGATGATTGCTATCAATGTTGTGAAATGATAGGCTGGGGGAACTTCTGGTGTTACCAAAACCTTGAAAAGCTGATGACGAGCTATGGGATCAGATTGTGTGGAACATATTCCTCCCCCCAAATGTCTGGGAATTTTCCTCGGATTTATAATCATCATCCCCTCATTGACAAGTGTTAACAAGTGTCACACCCTCCTTAAAGTCAGACATTTTTTCCCCATTGTTTTTCAGACAACATTTCCAAGTTTGGCTGGTTGATAATCTAATGGTTGCCCGAATTGTATGTCATCAAATACACCTAGAACTCAAAAGTATTTGATTGTGCCATACGAAAGGGTACTCTGAGTACAAATCAAGGGCCCATTAATTGTCTGGGTGAGACTTGATTCCACCCTCTTAATATCAGGGAATTTTCCTAGCCACATATTTCAAACTGCCAGACTTTTTTAGTTTTTAGTTTTAAAATTTTTTATTTATTTATCTTTAATGAAAATTTTCTAAATTTGTAATTTGTAATAGGAAATTAGGAATCATTTCATTCTCTTCATTGTCAATGTGAGGTGGTAATAATTCAAAAGTAGCTCGTGGCAGGGACTGAAATAAATTGATATAATTTTTAAAGTTGGCATATTTAATTACAATTTCTGCTTATGTATTGAAGTTTAGAAATTGACCTAACACTGTTTGGAAAGGTGGATTAGATGGAATTTAATTTCATTTGATAAGAATTTTCATCAATTTTTATATTTGAAATTAAAATAAAATTTTATGAATTAGATTTGATTTGATTTCATAACTTAAATTTTAGGATTTCTAAATCATTTGAAATCTAATTCAAAACAGTAGAATTTAATGAAAATTTATTATTTTTTAACCCATCTAAATAAGTAGATAAATTTATCCTTGTATATCATATCTATTATTTTTTTTACTTCCTATAAACATGGTCAAATTTAGTATTTATTTTAAACCAAATCAATTTAATTCTTAAATTTAAAATGTGTTTCAAATACAAAAATTATTTACCAAATTAAATCAATTCTAAGAGAGAAATACTTACAAAGTGAGTGTAAGATTTAAAATTTATATTATTTATTTATTTTATTATGACTAAATACACTTTCAATTGTAAAAGTTATTGAATATTGTAACAACAACGATTAATTATAACCTACATATTTAAAATAGATTTATACTTTCTATACGAGTCTAAATGAGTGGAATCACCAAAGCAATAAAAATAAAATTTATATGTTGCATGAGTGATTTTTAAAATACATAAATAAAATAAAAATATTAAAAAAATTCTCTATTTTATATTTTGATTTTCATGCGTATCACGATTTGGCAGCTGGGATATGAGACATGTAACATGTATATAGATACTTGGGAGATTTAGTGGGCTTTTGGGCAAGAGATATATATACATACACAATATATATATATATCTGTGTGTGTGTGTGATTCCATTGGTTGTGTAAGGTTTTTTATGGTAACACCATACAAAATCTTAAATTAAATATGGTAGATTCAAATATTTCAGGATTTGAAGAAAGAGTTCCAAAATGGTCAAGTTTTCAAATTTAACAAGAATTCTAAATCCATTGATGTTCCTAAAGGATGAAGATTAATTTGGAAGAAATCAAAATAAGATTTATCAAATAACCTGGAAGTTACCTAATTCAAGTTAAGAAAGAATTCCAGCGCAAGTGGGACACAAACA
>JAVXUM010000046.1:17380820-17391289 GCA_035590655.1 Pouteria glomerata
TACAAAAATATACTAAAATAAAATACCGGGCGTTACAAACCACGCCTAATAAGGGTGGGGATACCTCTCCCTAGTAGGACGCGTTTTGGGGGGCACTTGGGTTGTCCTCGCCAAGAACAAAACCATGAGAGCTTGTCGGAGAGAGACCCGAGGGGCCAAAGCGAGCAATATCTTACTAGCGGTAGTGGTCCCGGGCTGTTACGATGGTATCAGAACTGGTCCCAGGGTCGATGTGCCAGCGAGGATGCTGGGCTCCTAAGGAAAGTGGATTGTGAGATCCCACATCAGTTGAGGAGAAGAACGAAACACGCTTAATAAGTAGGGTGTGGAAGGCTTCCTCTTGTGAGACCTTTTCTGGGTTGGAACGGTGGCTATCCCAGAGAAACAAAACCGTGAGGGGTGCTACCCCAAAGTGGATAATATCGCAAGCTGGGACGGTCCATCGAGCTGTTACAAAAAAATTTTAACTGATATTATAAATTATATAGTCAATAAAAAATAAATTAATATATATATAGTAATCTTTTAATTTTTGGATTATATATAACAATTAAGTAAAAAATAATTAAATTTTACAAATGTTGGTCCATAATTTAAATTTTTAAGTAAATTTTTTTAGCCAAAAATTATAAGTACTACTGTGGTATTTTTCTAATTAAAATCAACCACTTTTAAAATTTAAAGGTGAGCTAAACCATAGTATATTTTTATTTTTAGTCAATTTATTTATGCAAATGACATTTTTCAAAATTTAGAAGGTTCATGGCCACCCTAGGCACCCTAGCTTCGTACCTGAATATGACATTAATACTTAATATATAAAATTATTGAAAGTGTATATAAATGCAATACGACAATACTTAATATGTTAATTTATAAAATTAACATAATTTGAATTAATTTTAAAACAAATTAATTATCTTATAATATACAATATTTTTTAAGATATTTAAGAATAATTACTAATAAATACAATTATAAAATCAAATATATGACCCACGGTCATGAATTTCCACCTCAACTAATATCCACTCATCAATGGCCCCCCCTCCCTCCCCGCCCCAAAAAAAAAAACACTAAAATAATAGAGACTTGAGGTGCTAGCTGATGTATGTATATAAGTATTGTTTGGTATATGACAATTCACTTAAATTTATAATTTTTTTTTAATTTTTTAATTAAATTTTAATTACGTATCATTTTTACACTAACTTTTTATTTTTATTTTTACCATTCAAACGCTACCATAATTTATAAAAGAATTCATGAAGGGTCAATCTCCATTTTTTTTTTTTTTTTTAATGGAATCAGAAGGGTGAATTTTGAAATCACTGATTCACTGTGCTTATAAACAAACATACATATATATGATCATCAAATTGATTGAAACAAGCTGCAGGTGCCTCTTTTAACCACTGCCATGCATGTCAATTGCATTAGACTAGGTCCAACACTACTGCAACCAATGTACCTTTGCACGATGTCTGTCTTCATTGAAGATAAGATAGTTCGGTATCAGTCGGAAGCACCGTCCAGCACATAATACACATGGGTGGGTCCCTCTTGTTATTTCATTATCATTAGTATTCATTTTCACTTAGGAAGCAAAGCAAATTTCATTTGAAGTCCGTCCCCAAGTCGAAGGTTGATATATATTTCAAGTAACTGTATATGTTGACTATGACGAACTCCATATGACAGTATGGTTGGAGTCCTCCCACTGGTTCACATTCTAATCAATGTCTGCATGCATGCAATTGGACTACTCGCTAGAAAATTGATGATGACCCGGTTCCTTTCGTTTGGCTAATTATTGACCAATGATTGACCTTTCAAACGAAGTAGACAAGCAACACGGTAACAAAAAATTCTATCTTCACCGCCCCTTTTTCTTATACTAGTCACTGCTAGCTTATTTTATATTAGTAATTATAAATAGTAATTAGTTTATTTTTTTTAAAATCATCACAATGATAAAATATTATCTCTTATTTAAAAATCAATAGAGAAAATGTGAGCAGTAATTAACGCAGGATAATAGTGCGATGGAGTTAGTTTTATTGACATGGTAAAACATCCATCTTCCTTAAACATTTTTTAATGTAAAATTATCGAAATACCCTCGATAATTTAGGTTTATTGAAAAAATAAATTAATTCAAAATTATGGTATATTAGCCTTACTAAAAAACTAAGGTTAACTCAAAATTGTTCAATATAAAACTAGTTTACAAAAATTAAACCCAAGTATTTTTTGTAAAATAAAATATACTCTTCCATTACAGTACTATTGAATACTTTTGTGCATAATATTAAAAAATATAATATATAATATAATAAACTCTACAATTAATAAAAACTTAATAATAATTATATTTTTCTGTCGTAACGAGAGACATCCCCATTAAATCTTAAATGCTGCTAAAAAAATCAGTTAAACTATTAAATTGTAAAAAGTATACTAACCAGTTTAATGTTCAAGAATAATTTTGTCTTTTTCTAAAAGTGACATTGTTTATCTTCTACTCTTAACTCCGACGTAACTTGTTATTTTCGTTTTAGGTGCTTGGTGCCTCCTGTACTGAAAATCCTAAATCTGCCCTATCACTATCAATCACGACTAATGATAGTAATAACCTAATTAAGGATGTGCTTAGAATAGTAAAAAGCAAAATAAAATGAAATAAGTTGTGGGTTAGTAATTTATACGGTGAAATAAAAAATAAATAACTTTTAAAAATTTTTAAAGATTTATTTTGTTTTTTGACATATCAACGGTATCTAAATAAAAACTCCATAGTGTTCCTCTAGTTTGAACTTTGCACTAAGAAGTTTGATCTTTATTTTCTTGTTATAATAATAATAAAGAGTTGTTAGTTACCAACTTGTAATTAGATAAGATGGAGGATTTTTGAAGTTCTTGATATGCTTAATTTGTTAGGTGATTGCAAAATGCACCAAGAAGCAATTAATGGTGACCCAAAAATGACACGATAAAATGGTTAATCTTTACATGGGTTTTATTTTGTCTATATTCTAAGCAAGAAGTTCAACTAGATATCAGATGATAGGTATGTAAGGTAAGCAGGTACGAGATCACGTGCTAAGATTGCAAATTATTTTATCAACATGCTGTTTGAGATCAACGGTTTTGGTTTCTTGCGGTTGGATATGTGTTTTTATTTCCACCGTTAAATTAATAAGGCCTTTGCAATCGAATCAGATAAGGTTTTGGGAGATATTAATAATCGCTATGATATGCTATCCAAACATGTTTCATGCGTCTATACGTGTATATATTTTTAGTTGATTTATCAAAATTCAAAATATAACTTAAGACGAGAGTTCACAATGTCCTATAAGAATTTAGAATTTTATTGATGAAAAAAAAATATATAAGGCCAAATTTTATCATTAATCCTTTCAGTGATGTAACGCTGCGCCATCACATGATTGTTACAATGAGTCTGACACTATGGGTGTAAATGGAGAGAATCATAGAAAAAATGTAATAAAGTAAAATGAAATGAAAAATATTAATTTTATTGTATTTTTGGAATGGACAAGAAATTGAAAAAAAGTAAACAAAAATTTATAAAAAATAAATTAATCAATCACGAAAACTTGCATATATAAATAATTTCATTTCCAATTGCTTTTCTTTTCTTTCTAGTTTCAAAGACAGCCTAAACCTCTTTTATGATATATATATATATATTTTATCTTTAAAAAATGATAGTTTTTAACGATGAAACACACTTCCTGATTAATAATTTTGTGACCAATTTTAACATGATTTAAAAAATTGTGAAAACGAAAACAAATTATTATCACCGTATACATTTTAGTATGTGCCAATTTTTTTTTTTTTTACGACAATAATAGGTATTTAAATAATTCTTTTATACTTTTAGTGTGGTTGAAATATGCTACTAACACAAAAAATAAAACAAAATAAAATAAATGGTGCAAGCGAGCAGAGTATTGCCATCAACCAGACTACGATGCGAATCCAAAATTTTTAATAAGTGGCCACTGGGCATTTAAAAAAGGGACAAAGAGTTATATCAGAGTTAAGAGTAAGAGAGAAGTGATATTACTTTTAGAGAGAGAGTGTAACAGCCTGGGGCCCATACCGCTAGCATGATATTATCCGCTTTGGCCCCTCAGGTCTCTCCCCGGCAAGCCCTCACTGTTTTGTTCTTGGCGAGGGCAAGTCCAGTGTCCCCAAAACGCGTCACACTAGATAGAGGTTTCTCCACCCTTATAAGGCGTGGTTCGTTCTCCTCTCCAACCGATGTGGGATCTCACAATCCACCCTCTTGGAGGCCCAGCGTCTCCGCTAGCACACCGATCCGGCACCGGCTCTAATATCACTGTAACAGCCCGGGACTCATACCGCTAGCATGATATTGTCCGCTTTGGCCCCTCGGCATACCACTCATTCTTCGTCCACGTCCAGACATTTTACAAAAGTACCATCATCATTAGCTCCAACATCATCATAAACAAATTAACGCAAAGGAAAAGTCTAGGCCTCACTACCCAAAGACCCAAACAATCGTAAGCTAAAGCTCTGATACCATTTGTAACAGCCCGGGACTCATACTGCTAGCATGATATTGTCCACTTTGACCTATTGGGTCTCTCCCCGGCAAGCCCTCACAGTTTTGTTCTTGGCGAGGGCAACCCCAGTGCCTCCCAAAACGCGTCACACTAAGGAGAGGTTTCCCCACCCTTATAAAGCGTGATTCGTTCTCCTCTTCAACCGATGTGGGATCTCACAATCCACCCCCCTTTGAGGCCTAGCGTCCACGCTGGCACATCGATCCAACACCGGCTCTGATACTATATTGTCACGCCCCTAACATAAATTGTCCGGGACGGACGGTATAGGAAGATAGGGACAATTAAAATAAAATAAAACCTGTACCAAGGTCAAGTCATAATAGCATAACATCCATCAGAGCACTACATTCGTCCCAATCCCCATATAAATAAATATACACCATACATCATCCATATTAATGGAACCCACAACCCGGGTTGCACAAATATAATATTCTCATAAATATAAAATAATGTCTAGGGCCTCCAGCAGTCAACTCAATTGAGGATGATCACTACCTTATCTCCCTGTGTCACCTACAATAATGATGGGGTGAGCTAACTAGCCCAGTAGGTAGGACTGTGCTAGTGTGCACCAATGTACATATATAACACATCATATATATACACAACATCATAATGTAAATATGCATCTCTCATGCAATGCACTGCAATGAAGTGCCATGGCTATGCATCCTATTTCTTCATCTATCTCCAACCTTATCCTGGGATAGGTGACACTTAGTAAGGCTTTTAGCCAAGACACGAGCAGCCACCAAACATACTGTTTTAGCGCTTACGGCAAACGCATATACATATATATCTCTCATATTCCTGTGGGAAACCGTGTTACACCCTCACAGGTGTAAAGACTCAGGGGCTCCGTGTTACACCTCCTGGCCCATCCGTTAGAGAACCGTGTTACACCTCTAGTCAGGCATCCACCTATCTCAGGCAGGCATCTGCTATCTTGAGCAGGCAACCGGCTGCAGTCCAGGAAAATATCACATCCATAAACCTATATTAACGTCCCAACGCCACATGACTAAGCTCTAGTCACGTTTATAAAATTTGGGGATCATCCGGTGTTATCACAATCTATCATCTCAACCTTAAAAATACATATCACAATCGTGCCTCAGCACATCATAATCTATGGCTCTTTCGGCCAATCCAAATATCAATTTCACCGGATGAAACCACCCCAAATCCCAATGCACATGATATGCTCAATCATGAAATTAAACACTAACTCAATGTAAAATATATTCACATTCATCTAATCCATAGTTTATAATTTATTTAACGCTTGTAAATTGTATATAAATAAGTTCGGGGGTCAAAACCAACATCAGGAAGCAAAAAGAAGCAAAACGGGCTGAAATAGCCTACTGCCGTCCAGACACCCCCAGGGCCCGTCCAGACGCCAGCCCACCTCTAGCCTCGGCGGTCTGGACACCCCTATAGGCCGTCCGGACGCCAGCCCCCCAAACCCAGCTCTATGATTTTTCTCTCCATTTCTTTCCATATTCATCCAATCCAACTTATTTTCTAACAATATTTCATATAGAAATGTTCATAGATCTAAATCTTACGTTTCTACAACTTTAATTTGGAAAATAACTCAAAAACGAACATTAATTTCACATATATATGCATGTATACACCCCCGTGACATATATATATACATATATGCAAATTTGTATAACTTTCATCTAAATCATGCAATATATATATTAAAATGATTCCTACGACGTCTAGAGCACGGATTTAAATCCCACCTATCTTGAATATGAAGAAAAATTGAGAAAATGAGGAAAAAGGTTTTGAACTCTAAACTTCAACCTTCGATTTCTTCCTCATCGCTTCGAATCTCGTGAAACCGACCGTATCACGACGATCACCGCGTTGAGACCTCTCCGGATCGACTATTTGTTTGTCTCAAAACTCTCTCTATCCTCTTTTCTCTCTCCTCTCTCTTTCTCCTCTTCATCTCTCTCTCTCTCTCTTCTGGTTTCAGCCGAATAAACGAAGAAAAGAAAAGAAAACGGGAAAGAAAAGAAAAAGGAAAAAAGAAAGGAACCCGGGCCTTTGTCCCATTTTGTCCAACCCAATCTTACTCCAAGCTAACTCAGCCTAAGAAAAATATAATAATCAATTGCACGTTCCATTTAAATATTTTGTTTACTCAAAATAATATAAAAATATTTCAAATTAAAATACCGGGTGTTACATTATCTCTATTTTACGATATAAAATATAGTTTGGAGTTCCAATACTACAAATCATACACAAGATTAAAGTCAAGTTTGTCAAATATAATAAACTACACCTCCAATTCTCTAATCATATCAGGTAAACAAATACGGTTACAACACATTTTAGGTAGTGTTTGGAGTGGTAAAAAGAAAAAAAAAAAAAGAAAGAAGAAAAAAACAAGAAAAGATATGATTTGAGATAATTTTTAATGTTTAGTATTTTTAACTAAAACCACAATTTTTAGAGATAAAGTGTAATTTTTGAATTTTTGCTGTAAAAAGTTATATAAAGAAACCGTAGAAATAATTTTTTTGGTACATTCCTACAGATTTATACTAAAATTTCTTTGAAAGTTGTTCAACTTTTGATTTTTGCGTGAAAAAGTTAGAGAGATAAACTGTGAAAACGGTTTTCTCAATCCGTTCATATGAATTTATAACAAATTTGTTAAAAAGTTATTAGAGTTTATAAAAAGAAATATTAGAATTTGTAAAAATTTGTTGAAATGTATAGATATCCATAAAAATTTATATAAATTTCACAAAGCATAAGATGGACAAAATATATTAGAAGTTTTAGATATTTTTAGGAATTTTTGGATATTTTCAGAGATTTTTGTTAGTTTTTAACAAACCAAATAGTGCCTTAATTAGACTCGAGTTTAATCCAACTTAATTATTCAGACCTAAAACTTTATCCAATTCCAATTCAAAACTCATACCAAATCAAAATTGTTTGATTTATCAAAACTCACCAACTTTCACTAAGTTTTTATATTTTTTTTTAATTAAGTTTTGTCACATATAACATTTTTTTATCAAATTTTTATACTTTTATTATATTTTTTTTAACATCCAAACACTACCAATTTTCCAAGCCCATGGTACGGGCCTAATATGATGTCCCACAATTATATATAATAAAGTTACTTACGTATAGTCTGAAAAAAAAAAGGTTACTTACAAAAAAAGGCAGCCGAAAGAGAAATAGTCATTCGATCCCTTTGGTGGCTGCCAAAGAGAACAGCGATAGGTTGACAAGTAAGTGTGGAACAAAGTGAGAAGTTTCCAGGGAGCAAGATCACATGTTTGGATCTGGGGGCCCTGAATTTTCTTTCAAATTCAATGTCCTGATTTTGAAATTTAGTCTTTAATATACATAAGGTCAAATTTTGAAACATAAATTTTATATTATAGATATTTTGTAAAAAAATTATTAGAAAGTAAAGATTCAAATTCAAACCGAAGTTCAACCCCGGAATCCTACATGCTATGCCTTCACCAATTTAAGTTAGGATGCACATTTAAAATATTTTCATTGAAAATTATCAAATCACAAACATATATATATATCCCAAAAATATAAATATAATTATCATCTCTAAGAAATTATGTTATATTAAATACGGGTGACAATTTTGTTAAAGTTCATAATTATATTTATTCATGTTTGTACTCAAATATTTAAAAATTAATAAACAAGTTATATATATATATAATCTATAATAATTTGCTCAAATTTATGTTAAATCATGTTAATTTTGGATTAATGAATTCGGATCACATTCAAATTTTCTTTTAATAATTTGTATTGTAAGTCGTGTTATCATGTCATGCCAAATGAGAACAATTTAACTTTAAGTGTCCTAGTAGAAGAAATTGAACAAAAAGTTAAGCTTAACCCAACTATCTAGCAATTGGGATCAAGCCAAGTTAAGCCAAAATTTAATTTACTCAATCTCAGTGCAACAAATAATTATTTAGCTCGACTCCTAAATATTTTAACTAAATCACGGTAGTATCATTTCATTAAATAAAAAAATAACAACATTAATCAAGATATTTTATATACTATTTTTTTGAACCGACTCATAAACTTTGGAGTCGGGCAATTAATGGCTTGAATTTTAAACAAACAACAAAAAGTGCTCGAAACCACTTGTTTAAATCACAAATCAAGTTCAAATCAAACCTTAGTCCAACCAAACTCAATCATCTCAAGCGCTGCTCGATTGTGGCCATCCCTACCTAGCAATACCTCTTTGTTCGTTTGCATGCTCTTGTTTTCGCTTTTAATTTTCCAGCGCAATTAAGTTGGGGAGAATTGCAGAGAAGGGTTGCTGCCCATCAAATTTATAATTTTTTCTTTAATTTTGGGAAAGGAGAATACCTAAAAGCTTTGCGTAAAATTTGTTTAAAAAAATTATAGAAAAAAAAGGGCTTTAGTAGAATCAAATCAATCAAATAACTCATATTTGTGCACTGTTTTATTTTCCTGATGTTATGGAAATATATCATACATATATATATATATATATGGTAGTGCTTCGATAGTAAGAAAGTATAAGAAAAATACAAATAATTAATATAAAAATAATGCGTACTTAAATTTGATTGGAAGAAATTAAAAAAAAATTAATAAATTTTGATAAGTTTTAACTAATTTTGATAAACTAAATCAAAATAAGAAATATAATTATAATCGAAAAGAAAAATCATCAGCCTAGCTAAAGTTTGGTAGGATTCTCCCATGTGCATGCCATTTGCTATGGGACATTTCTCTCGCTCATCAAACGGAAGGAATTCTAAAAAAGTCATCAATAATACTGAGTCATTTGTCCTTAACCATTGGCAATTCCGGCCCAACGACTTTGCCACATAGTGCCTGTTTTCAAGTGTTAAACTTTCGTAGAAAAATAAAATAAAATAAAAATAGGTAGATTTTAAATTATATTGAGTAGTTAGTGGGTTTTTGAAAAATTTTTAAAAAATTGTAGAAAAGTGAAAAAAGTTGATAAAAATTAAAAAAAATTAAAATTTTTTAATGTGAAAATAGTTGAAAAATTTGAAAAAATTTAGAGGGAGTTAAAGATTTTTTTATCAAATTTAGTTCTCTAAACACACATTAAGACAATTACTTAAAAGTGTGTTAGAAAATAATGTCCTTAATATTAATGGTACAGGTAAGTCCCCAAAGCATAAAGTAAAAATAAAGAAACTTTCTCTTATCATCAATAACTATTACTGTTAGAGCTTTGATAAATGGCCTATAACACTTGCAGGAGGCTTATTAAATTAGCGATTTCACAAAAGTTTATTACATTAATTTTAGTAGACCAACTTAACCCAATCTTAAAAATTATTTGAATTTTGTAAATATTTCTTTTTATTAAATTTTGAAAACTTGGAGTTCATATCAATAGTATTAAAAAAAAAAAAAAAAAAGAAGGTCCCAACGGTAAATTCTCCTAACTCTAATGCCATGCTGGAATTTTGAAATTGTGGAATGAGAGAAAAAAGCGAAGAAAAATGATAGTAAACTAAAACAAAGTGAAAAATTAAATTTATTATATTATTTTTGTTAAATTAAAAATAATAATGAAATGAATAGATATTTTTGAAATGACTAATTATAAAAATATTACAAAAATAGCAATTAATTTTAATTTTTCTTCACTTTATTTTATTATTATTATTTTTTTTTTCACATATCTACATTCTAAACGTCACATAAGAGTTTTAATTAAAAATGACATTCACCAAAAAGCGAAGAAAGCGAAAAAGGGGTGCGAATATTTTTTTTTTAATGCAATATCTTTATAAA
>JAVXUM010000046.1:17441522-17453448 GCA_035590655.1 Pouteria glomerata
TAAAGTATCCCCCTGAAATTTTAGCACCATCCAACCGGGGCCTAAGGTAAAGTACATAAATTATTTATACACTGTACCTTTGATCTCACCTTGGTCTTATTAGTTTAATTGTGACAGTCAAATTCTTGTACTTTCAGTCAAATAGTAATGTAGTTATTTCATTTATTGTCCCGTTAATTTTTTTTCTATAACTTTTTTCATTATTTTTCATTTTGCAGTGACTTTTTCGGTGTTGTCTAACCCTTTCTAGCTATACCACTGGACCCCATACTTACCAGCCTCTCTCCTTTAATCTTGGTAGTTGGGCTCGATTTTTCAGCAACCGAGCAGCCACTATGGCTACTGAAGAATCCCTAAATATATTGTCCAATATCTGAATTATGTGGATGCAACTTTCGGTCATGTTTTGACCGTTTTCGATTATCCCATGATAGTCCAGCACCTTTTTATGTGAATATTAGTTTGGTAACTTCTTCTCTTTCTCTGGTTACAAATCAAGTGAACCTCAACTTTATTCACGCTGCTGGTAAAGAAACTAAGATTTCTCTTGAATTGGTTCATACTTATTTGATTCAAGATGAAATCCCTTTTCATTTTGCTAATTTTAATTGAATTTTTTCAATGATTCACGTTAAGGTCGAAAAAATACTTTTTGTCTTTGTTCAATTGGCATTGGGAAATAATTTCCAAGTTGCTAGCATTATTCTGATAAATTTTTTGAGTTGATTTGGCCCCGAAAATTCTCCAAATGGCCTACAAAGCTCCAACATTGTCTCTCTCATTTTTTCGACAATTTCGACAACTCCAACAACCTTTGTTCAAGCAACTGGTCTAGTTTTTGATACTAGAGCAAGCGCTGCCATGGCAGTAAGTCGGCAGGCTCATAGTTCTTCAACCGCCACCCCCTTTCCTCTAAACCATAGTATGAGAAAATAACGGTTTTACCATCACCTTAAAGGTTACAATTAATGGGTAACAAATAGAAAGACTACATTATAGCTTAACTGGAAGTGCGGGGATTTAATTGTCACAATTGAAATTAAAGACACTAAAGTGAGAACGAAAGTAAAGTGTAAGTGTTTTATACTTTATCCATGTATTTATCAAGGCTGTTAATGATAAATATATTATTTTTATACTTTTTACTAATCATACTATTAAAATAAAATTTATTTACACAAGTTTGTGCAATATTTCACTATCTTTGATGACATATCTATTAATTTGTTGGTATTTAACATAAATTTTTAGTCCAAATTCATGGTATTTTATGATGTCTATTTGATAATGTAAACTTTAACCCACTCTATATGGTTATCAATTAGTATAATTGCTAGATTTGTGATTAATAATCGTTATACTTACGCATTGTAAAGGGTAGAGGCTTGAGCAAAGTGAAAGCATTTGTTTGTTCAAGTTTACATTGGTTTGTGGGAACGCAAAGAAGGTTAAGGGGTGCAGGTGACTTCCTCTTGTGATATAGTACAACAGTAGAGTAACTTGCTAATAGAAGTCAAGAGATGTATAGGTACAGAGAAATGTACTAGATGGCTCATCGGATGGTCGTGAAGATTAGAGAGAGTAGAGTATCAAAATAGGGTGTTCACTAAAAGGGTCATTGGGTAAAATAGAGGCACAATATTCCAACAAAATTGCTAATTGAGAAGCTCCTCCTAGCAAACAGTGCAATCCTGCATTCTTTAGGGCTTTCCAAAGTCTTTTTTTTAGCAGGTTTCTTAGTCTTATATATATAGGATGTCATTCCCCTAACCTTAAAGTTTGGAATAGATAACTTATAACGGTTGGTCTTGATTTGGTAAGGCAAGTACTTAAGAATATTCAAATGATTTGATAGCCTTTTGATGGTTCAGAGTAGGTAAAAGAGTTATGGTGACAAGCAGAAGCAGTTGTTGGAGATCTATTTTGGTTATTGTGTTTTCGGAAGTTTCATCGAGGCGAGATGATGTTTTTTTTGTAAAATGTGAAAAACTTTCACCAAGGTATATTAGGCCTCTTGAAATTATTAAGAATTGGGAAGGTAACGTACAAGTTGGCACTTTCTTAACAATTATTGTGAGTTTATAATATGTTGTACATGTTTATACTTTAGAAATATATATCAGACTTTTTCATGTGATTAATTAAGAAAAATTAAAATTAACAACGATGTAACATTTGAGAATTAACCAATTCGGATTAAGGACCATTGTAAACAAGTCTTGCTAGACAAAACCATTCAATTGGTTTGCATGTTATGGTGTCACTGTGGAGTTACGGAATCCACAAGAGAACATAAATCTGTGATGTAGTTAAAACATCTATCTCTATTCATGGATTGAGGTTTGTGTTTTAAATTTTAAGGATGATTTTTATTAGAATAAAAAATTGTAACACTCAATATTTATTTTTCATCATTATAAAGACAACCCAAGACCTTCATTTCCTCACAAAACATTCCTTCACCTCCCAAACATTCAACAACATTAAACTCTCTCTCTCTCTCTCTCTCTCTCTCCCTCTCTATGCCACCCGTAAATAGCTCTTCGAACGTAACAAAGAGAGTCTCCATTTGTCACCTTGCACCTAACCTCCATTCGTTGACTCCTTAGCAACCATCTCACCTATATCTACACATAAAATAAGATACCCTTCTGTCTTTTTGTCAAATTTTAAATAGATAGGAAAATGGTCCCACCTTTGTGACAAAACCAAATAAATAGAACAACTTTTAAAAGACCAACTTAAATTTGGAGAGCATTAAAATAATTGAAGCTTAGATCCAATATTATTTATAAATATATATATATATATCAATTCTATAAAAAATAGTATTTATTTTTATTTTATTCTATTATTGAGAAATAATTTTTTTTAAATTTCAATTAACTTAAGCAACTCAATGCCAAATTCTTTATCTCATTCAGGTGAAATTTTCTAGCCGTCTAATTTATATGGGACCAATCAATATAAATTAAATACATAGAATAATATAATCTATAATTATATGATATTTTTATTGATTAGGTTTAATAGATGGCTAAATAAATACAATATATTTTTAATGAAGTATTTTATCATAATACCAAGATTTTTTTTTTTTTGGTAATTATAATACCAAGATTTGCCTCAATTAAATCAACAAGGTAAATTAAATAGTTAGTTATGTTTTACAAAATATGCAAAAATATAACCTATTATTTTCAAGTCAATTTTAATCATGGTCAAATTAAGCCAATAACTAGTCAAATTTGAATAAGTTGCTCTATTATAATATTACTAATGTATATAAATTTTTACTCTCATTACATCTGAGAATTTAAAAGGTATATATAATTCACTAGTTTAGAGTTATTTTATTTTAAATTTTAATAAAAAAAATTAATATTAACAATCTAAAAATAAAATTTTCGCACTCAATCATGTAATAAAATTTGCATTCTCATGATAAAGTGCATTTAATTTTAGCAAGGATTAACTTGATTTTATTGTGTAAGTGCAATTTTTTTAAGTAAATATATATTTTTTAATTTAAAATAAATTATTAAACAAATTTAAAATAAAAGATATTGAAACACTTATAAAATATTAGGTATATAATTTGAAATGAAATTTAAGTAAATAATTTGTAATTAAGTGATATTTAAAAAATAAAAAAAATATAAAAATAATGGAGAATTAAAAATGACATTTAAGTGGAAATAAAAAATAAAAAATTAAATTTAGTTAATTAACTTGATTTTATTCACATATAATTAAATATAGTAAGAATGAAAAAGAAAAACAAAATAAATTACCCAAAATACCCCTATAGAGACTTTTCAAAGTCTGTGTTTGACAAGGCAAGGGGCTGTCCAATGAAGAGCCAAGATTACTCCCTTGGAAAACGACTGCAAAACCCCCAACTCCGATTTAAACCACCCATTCCGCGTCCGGAGTACAACTCTCTCCGGCGGTCTTCGAGAGAGAGAAAGTTGAGAGAGAAGACAGTCAACTTTAAAGTACGGAAGCAGGGGATGACGTTCTTAATATATATATACATATAGAGAGAGTAAAGTGTGTGTTCGATTCGCCTTATGGCATGCCTGATCGATCACCACGAGTTCCATATTGGAGGAATTGAACGAAGCTTGATCATCCTCAATCCAGACCAATGAAGATTTCCCGTTTCTGGGTCCTGCTCCTTCTTGTGCTCCCTTTCTTCACCACACTAAACGGTAGATTTACTCCTCTCACAATTTATGGTGATATGCCAAGTTCTATGGATTTGTATTACCGATCACGGTTGTTCTCTAATGGCGGATTGTATAAATTTATATATATCTGCTTGCTTATTGTGTTTGTGTGTATGTTGGCATGCATATGTATACGTATATGGGTTTATGCTGGCTAGGAGATTGATGTGTTTTATCAGACCTGTTATGGGTTATTCCTGAAGTGGTGTTCTGATACCTTTGGATTATTGGTTTTGGAAATTTTCATGAAGCTATTTTCAACTTCTCTTCAAGCTCTTTACCCTTGGGATGATTTTACTGCATAGATATACATATTTCAAAGTTTTGGTGATTGTATCTTTCGATTTTTCATGGTTATTTTTGTAGATTCAATTAGGTTTTGAAGTTGTCATGGAGTAGTTTTAGTTCATACCAATCCACCTCTCAAACCTGTCTTTGTAATGATCAATATGTGAAAATTCCTAGTTAATTGTGTAATTAACTTTTTTTCTTGTATTGAATCAATGTGAAATTCGCATCACAGTTAGCACTGTTTGATGTATTTTCCCCCTTTCTTATTGCTTAGCTGTTTTTGAATTATGTATTTTTGTGGCTTTGGTTTTTATAAATTTGTATTAAACTGTGAACAAGAGAAAAAAAAAATCAAAATTTACTCAAGCAGGTTTGCATGCATGATTTCAAGGCATGTGCTGTGCTTTTTTTTGCTTCGTAGGATTTTAATGAAATTGTTGTAAATCATTTTGGAATTGGTGTTAGTTAATAGAAATTATGAAGTCCAGTACCCAAAATCTGGTGACAGTAATCAATTCAGTTACTTGTTATTGATATATTGTGGTGTCTGGGGAAGAAATTTATTACTATTTCTAGCTCAAATATCACATATAGAAAAGTTTATTGCTGTCTTGCTGTTTTTGAGAGTGAATGACACAGTGGCTAATGGAGCTCCATCTGTTCTTTTGTCTGCTGGTTCTGGCAGTGGAAGCTTTCACTGGAACTTATGGGATAAACTACGGTAGAATTGCAGATAACATCCCCTTTCCTGATAAAGTTGCTTCCCTCCTCCGAGCTGCAAAGATTAAGAACGTTCGAATATATGATGCTGATCACAATGTTCTCAAGGCCTTTAGTGGAACAGGGCTGGAATTAGTGGTTGGCCTTCCAAATGATAACCTGAAAGACATGAGTTCTAACCCAGATCATGCCTTTACATGGGTGAAAGAAAATGTGCAGGCATTCCTCCCTGATACACACATTTGTGGGATTGCTGTGGGAAATGAAGTTTTGGGGGGAAATGATCAATCACTCTGGGAAGCCACAGAAAAGCTTCACTTAGCTGACGTAGTGCAGATTTCCACTGCTCATTCGCAGGCTGTTTTTCAAAATTCTTACCCTCCTTCTTCCTGTACTTTCAAAGACAATGTTGGGCAATATATGAGTCCACTCTTGGAGTTCTTCTCATAGATTGGGTCTCCTTTCTGTTTGAATGCTTACCCATTTCTGGCCTACACTTATAATCCAACTGAAATTGATTTAAACTACACTCTTTTCCAGTCAAATCAGGGAGTATATGATCAGAAAACTGATCTGCATTATGACAACATGCTTGATGCTTAGATTGATGCTGCTTATGCTGTTCTAGAAGATGCTGAATTTAAAAAGATGGAAATTATAGTTGCAGAGACTGGTTGGGCTTCTAAAGGAGATCAAAATGAAGCTGCTGCCACTGTAAACAATGCAAGAACTTACAATTATAACTTGCGTAAGAGGCTTGCCAAGAAGAAGGGAACCCCATTGCGGCCCAAAAATGTGTTGAAGGTATACATTTTTGCAGTGTTTAATGAGGATTTGAAACCTGGTGCAACTTCTGAGAGGAACTATGGACTATTTAAAGCCGATGGGAACATTTCGTACAATATTGGGTTTGCTGGGCTGAAATCTTCATCTGCAATATCATCTATTTTGTCTTTTAAGGTATGAGCTTCATTCCCTTTGAAATATATTGTTTTATTGCTAAATCTCCTTTTTTCTCTTTTGTGTTATGATGACATTACAATTGCGGTCCTGGTGGGAAGTTATTTTATTACCCCAGAATTAAAGAAATTTTGATGTGTATAATATAAGGGGGCACCTGATGTTTAGGGAGTCTGCAGAGCCTAAAAAATTAAAATTTTATTTCCAGGCACACATGATATGTCCACAACACCGATAAATCATATTATTTATAATAATTTTTTTAGTATTGAACACATTAATTTTTTGAATGAATCATAGTTTAAAGAGGCTCAATAATTATTATTGTTTTTTGGTATTAAACACACTTAACCATTATTCAATAGTTTTGTAATAGTTTTTTATAAAATAAATTTTTAAAATATAGTAAGTTTTTTAATTTAAAAAATTAAATAAAATGAAACATTTCAGTAAGCTAAAAAAGCAGTAGCAATTTGTATTTTCTATATATATTTGAATTATATTGACCATATTAGTTTATCAATAATGTCATTGGTGTCAAATTAGCTTATTTGCTTGCTATAAGTAGTTATCCAATGAGTAAAAGATTTAACTATATTTTGGTTATGCAATAAATTTATTTTATTATTTAGAATTTTTCTATAATTTTTTTATTTTTTTAAATTAACAAAAAACTAAAATATTGTGTATCACTCGATATCACGACGCAACATTGCGATTGCATAAAAAATTCTTAAGCTGAAACGACAGTTGCAACCATGACTTTGAATTATGGCTAAACGTTCTAGCCATCTTGGAACAATGCTAATGGTTGTCGATGGCTGGACTCACTAGAGGCGAGTTGAGGGGGCGCGGGGTTAAAGATTTGACTATAGTGAATTGGAATGCTTGAGAGGTTGTTGAAGGGGAGTATTAACGTGGAGAGAGTAAGGACAATAAGGTTGGCCTCCAAGCGACCAAGACGGTAGTCCCTAGGATAGGTAACCAGCTCCACATGATCTAACCCAACTATTAGCGGGAAGACACCTATATAGGTGTGATGGCATCCTTGCTTGGTCAAGCAGTACAAGAATTGCAGTTGTATTGTATGAATAAGCATGTTTTGGTTGGTTTGTATGGTTCTATCTATCCGCTCGAATGGAAGTGCAACGAGTTCATTAATTCTATCCACCAAGACCTCAATGATCTTGTGAATGGGTGGAAAAATTCCCAGTTGAAGGAATTCATGGGCCTTGCTCCTAACCTAGCGTAGTAAGTGTGGGTGTTATGTGGGGGGCTCATAGGAAGTCCCCTACCTGGAGGGGGTATGATGCGGGAAAATTGAGGAATAATTTCACTAAGGGAAGTATGTTGGAGTCCACTGGAGGCGCCATGGTCGGAAACCTACAAGAAAGGCATGTCCTCTGATGAGTGATCTTCTATAGTTGTGTTGACATGGCAGGGGCCATAATGATGCTGACGCGTCCCCTACATGGGGTTGTCGATATATTCAATTGAACAATAAATGGGAAAAAGTTAGAAAAAAATGCAAGCATTTATGATTAACTTATATTTTTAGGTTTGTGTTACACAAAGACGTGTTATCAAACAAAATAGATGAAGAAAAGAGAATAAATTTCATCTTGTTTATATCCACAGCCACAAGCATGCCAGTATTCCATTACTGCACTTGTGAATGTAACCACCTGTTGGATGATCGGCTGAAATCCATCACTTATTTTTCATACCTTGCTTAAAAATCCCAGATCATTTTTCCGACCATTGCTTTCTCCCAAGTTAATACGTCTGACCAACCCGTTGGCACCACCAAGAATCCATGAGATTTGGATTTTCTTACTTAGTTGCTACACTAAGAAACTAACAGAGTGCTTGCGAGAAAGTTCACTCCTTTATGATTGTCATCACATGAAAGCCAGCTAGTGTCCCATTTGCTCACCAGACAATATCATCTTTTCTTTTTTCCCTTTTTTTTTCCTTGTATAATTGGGATATTCATACTATATTTTGGATTTTTTTTCAAGATAACTTATCATGTGTTAACCTGTTGGAATTTGGTTGAGGTTGATCAATAGAGCAATTACGTTGGCCCCATGTAGTTTTGATATATGTGTATTCATGCATTTATATATTTATGTATATTAATATAGATTTGGCATAACCTTTGAAAGGGTTGCCAATATAGATACAGGCTATAATGTTTTTATGTGGGAAATTAATGCATGGGTATAAATGAGCCAAGTTGACTTGGGCTTTGTGGTGTTAAAGCTCGACGTGTTATATATTTGTTGGACTTGAGCCGAGCTCGGGCATGGTAGAATCTAGAAAATTTTAGCTCAAACTCAGTTTGTTAGAGCTCGTTTATGTCAAATATTGAAATAATCAAACAATTTATTTGATATTATCTAATCATTATTTTATCAAATACCAATCTCCGTTATAAAAAATAACTACTATTCTTGATGAGTCAAATTTCAATATTCAAAATAGGGGTGTACAGTTGAATCGTTGAATCCGTTAAACCAAATCAAACTAGCCTTCCGATTTTTTTTTTTTTAATCAACAGTTTGGAAATTAGTAAATTGAGTGGTTTGGTCCGGTTTGCAATTTTAGGGGTTGGTTCCGAACAAACCAATAGGTCTAATATATTAAATATAATATATATAATTATTTATAGTATGTTAAATAAGTTTCTTTTTTTTTTTTCTAAAAATAAAAAGATAAAAAATTGATCTTAATTACAAAGCTATCAGTTTGTGCATCTTTGCTAAAAAGAACGTAGCCACAAATGTATATTAAAGTTTTCTTATTATAAGATATGTAGCGGCATTATTGCTACGTTTGTGAATGGTTAGACTACTAAGTATGAGAAAATAAGTCAAGAAAAGCAACATTTTTAAATAATGCAAGCATTAGGATGGTAGTTACTCTTACTTTTCCAAGTCCTTAAATTTGGAATTTCTTGTTGAAAAATTATTTCTCATAAATTCCTCAAATTGAAGCGAACCAAAATTAGTAGTCCAGTTATTAAATGGTTTGGTCATAATTTCAAAATCTTGCAAACTTATGAACTTGCAGTTTGGTTTAGATTTTGGTACCAAACCAAACTAAACTGAACCATATGTACCCCTAATTCAAAATACTTGATAATTGATAAGGAGATCATCACAATTTAAACTTAATTTAAAAAGAATAAATCACTTATATACTATATACTTAGATTTGCATTATACATATAATAAAATCATAAATCATATAAGCTGGCCTCGGGCCTACAGACCAAGCTTCCTTAAATCCAAGCTTAGCTCGTTCCATAAACGGGCTTGAAAAGATGCTAAAACTTGACTCGTTTATTGAAAGGGTCAAGTTCGAGCCAAGTCCTTAATGAGCCACCCATGGTAACTCACGTGCGGCTTGGCTCATTGACACGCATGCTTATCATTAGTTTACGGAAATACTGCATTTGTATTTCCATCTTCAGAAGTAAGCCTGGGATATTTCGATCTTGAACTCAAACTCACCTAATTTTAGCAACCTTCATTATTTTATCTACGATGGCTCTTCATAGACTACTACTGGTAGCAGGTTTAAGTTTATGAAATAACTTCACTAGTTCACGGTAATTTCTCATGTTTCATCACCTACCATGGAGGTTTTGGAGTAGAAATTTACAGAATCCAAGGTCTGGATCTTTATGTATCTATGAGAACTTGTTAATACTGTGGTTACCCGGGAAATGTTTTAATTGTTTCACCAAAATGTTGTCGAACATGTTGATCAATTCTGTTTTTGATTTTATAACCTTTGCCTTTGTCAACTCAACTATTTTTTTTCTTACTATTGTTTCTGAGAAAATCCTGTTCTCCACTCTCTGTACCTTTAGAACAGCTACAAGTTCGGCTATGGTGTTGAATTGGCATAGGAAGTAATGTTAATGAAATTACCCTTTACTTATATACGATGCCCTTATATATTGTTATTTGTTTTTTTGGGAATGTTGTTCTGCAACTAATGAAAGCGCAAAACTCATTTCATTCACACCCTGTTTGGGTGGGAAGAAGAAATAGAAAGAAAACAAGAATATTTTATGAGAAAAATAAACGGAAAGAAAATAGAGTCCCAAAATCTCTTCATTTTCATCCACCCAAAGTTGGTGGGGAATAGAGAGAGAAGAAAAGTTGATTAATCAATTGTTTAAAATACCATATTCACCTCTCAAATAAAGAATAAGAGAAAAAAAATCATTTATGTATCTTAAGATATAATGGTAAAATAACAGCTTACACTTTTTTTTTTTATTTCTTCCCAACTTGCTAACAAAGAGAGAGAAAATCATTATCTTCTCTATTAACCTTTTAAGCAATGAAAAGAAAACGATTATCATTTTACTCATTTCTTCTCCTTTCATTACTTTTGTTTTTTCTTGTTCTTCTCTCCTAAACACCCAAACAAAGTGTAAATGTCTTAATTGTAAACCTGAATGGAACCTTGATGCTATGTTTGAATCAAGCATTTATCTGGGGAAAAGAAAAATACTACACTATTTGAACTGCAATGAACATTGACATTTTTTTTTTTTTTTAATATGGTTTCAATTGTTGGCCATATTGCAGGATATCCGAGCTCAAGGTTCATCCTGGTTTTACTTCATGGTGTTGACGGCCTGTGCTTTTTTGTGCTGCTCCTCTTTCTAAATTCATGACAGGGAAAGCAATTTTGGGGCACTTTTAGATTTATATACCAGATCATATATATGTAGTATTTAGAATTTTCGAATATACAGTTATAGATTTAGTATTATGTTACTTTCCGTTGCAGCATCACCTATTGTTTGCTCTGCAGAATCACATATAGGAAGAAATTGCTGATCATTTTTATTTATTTCAGCAATGTATATTACTTCAGTTGCAAATAGACCATTTTTTGTGATCAAAGTTAGTAATTTCTTGCTCGATCCAGGTTGTCATCTAATCTCATGGATATCACAAGCGTCACCTCAATTTTCATTAATTGATTATAGAGATACACACACCTCATATGCATGTTCATGCATATATATATATATATGTAATAGAAGTGTCAATAACCCGCACGAAATCTGCAGTGTGGAGACGGGCTCTAGGGTGCACTGCAGCCTCCTGTAGTTCAAAAATGAAGGGTTGAGATGGAATTTTGATTTTCTTCAAATGATTTAATGATTTTAATTTAACTTGATTTTCTTCAAATAATTTAATAATTATTTAATGGTCCAAATTATTTAGTGGTGTAGATCTCTCAATTATTTAATGATGTGCATCTCAGTTCTTCTTTTTTGCATTGTAGTTCCTGAAATTCGTGTAGAGATCCATAAGAAAGTGTATCCAGTCAATTTTCATATCTTGTCAATTACGGATTTAGGGTGATTGATATTGAAAATAATGTCATCTCTTAAGCAGTATATTGGGATTGTTAGATTAAATTTAACAGTTTAAATACATTCTTATATTTTTAATGTATCTGGACCATTGATTGTTTATTCTAATGGTCCTCGGTTTTGATACGATGGAACTGACATCGAGGTTTCCCTATTTGTCAATTATTGCTATACTTTGATCTTTCCTTTCCCATCTCAAACACCCTGTTTGATGATCGGCCATAATAGTTGTTCATCAACCAATTTTTGGATGCCGGTTTTATTTATTTTTCTTCTTCTTAAGGTGAACCTTAGAAGTTTATTAGTTTGGAAC
>JAVXUM010000046.1:17457621-17472984 GCA_035590655.1 Pouteria glomerata
CGCGCCCCCCCTCTCTCTCTCTCTCATCCTCTCACTTCCTAGCCTTCGCTATGTACACAACGATCAAATCGATTATCGTGTTTTATTAGATAGATATAAAAAAATATTTTAAAAAATATTTATAAAAAAATATTCAATAAAATATAAAAAAATAAAAGAATGTATTTTTATGTAAAGTGAACGAAAAAAATAACTAAAATAGGGAAAAAAATAATCCTAACCATTAAGTAAATCAAACGATTATAAAAATGTCAAATTCAAATTATTTAATTTTTTTATTATACAGATAATATAAATAGTGTAAAAGTATATGTATTTATAATTAATTATTAATTATTACGTAGTAAATTAATTATTCTTATTTATTTATTTGTAGTTATTTCAAATAAAAATATTTAACTTTCCTTAAAAAAAAAATTTCTACTAGAACCCCCGCTCCCCTCTCTTTCGTCCTCTCACTCCCCCTAACCCCCACGTCCCCTCTCTCTCTCTCTCTCTCCCACCAACCCTCACGCTCCCTTCTTCTTTCGTCCTCTCATTTTTCAGCCTTCACAGCGTACACAATGATTAAATCAATTGTTATATTTTATTAAATATATATATATATATATTAAAATGTGAGGAGTTGGTTTTATTGATAATACTTTTGAGCCATATTTTATCGGGAAATGTTGATTGAGCTAGCCATTCGCGTTCCACCTTTAGACCAAGGTGGTTGAGGGATAAATTGGTAGGCTGCATTTGATTTATTAAAAAATGATAAAAATTTTTAAAAAAGTCTAAAGATTTCTAAAAGTTATTCAACTTTTATCTTATTGCACAAATTATAAACCTACAATTTAACTCATTTTATCTCCTTTTTTATTACTTTAAACACACTTGTAGCAATATTGACAAATTGCTTCCTATTGCTAACAAGGGAATTTGACATAAAGTATAGTTTGGATAATATCTGACAAAAAGTGGCCTAATGCTCTACTAGTAGAGTTCTCGATTAACTAATCGCGAATATTATTAATCAACAAGCTAGATTAACACATCATATGGTAATGTTGATTTGAAAATGTGACTGAGATACTTTCAATTCTCGAGATAATATGGCGATTTGTATGGTTCAATATGTTTAGTGTAATTTTGTGTGTGACTTAGAGATGTTACATTTAAGACTTTCTTGGATATTTAGTGATACACGGTAAAGTGAGGCAAACCCTTCGTGACAGAGAACTCCGCTAATCTTGGTTATGAGTTCAATTCTTCAATATGAAAACTGTCATTGGCCTTCTCGGTTGAGCCGGTCAGCTGAGCCTTGCTTAGGTTGGTTTACCTCCCTGTGATTCTTTACCGACTAGGGTTACAGAGGCGAGATTCACCCAGAACACACTCTTAAGTAGTGGCTGCGGGTTTCCTCGCTTAACAGAAGGTAAAGTGGGACAAATAAAATTCGTTAATCTTTTATCAACTAACCGAGATCAAAGATCAATTGAAGTAAAACAAACAGAATTTATTAATTTCCAAGAAGGTAAATCAACATATGACTAATGTTTACAAGAAAAAGTAATAAAGAAACTAATAATCTAAATTACGAACTACTGCAACAAAGGAAAAAATAAAAAAATAAAAACCGAAGGTGCTGGGTGTTAAATGTATGTTCCTCCTCTTTTAGGCTTTCGAGCCCTTTTATAGGAAATTTGAAACAATTATCTTCTATTCACTACCTATTTTCCAGCACTAAGCATAAGAGTAGTGAGTTCCATCTCTTTTTTTAATTTAAATCTTCCCTCTTAAATTATTGGAGGTAAATTATTTTGAAGTTTCTTAACCGTATAATTGAAAGAAGATGAATTTTAGTAAATGACAATATGATCTTTGGCGTTGCTTCATCTTCTATTTATAATCTAAAATTAGTTAAAAGAATTTGATTGCAACAGAAATTTAATTAACAATCTTATCCGTTTTTATATCTTCCTAGTTGCTGGAACTTGAGTTGCTAACAATCCTTATATATTCTCTTCAACATATTCAACGTTCT
This sequence comes from Pouteria glomerata, assembly GCA_035590655.1. Taxonomy (NCBI): domain Eukaryota; kingdom Viridiplantae; phylum Streptophyta; class Magnoliopsida; order Ericales; family Sapotaceae; genus Pouteria; species Pouteria glomerata. The sequence continues at coordinate 17,459,651 of JAVXUM010000046.1, forward strand.
TCTTGACATGTCTCCTCAAATAACACATGAGGATATCAAGCACCTCGAGTTTGGCTTCAAGAAACAAAAACCAGGTTGTACCATCATGAATAGAAATATATAGTATCATAATAACCTTGTTAGCTATTTCCTCTCTAACAAAATGAAATCAATTTAAATGTGTTTTTTACGTCGCATGGAATGTAGGATTAGTGGCCAATGCTAGTGTTTCAACATTATTTATTTTATTTTCTATTTTATTTATAATACTTATTATTTCAAAAACACTATCTACCAAGAAATTTAAAGTTGTAGTATATCATTAATTAAGCTACTTATATTGATTCTTTTTCAAAAACGTGAATATGATATTCAAATTCTAAAAATTATTTTTGTTACTATTATCAGTCATTTTTAATTGTTTATCTTAAAAGAATCTCACTAAAAAAATTCAAATCTAACTTAAATAGTTCTAAAAACGCCTAACAATGGCTTAAGATGGACTAACATTGGTTTGATCTTTGACATTTATGATCTTTTGACTTAAAATAACTTTCAATAACTTTAAGGTATTGGTTGGGCCAACAATCACTTGTAAAAGCCCCGTAATGGAAATACCCACACAAATAAAGAAAGAAAAATTAGAACATACAATACAAGAATTTTAACGTGATTCGATCTCTTAATAGACTTACATCCACGATCTCAAAAAATGAATAATATACTCAACTTAATATTAAAAGTATTACAATTTTTACATAGACAAAATTGTAAAAGCCCTTTCCCACTCACACAACCCAAAAAACTCTATAACACTTATACTTTGATAATACTAGTATATTTAATTACGTTTTATAGTACAAGAAATAACTAAGAAGAGAGACATTATTTATCGGAGCCAAGCCCCCCATTCATTGTTCCCCTTTTTGATGTGGGATTTGAGGATCTAACATAATAAATCCACCCTCTCCCTAAATTCCCTTATTCCTCAACAGTGTCAGAAAAATGGACTCTTTTCTAGGTCTTATGACTCCTCTACTTTCTAACTCTTTAGGAAATGATCATCCAAATAATAACTATTATTTCCCTTCTTCCTCCCTTGCATTATCAAGTTGCCACCTCTATACACCTTGCACTGATTCCTAATACTTACATACTTGTACCCATGTGAAGCCATCTCACCCAATGAAATTATATTCGCTTCAATAGCTGATACATATTTTACATTAGGAATATTTTTGACAATACCATTGTGGAGTTTCGGGTGAACTCTTCCAACACCTTCAATCTTCTGCTTCAATGTATTACCCACATTAATGTAACCAAAATTCCATCAATGTGCAAAGTGTTAAACATAACTTGATCTCTACATATATGAAAGTCAACAGCAGAATCCAACACTCAACTAGAATGATACTTAGCAGAACTATTATCTATAGTGTGCAACAAAAATCATCATCTTCACTAACCAAGTTGACAGGGGAATCACTAACCTTCATCTTATCTTACAGTTGTTTTAGACCCTTCAAGTCTTTCTCAAACTTTGGGCAATTTTTCTGTACATATGTGATCAGTTCCTGTATAACAATAACACTCAACAGTGCTCATATCTCTCGGTCGAGACTTAGCTCAATCACGATGGTCAACTTTCTTCTTCTGACTCCTCCGTCTCTCAAAACTCTCTATGGTTAGTAACTAACTCTCTCTAGGATTGCCTTCATTTCTCATTATCTTGTCATTCTCCTTCAATACCGTAATTACCTCATTCAATGTTAGAGTTTTTTTTTTTTTTTTAACTAACAATGACTAAACCAAGTTTGTGTGGCTCGGGTAATGAATCTAACAAGAGCAGCATCTGTTCTTTGTCATCAACCTTCTCCCCTATGCTCAACAATTGAGATGCTAACTGATCAAAATTAATATGTGATCATGAATATTACTTCCTTACAAATTGAATTTCATGCAAAGGTGGTTTGCTTTAGACTCTAAAGCAAATGCACTCTCCAATTTGTCTCATAACTCTTTCGGTGACGTCTCATTCAACACTGTATTTAACCTTTGACACAAGTGCCAACCAAATTGTACTGACAACCTTTCTTTGGATAGTTTCCAATCAGTATCCTTCATCTCAATTGGTTTTGTATCTTCTAATGCAATATCAAGACCCTGTTGCACTAGATAATCTTGAATTTTGCTCTACCACAATGTAAAATTGCTCATCAAACTTTGGTGTTGGCAAGGTAATCAATAACCTCTCCAATTAAACACTAGGAATACCAATAATACCAACTGCCAACATCACAACAAATACCACAATTGAAGGTTAATTTGAGAAAGCCGACCTTAAAAAAAAAGATCAGAACGTCAAAATTAGGCACAACTAACCTTCCCCAAAATTTGCTGGTAAAATGGCACCTAGTGCTCCTATCTTTTTTTTTTTTTTTTCTTTCTCCTCCTTTCTAGGCTGGAACCTTTAACTCTAATATCACTTGTTGGGCTTAGAATCACTTGCGAAACTTCACAACAACAACACCCGCACAAATAAAGAAAGAAAAATTAGAGTACACAACACATGAATTTTAACATGGTTCGGTCCCTTAAAAGATCTATATCCACAACCCCTTATAAAAAAATAAAAAAATAAAAAAATAAAAAATAATATACTCAGCTCAATATTAAAAATATTATAATTTTTGCACGGACAAAATTATAAAAACCCTTGCCCACTCACATAACCCAAAAACTCAATTACACCCACACTTTGATAATACAAGTATTTAGTTGTGTTCTATGGTATAAGAAATAACTAATGAGAGGGGAATTATTTACAGGAGGCAAGCCCCCCATTCGTTGCTCCCATTTACGATGTGGATTTGGAGAGCTACCATAATAGTTTTATATGTAAGGGAAATAAAAATTTAGCATCAAGTTCACAATTTTTTATATTAAAAATAAGTGGCTTAAACAATTTTTTTTTTCCTTTTTAAACTTTCAAAAATTATAAGGGAGAAATTATTTCTCAAACCGGAAAGGGTGCATCTCATTATTCACCCATCTTTCTTTATTTTTTTTTTTTATTTTCGAAAATTCCCTTTCCAATGACTTTATTTAATGAAAAATATTAAAATAATATTTTAAGAAAATTAAAGTCCTCGTTCAATATTAAAAATTCATTTTGGTTGATTCCGATTTAGGGAAACAGATAAAAAAAAATATACTAAAAGTCAAAAGCCGTTTATTTTCTTCCTTATTATAGGAAATTCCTTTTAAGTGGGGAAGCTGTTGGATTAAAAATCAACCCATTTATAAGCCTATTTTTGTTGTTTAATTATGTACAAGTCATGAAGTTGATGGGTTTTCGCCAAACCATCCTATCACTATCTTCTTTATATATAAATATATACATATTAAAGATATTTCATTTTAGGTAAGGTTAATCCCCTGAAACTCTTATCCTATTACTATTAACATATAAAATGCTGATTTTTGGATACTACGACGTTAGCGTAAACATAACAAATGTGAAGACGTGAATTAATAATCTTCAAAGAATTAAAGGCGGAATTGCTGCCATTTTCTTTCAGTTCCTAGCTATTTCAAGGAAAAAGAAAAATGTTGACTTCGGCGATTCGTGTTCCACTTTTAGACGAAGCAAATTGAGGGAAGAATTAGTATTGTATTGTTTGGAAGTTGGTTCCCTCCCCAACCTTGAGACTTTTGCCCTCAAGTATCGTTTGAAAGTATTAACTAATTAAGAGAGAGAAAGAGAGAGATTCTTTCAGAGTAGATTATTTCCTAAAACTTAGCCTTCAATCACTAGAAAACTTTGATTAATTTCTTAGGATCGATGGTGCTTAAGTACTTGTCACAATGTGAAGCAATTAATGGTGTTCTATGAAGTTTCTCACACATGTGGAGGTGAGAGAAATTCTTAGTGTTTTACTTTCATTATCTTATACTAATAATCACCCGTACCTAACGACACGGTCAGAATTGGCAGAGGGCTCTACCCGAAACTGTCGGAGTTCTCTTTAATTGACACATATATAAAAGTCAAATCATATGAATGAATTTGTTATATAGATTTTGTGATTAAAATATTAGTATTTATTTTTAATAACTCAAGAGTATTTTTGAGGTCTGAAAGTTAGTAACCTAGCAAAATTTCAATGTTTTTAAAGAAACTCATACAGATGGTCATTGAAAAGTAAACTTGAAGTGTGGCCAATTAAAATAATTTTTAAATTTTAAATGATTTTGACACTTGTAAAATAACATTTTGACTCTAAAATTTCATATTTTACGAGGGCATTTAAAATCTTAAATTTTTTTAAAAAAATTCTAAAAAACTTTAAAAATTTTTAATTTTTTTTAATTAAATTTTATCACGTGTTACTTTTATATCACTTCAACATTAACTTTTAATTTATATCTCATATTAATTGCTCACATTTTAAACTAAAGCCTTATCATTTACCTTACATGTCACAATTTCTAAGTAATGATAATCTATTTCTTTGTCATAAATAAATAAATAAAAATAAAAATAATTACTTACTACTTATTACTTCCTCCATATTTAAAAGTTAGGTCTGACCTTAATGTTATTGCGCTGATTTCTAAATCTTCCTTTCACATTGAAAAATACAAAAATAAAATAAAATAAAATAGAATACAGATGTGTAAATATAAAGAAAGGAGAGGATGAAATAAGAATTAACGCGAGACCATAACCTTAGTCAAAATTTTGTTCCATTACAAAAAATGATGTATATATTCATCGAAGGTACCATTTAGCCTTAAAATAGGGGTAAGTTTGGAATGAGGGTGAAATACAAGAGTTATATATTGTCAAGCAACCCACCTTAAGCAATGATTATTGACCAATTATGGTTCCTTATGTATTAAAAACTATCGAGGTTATTTATGTAAGTAAATTTTCAAGAACTAATAAAACTAATTATGTAAATTTAAGGGTAGAGTACAATGGCCACCTCAGGCTTGGTTTGGCAGTCAAAAAACTAGCATTTTTGTATTTGAGAAGCCAAGCTAGTTAGTTTTTTTTTTCCTAACTTTTCTAAAATATTTATTTATGATATTTGTATCCTTGATACTTCACGCTATCTTCCAAAATTACACTTGAACACACAATTGTCTCAGTTGCTAGAAAATAAAAGAATGAGTCAATCCATTCAACAAAAGGGGTCAACTCTATTTGTTAGATTACAGCATCACAAGTCGACTGCCAGACGGGGTCGACCCCTTTTATTCGTATAAGGATTCACATGTCTATTGAAAATCGGGTCAACCTCTTTTCCTGAAAGAGTCGACCCAATTTATTAGATTACGGTATCACATGCCGACTGCCAGAAATGGTCGACCTCTTTTCTTGAAAAAATCAACCCCATTTTATTAGTATCAAATCGAATAGATGGAAATACAAAAGAAGGGGCAAATTCGTAATTTAAAAATTAATTACTTTTAGTTACTACAGTAATGCACTTTAATTATAATTCCACTCAACCCCTTCTGATAAATTTATTAACAAAAAATTATACATATCTCATACACGATCATGTGACATTTTTTTTTGTTACATTTTTTTAACGATAATTAACGTACGATTTACTACAAAATGTAATGCACTTTAATTTTAATTTTAAAACATTTTTTTATTTCATTTTCTTTGTTACTCTCACCAACTAATACAAAATGAAAAACTAGAAAATAGCAACAATCATGCGCATCACACATATACCTGTGTCTAATATGTATAAACCGAGTTCAACTGAATTAAAACTCGTTGGAGGCCAATTTAAAAAATTAATATCCCAGACTTGAACTTATTTTGAAATTCAATAAGAATTTTTAAGTTAAATTTGAACAATTTTATGTCCAACTTTACCCGCTTAGCCTAATTATAGATTAAGTTGACGAAAATTATATATAAAATACCTCATGCAAGACTTGAATCCAAGAGCTCAACACGGATGCTAAAATAAGGCTAGTAAAATAAGTTAAGAATCAAAATGAACAGAACGGTTTATTAACAATTTAGTCTATCAAAAAATTCGTCTATATTCATTCATTTTATAGATGAGCAAGTTTGAACAAAAAAATCAAGCTTGTTTAAATGAACAAACGAGCTTCAATAAATCAAAATTTGTCTAGTATAAATTTGACTCCTCTCGCTTCTAATAAAAATATATAATATATAAAATATTTTTATATAAATAACATATAAAATAATATATTTTATATTTAAACACGCCGAGCTAGTAAATATGAGATGAGCTCAATCCAGTTCCCTCATTGGACTTGGGGGTGGTCAACATCAACTCCAATGTTAGTTATGTGACATCATAGATTTAGAGTTATTCGATTAAAATCAAATGGTTTATAACTAAAATAAATTTGAAAAGTTTTAAATTCTCAGCCTAAAATTTTTAAATTTAATTTTATTGTGAACAATCTAATTTTGATTAGACGACCCACAATTTCAATGTCACATAACTAATATGTGGAGTGACGTTAGCCTCCCCTCATTTTTCTCTTATAACCCGAATCCAAACCGAGTCAGAGCTCTATTAATCAGTGTGTGGCAATTTTTATTGCCGCAACGTGTCACCACCAAATCAACTGAATAAAGCTTACCCAAGCCTATAAAACTAGGAAATATCAAAGAAAACTAGCTAAAGAAGATCCCTGACTAAAAACTCTCTGATGATAAAATCAGAAATGACTTGAAGAAAAGTAGACTAGAACTCAGTTGACATTACTAAGCATACCTAATTTTGTTGTTGAGTGTTGTATTTATAGCAAGAGATAATAAATAAAATATTGGATAGATAATGGGGTATATACTGACCATGCTACTCTTGTAGGTACTCTGTGTGTTTACTTTACATTTAAAACCGTCTACCTAACATTTAATGCGCGTGGAAAGCCCTAAGGAAGTGAATAGTATTAGAGAGAGGCTCCAAAAAATAACGACGAAACAAAGCTAGAAGTCAAGTCAAAAGCCCTCTAGAACTTCCAGACTATGGCCCAGACGCCTGGTTTGAAAACTTTTAACTTGTTGAATGGTTCTAAATTTGATACTGAGAGTTATAGTCTTTAGTACATTCTCATTCCAACCCCTTTATATCACTCTCCATCACTTTTCCAGGACTTTCTAGCTGAGAAACTGAGGGAGAAAAATCAGGGTCGACCTGTAAGAACACAGACAGGAAAATGGCTAACGGGTTGGGACTCATTGGATGCTTGATGGTTGTAGCCACCGTGGTTATGGGTGCAGCCGCAGTGACCCACAATGTTGGAAACAGCTTAGGGTGGACAATTCCTCCCCTCGGCGCAATCGCATACTCGAAATGGGCTTATGATGAAGATTTTGAGGTCGGAGACACTCTAGGTAAGAATTCCTCTAATCCTTCAACAAGTCCTCTCAACTACTTAGTCAGCTACAAGAACCCTGCTTTGTTTCATTACTTACATAAACCTTTCCTCAAGCATCTCAATCTAAGTTAGTTTTTGCCCACCCAAGGCTAAGAGTTTCAATGAATAGGTTCCATCCTTAAATGTGTAATAAGGAGTTTATAATCACATAACATTTTCCTTTAGGTAAGTATTTCTCGAACACTCTGATAAGTAGATCAACCAAACCATTCCCACCTTGTTTTCGTCCTACCAAGATTCATGGACTCAACTAAACAACAAAAAAACATACCTTCCTTATGTTAGAACATAGGTTATAATAATAAGTTCCATCCTAATATATTTTTATCCTCCATTGCGCAGTGTTCAAGTGGAATGACACACACAACGTGGCCAAAGTATCCAAGGAAGATTTCGACAACTGCACAGGTACAAACCCCATTGGAACCATTCAAAGCACCAGCCCTGCAAACTTCACTCTGGATTCCAATGGCACTCACTACTACATCTGCACCGTGGATTCACACTGCTCCCGCGGGCAGAAGGTGGCCGTCACCATCGGAGCAGCAGCTCCGTCTCTGACCACCAGTGCACTTTCTGCAGTTATCCTAGCACTGGCCATGTCTTTCATAAGTCACACGTAAATATCCCCATATATATATACACACACATATATAGCATATTTCTTACCGCAATGTCGTTATTGAGTTTATAAACCTAAGGTAATTTATTTGAATGTAATAAAGTAATCAGACTGATTACAAACTATATTCATTGCTGTACTATGGTTTGATGAGAGCAGTAATTTACAAAAAGACTTCAAATATAACCTGTAGCTCTAATGACTACTGACATCAGACTAGAAGTGATCACATATTCCCAAAATACATAAAATCATGCACAGAGAAGAATGATGCATCCATTTTCAATATGAATCATTCTGCAGAGTCAAATACCATATGAAAACCAATATTAATAAAAGAAAGGCACTATTTCATTCTCAACACACTTTTTCAAGCTCGTTTTCTGCCACAGTTTCAAAATGATAATGTAAGTTTTTGACCACTCTGATGCAAAGACAATAAATTTCATGAATATACACTAAGATGTAGGATAAGACAATTTAGGGCATACCATTCAACAGGAATTTGAACCTTCCAAAATTCAATTAATGGTTTTTGACTAATTGTTAACTTGGATCTAAGGTCAACGGATACCATTTGTTCAGGATTTTCGGTATGACAAAGCTCTTGGGTATTTATCAATGCTTATATTTTTTGAGGGGGACAAGTTACAACTGCGGCCAGAGCAGAATTGTCTTTTTCCAAAGCAAGCGATGCCTGGCTGAGTAGTACTGTAGAACTGACTAATGCACTACTTGCTTTGACAATAGCACCTTCTACTTTGGTGATAACCATGGCCATGTCAAAAATAGCAAATAAGGAAGACTTTGAGATTTAGATTATTGTGCACCCTTCTACGCATACAAAAATCAATACAGGCATGCCCAAAACCACATTTTATGCACTGTTTTAAAATCTAGAAACATCTGGATTTTGTTCTACTTCCAATGTGTCATCAAAAGGGTACAAGCCTACTAAAATTCATATTCAAGAAAGTCAGAAACTAAAAGCTGCCATCGCTATAAGGTAGAGCTTAAGATAGCACTATTTTGACATTAATAATCCCTTTTATTCAGGTAATTTGTTTTCCCACAACTGCATTCCTGTTTAGCTGTTGAATTCCCATACTAGCCCAACACACCACTTTTTTATAAAGAGTAAAAATACATTATTAATAAACATCAAGCGGGCGACACCAATTACTGAAATAGTCCCAAAAGATAGCCAATACCATATATAACAATTCAAATCCATCTCTACACCCAGGGAAGGTGATCCATACAAAATTGACAAAAAAGAACTCTTCAATCTATATAAAGAAAATTCCATGTCTATCAATTGAAAAAAATAAAAATAAAAATCATGTCCTTGAAAGATTTTCTCCCCCCAGATCTACCATCCAGTGAAAATGGAACTAATCTGCAACCTATCCCTAAAGTAAGAAGGGGTACACAGATTATGACAGTAATACAATAGTGGACGAGAAGTGGAGACATCAACACTATTGTCAAATTTTGATGCCAGAGAAAGGGAGAGTACACAGATTAAGACAGTAAATCACGGTGGAAAAGAAGTGGAGACATCTACACAATGCAAAATATCTATAGTCACACAAACATCAAGTAAAGTTCATAACTTCATATTCACAATATTGGCGGTAAAATGCAAATGCAAGAAGCAATAGGGGCTAAATGGGGCATCGTTTTACACAGGAACTTTAAGGCCTTAACCTGTAGTAACAATTTCAAAGTTATATGTGACACTGTTCATCGCTCATTGCTTGGATCACAATTTTCTTTTCCTTCTTTCTTTTTATCTTATTTTTATCCTTTTTTCATTCACTGTTTCTCGGTTTGACTACAAGGAGATGAGGTCGTTCAGCAGTTCAGCCTAAATATTAAAGTTTCCTTCCGACCTGCATCAATAGCCTAATTTGGAGCATCTTTGTAATTCTCCTTAGATGGTCTGTTTGTCCTTAATATATTTCAGCAATAATTAACCAAATCAGGTTATAGCTTGCTTCTTTGGAACCCTTGCAACTTAGAACTCATCAACGTCAAGCAAGCTCAAAATCAAAATGTACATGAATACTAAGACTCAGAAGATATCTACTGAGATATTTCAGATTTCATTTTTCGCCAAAACTTTCATTGATATAACGCAAAAGTTTGTCTACAAACCTGGCCTTTTCATTTGACCAGTAAACTGGTTAGATCTGAACTCTGGTTGGGAGGAAAATACATCCTCTGTATTGTTATTAAAGGGTGCCTTACGCTTCCTAACAGTTGCTTCTGCATTCTGATCTTCACCCTTGGAATTCCACCAATGTTCACAGAACCTCAAGGGATCACTAGCAGTCTCCAGTGGAAAGAATGAAAACTCCTTGTTCTGATGGGGAGATTGATTATCAAACTGGCTCCCCTCCTGAAAACTGCTTAAATCAACATTATCAGTGTCATGAACCAAAACTTTTTCCAGGCTTGTACAGGGGTCTTTAAACAAACCCAACCGCAAGGATAAATCAAAGTCCGTTTCAGGTGCCTTTTCATGGTTGTTTTTGAAATCTGCTTGCCTGACTTTGTTTGAGGCACTTCCATACCTCTCATGGGAAAATAGGTTCTGCGAGCAACCAGTTTCAGTTGACTTCTTATGATTGTGTCTGAAATCTTCTTGGCTGACTCTGTTTGAGGCACTTTGGGAAAATAGATTCTGCAAGCAACCAGTTTTTGCAGGCTCTGCAACTGATGGAGAAATGGGTGTACCAGCAATTATGGCATTTGCGCTTCTTGGGAGTTGGAAGTCCAAATGGGGCATTTCAGATTGAAAATTGGCACCGTAGTACAAGGGATAAACTGCACCCACACCGGCTGAGGTTCTATTTTCCACAGGGATGAACTGGCTGCTGCTTGAAGGAGGAACTTCAGCACGTGGCAAAGGAAAATTGCAGGAATTAGTGGGGTTATTGTTTAGCGTCACATGTCCGTTAGATTCTGTAACTGAATGGGTCAAATTCACGGCCACAGGTCTCACAGGGGGTAATTGATTGCCAGAGTGAAGTGGTCGTAACTGCAGGTTCCGCTCATTGGTAGTGCCATCCAAAACTTTAGGACGTACACAACCAGGTTCTTCGCTTCTTGGACAGAGATAAGATCTCAGATTAGCATTCCGCTGGCTTCGGGATGCTCGTACTGGAACACAACCCAAATTAAGGGCAGCTGAACATCATGGTGAACGGGCAAATTAATCCATTTCAAAGCCCATCTCGTAACAGCAAATAGCTTTTATGCTAAGAACAACTGGAATTGAAATAGCATTAATCTTGAACTTCTAATTTCCAAAGAAGAACAACAAAGATGCAAATTTTCAGAGTTGGATCCGAAACAGACATATATAGGAACAACAAATAAGTAATCGGTACCTTCAACACAAGGCGGCAAGAGATCTCCAGTTTCTGTGCTCTCATCTCTCCTGATGATGGTATTAATGGCATCATTAACCCTATCCCATAGTGTTTCAAGATCCATATACTCAGCCTAAGCAATGAAATGTTATTCAAAATCAATGTAGTAAAAACAAACTAGGCAGAAAATATCCAAGAAATCTAACCCAACCCATGAAATATCAACTGTAATAAAGAAGAAAAACCTCAGAATTGGCTTTGGAGTACATGATCTCCTCAGCTTTCAATACCACAATAGGCAGCTTCTCTCGCCATTCCTTGTTCTTCTTAGTAGCAGGGGTGTGACTCTCGTGGACAACCCTAATCAAACACATGGTGGGCATAGAGAAATTTGCACAAAAAACACCACCCAGAAAGAAAATTAATTAGCTTGACCCAATCAATACCCAGTACCTGAAAATCTGTTGAATGATGGAACCTCTCATGGGTTGGTGTCTATCACTATGCCAAGCCCTCCTCACACACTCGTAAGGTCTTGGCCCTGGCCTTGGCATCTTCTAATAAAAACACTGTCCGAAGTTCCTCAGCCTCTATACATATAGAGGGACAGAGAAAGAAAGGGGAAAAATCTGCTTAACAGAGAAAGCAATTCCCTAAATCAACATGGGTATGGAGTTAAAAAGTGTTGCTACTGCACTTTCACTTCATAGCATTCAATCCCCCCGATTGCACACGTACATTAGAGAGAGAAAGAGAGAGATGCTTCTCTTTTGCATTTCTGTGTTGCTATTGGGTTCAATAATTTAGTGGGTTTACCAATGGTGTGATGTGCCTCCCTGGCCCTCCCACACCCCAGTGAAAAGAAACCCCACCCTCACAAGTCACCATCACAAAACTGTCTGTGTTGTGTTGTGTGCATATGGGGGGCCACCCACCCGCTCTCTCTATCCCTCTCTCTCTCTCTATATATATATATAATGGGGGGATTGCCCACCATTTTTCAACCTGGGGATTATACATAGATGAATGCTAAGACAGTGTTGACGCAGCTGCTGCAGACATGGCACGATCTGCTCCCAGCCAACAGGACCACTGTACGGTCTGTACGTTGTTAGAGTTGTTGCCGGCCAAAGTTCACTCCTACGTGTAGAATGCCGAACTACAAAGGTTACGACCCACGGGCCAGCCGACGTGGGACTGTAGCGGTGCACAGTTCAATCAAAATTTAGGAATTGTTTGTTTTTGCTGAAAAGTTTTAAAAAATTTTAAAATTTTTTAAAAATTATTTATTTTTTATCTAATTACATGAATTACAGATTCATAAATTATTTTATTTTATCTCACTTTCTATTATACCAAACACCTCCTTATTTCATAATTTGAAACGCTATTAGCTTATTTGGGTTTGATAATAGAGATATTTTTGTGTTTATGTTTTTTTATTTATATTTTTTACTTTTTAAAAATAAAATTTTGAAACTACATTTGAAAAAAGTAATTTTTTTATCATTATTAACTTTTTATTTTAATAAAATTTTTAATTTTATTAGTTTTTAATAATTTAATTGAATTTAATAAAATATATTTAATATTAATTTAATTTAAACAATTAAATTAATTAATTTAATATAATTAAATTATTTATTAAAATTATTTAATTCAATAAATATAAAATATATTAAATTATAATTTAATTATATTATTTATTAAAAATAACTGAACAAAATATATTTCATAATAATTTAAATGATTTAAGTATGATATTTATTAAAAATAATTTGATAAAATATATTTAATGTTAATTAATTTTATTTTATTATTTATTAAAAATAATTTATTAAAATATATTTCATATTAATAAAATTAATTAATTTAATTTAGTTTAGTTTAATTAACTA
>JAVXUM010000046.1:17489607-17501488 GCA_035590655.1 Pouteria glomerata
GTTATTAAACTTGATGAGTTGAGATTGATGATGAACCTCTCTCTCTTCTCTTTATTTTTTCTTGATTCTCTTATTTTGTTTGATTTCTTCCTTTTCTCGAACTTTTATTATTCTTGTCCCTCTAAACGACTTAGAATTTCACGCCTCAATCTACGCGGCACTTATACACTCAACTACTTATTGTAATGCTAAGTCAACATAACTCTCACTAAGAAGTTAAACACTCAAAAAGGAAACAAGTGAAAAGGATACACAAGAGAGATTAGAAGAACACTAACTCACTTGAACACTTGGAACTTTGCATCCTTGGATGATACAAATGAACACACCCTACTCTTATTTATACTATTCCACCCCTTCAATGCACTGTGGAGATTGATTTGATTCAACGATGAGAATTATGCCTCTAGAATCCTTCGCAATAGCCTATATGATATTTACAAGACTTTAGAGAATTCTACAAATTTTTATAGTGTTTACAACACACTAGAATATTCAAGACACTTCATAGAAATTACACTAGGTTCTAGAATATTCTAAAGAACCCCTCGAATACTCAGTGGCTTCTAGAAAATTCTGGAGTATGCTAAAAACTTCAAATAACCTCAAGAACACTTTGGACCATTCTCGGACATTGCATAACACCACAGGAAAATATGAAACGCACTAGAACCATTCCATACTAGTATCCAAATTAATGTTCTCAAGTGTCCAACATGATCTAAAGTAGCGGGGCGTGACATCCTGTCAATAAGACATGACTAAAAATAGGAAAATTAACAGGTCACCCCTAGAGATAATTAAAAGTAAGATCGTTCTTAATCTTAAAATCCTACTATCTTGCAATCTTACCATTTAGTGTGCGTCTGGAGTGATAAAAAAACAAGAAAAAACAAAAAAAATTGTGGTTTGAGTTGATTTTAAGTGTTTGGCATCTAACAGAGTTTTTTAGAAAAGAATAGTGACATTTTTGTACTTTTTTGGCAAAACTGTGGGAACGGTTTTTCAAATCCGTTTTCACGGATTCAAAAAAATTAATATAAAATAGTGACAATGGAACTCGTTTGAAAACTTTCAACTCGAAGAATATGATTATCAAAAAAATTTACTCATTCGGTTAATCTTTTTCTAGATTTTTTATTTTTTTAGTGAAATATTGAAACTTTTTGAATAACGTAAAAGTGGAAATGTGTAACAGAGTTTTAATGATTTATAGAAGTTGTTGGAGATTTATTTTGTTTTTTGGAGTTTTTTAACACTCCAAACGGAGCCTTAATAGTAAGATTGTTATAAAGATTGATCTTAATCACTTCTGGAACTTGACAATTGTTCTTAATCATATATTGTTAAGATCTAGCATAAAACTCCATCCACCTTGGCTTCCTATCATGTTAGACTCTTAAAAAAGAATTGAAGCAAAGTTTACTAGAACATCCTAACGCCTAGCAATTTATGTTTCAGAAAATACATTCTATGCTGCAAAACATAGTACACATCCATGTCAAATAAACTGACTTTAGCAATTAAAATAATTTTTCCTGTAAATAATGGAGTTTTCTTCCTTGTAAAAAGAAATAAAAAAATAATAACAACAAAAATGCGATGAAGATAATAATTAATAAGTCATATTTTAGATGAGATGATAAGACTGAAGAATAGACTGCAGAATTATATGGAAAGATAAAAACAAAGATTTGTAATAGATTAGAAAAAAGAAAAGTTTGTGGTGATTTTTAAATCAATTTTTTTTTTTTTTGGGTGGGACATGGAGTTAATAGAGGACATGGCTCTAGATAGATTTTCTTGGCGTCGTCAAATCCATATAGCCGACCCCACCTAGTGGGAAGAGGCTTAGTTTGGTTTAGTTTGGTTATATTGTTTTTTTTTAATATCATGATTCTTAGTAATGGTGATGGGTTTAATTGCTTTATCATTGCTGCTTCTTTGTTTACTGTGCTATCACATGCAATAATTTGTTTGGTGTAGGGGAATGAAAAAACAGGGGGCTATATCAATAGGCTTGTTGTGACCTGTGTTAGAAGTGGCCTTAATCGTCCATTTCGGGTTTTACAAAAGCCAGAGCGTGCACCAATTAGAGCTCTAAGGGCTTCATCATCTGGAAGGTTTGATAATCTAATTTGAATTCAGATGCTTGCTACTTTCACTAGTTTCTACCTTACTCCTTGTTCATACAAAAATGGGAGGCAACATTCATTTCCTGATGTTTGGAAGAAAATCAATGAATAAATTTTGGAAAAACCTTGTGAAAAAGGTTCAAACAGTAAGAGAGGAATCAAAGAGCCAGATTAAGGTAAAGAAAAGTTCAAAGACTCATGGTTCAACCCCACTAAAAGGGAGAGGATGAAAGCTTGGGTAGCAAACTTAAATAAAAAAAATGATAGCAAGCTACTGAATGCAATTTGGAGCAACACCCCCCACCCCCCAAAAGAGAGAGAGAGAGAGTGAGAGAGAAGGAAGAAGAAGATCAAATAATACCAAAAATACAAAAACACATGAATAAAAATAACTACAAAACCAGAACTTGATCTTCACGAGGATATTCTATTCATTGAAAGAGCAACTCACCAGCAAATTACAATTAGGAGCAACCCGTGATATGTCAGTAAACCTGAGTAACTAAAACGCTTGGATTCCCCCACCCCCCTTCTGTCAGAAACTATTCATGCTAAAATGCTTGTACAATCTATTTATCTTCTTCTTCTTCTTCCTCTCTCTCTTTCTCTCTCTCTATATATATACATGGGAGACTATTGATCTCATTTCTGCTTAATTTTGGGAAATTGCAGACTTCTCAATTAAAGTTAAGATGATGGAAAGGATTAATGTCATGGATGTTTGGACAATAAATGTCAACTGCTTCAAAAAAAAAAATTCTGTTGCCCCCTGCTGATCTCATCGATTGGGGGTGCTGAGAGGTTAAATTTGTTAGTATTAACCATTGTGGTTATTTGTATATTAACCTTTGGCATATCTTCTTGAAAATATTGTCCATCTTATTGTAAAACATCAATACATGATTATTATAGAAAAGCTTTGAGGTAACTGAAGAACAATGTGATGATTTAGTATATTTATTACCAGCAAACATTTAAAAAAATCTTGACCAAAGGGCAGAAAATCGTTTATAAAATATGTATTTTTTGATGATTATATAAGAATATATTGCAACTTCGTGACTACTTGTATGATACTCATTGAGTTTGAGTTTGCTGGGTTAAGGTGCTGATTCATTTTTCATTTTCATTTCCAAGTGGAGGTTGCCTCTCATTTTCTCCTTTGCCTTGCATTATACCCTATTCATTGTTAATTATCACAGCTTCACTAGCTTCTTGTGGTAACTGTAGTTACTTTGGTGACAAAATTTGTAGGTACCTTTTAATATTGTTTCGTGATGCACCTGTAGAGGTGTGGGCAATAACAAAGACTCCTATAATGGTAAGCTGGAAGTTCTTTTTCTCTTCCATGTATCACATGAAAACTATTTTAATTTATTCCTTGAAAAATGGTGTAAAGTATTGGACGGTTATGCATTTTGTTTGTTAATAATAATAAGTTAAGGTATCATTTTCTCAACTTCTCCTAAGCTGCTTTGATGCAGTGGGGTAGTGATAGAAGCGATAATGATGGAATTATGGCAGTGATGAAAAGAATAAATATTGAAGAACCCTTCACACAAAATACTGGATTGAAAATTTTTTTCTAGTTTGCTAATTTGTTTGAAATGTCAGACTATGCTTCACCAAGCGACTGACATAGAATATCAAGTTGGACAAAGATTAGGGAGAACTCTCAATTTAATTAACTGTAGCATGTCTTAGGCATAACTCCTAAATTAATGTTATAATCTGCTGAAATGAATTAGATCAAAGGGTTTACTAATGAACTCATACATAATATTAAGTTGGATGAGAATGAGAGAGAACTCTCAATTAGTTCTCTCTCATTTCATTAGTATTTAAATGTGAATCTTAAATAAAATAAATAAATCCTACTTGACGAAGGATTTATATGAAAAAGAAACTCCATCAAAGGCAAGATTTAGAAAGTGAGAAAATTTAAACATGTGCACCACAATGTAGACATGCAACTTCACTTGAGGAAAGAAATAAGGAAAACATGTCATTTTTATGGGGAAAAAAATGAATACTTTCAATCAAAACATGGAAACAAAAAATATGGGCTCTTAAAATTGAGGCCAGAATTGATGGAAACACACAATTCAACTCAACAAAGCCTTAGTCCCAAACTAGTTGGTCGGCTACGTGAACCTTGTTCCTCCTTTAATTTCTGTTGAGGGTTATGTTTTTTGTGAGATTATTTGAAATTAGGTCTTTTTTTCATAATTTCAGTCCATGTTCTGGTGACTTCAAATAATCTTATACCAAGCTACGTAGGAGGTTTCCAAGGAGAAGAATTGACAGCTATACCAAGCTACATGGCAGGTTTCCAAGGGGAAGAATTGACAACTCAAAGCATAATCACTGATACAAGACATTGGCGCGACACGACATGCATGCGCTGATTCGGCGATTTTAAAAAATATATGACACAACATGTTGGGACTCGACAAAAATTATATATTTTTCATGTGTTGGATATTAATATTTTATCCAAATACTACATAAATAATGTAATATAACATTAATTAAAATTAAAAACCATATATGTCATAGGTTAAAAGTCAACAATTAAGTCACATAATGATTACATTTCATCCACAATGATAATAAACTATATTCCATGGTTTAAAAGTCAACAAAGAAATAAAAAAAATGCTAATTAAAGTTGAGTTAGATATACAAAACTAGTTTGTGATGTGTCCATGTTTTTGAACAAAAAAAATTAGACAGAGTAAAAGGTGATTCCGACATGTGTCTAGGAGGTGTCTTAGTCCCTTATGCATCCGCTCGTGGAGGACACCATCAATGGTGAGTCCGTGCTTCCTAAATTGACAACCTCCGTATGACCCTGGGTTTGAGAATGATACATAGTGCTAAAGTCAAATTTAATGTTGGCAACATTTTATAGGCATCTCCAAAAATGTCCAAGGAATTATCTCTATGAGACACGACAGACTTTGGCAAGTGATGTAGCAACCTCTTGAAAATGCAGTTCCACATTGACAACATAGAGGGCCTTCTTACATGGAATAAGGTGCTTCATGTTGAAAAATCTGCCCACTACCATGAAAATGGAATCGGTGCCTTGTCGTATGCAACCACTGCAAAGTCTATGCTTGGCAAACTTGTGAATCTTTGGAGATGGGTTATTAAATCCTTAGCCTTTCTATTTACGGTTTTTCAAATTAGACACTGGCATCAAATTCATTGAAGCTCAAGGGTTGGATCTGTAATTGACGTAAAAAGGACTGAAACCCCGGAACTTTGTTTGATACGCTGCTCGTATGCAAATTTAGCTGAATATAACTTTTGATTCGTTGATTTCAAATAATCATAAACCAGGCTACGTAGTAGGTTTCCAAGCGAAGGATTAACAAGCTCCATATGATCAAGGGTTTGAGAATGATACACAATGTTAAAGTCAAGTTTGATGTTGGCAAACTTTTAATAGGCATTTCCAAAAATGTCCAAGGAATCAAATATCTCTATTAGACACGAGGAACTTTGGCAAGCCATGTAGCAGCCTCTTGAAAGTAGAGCATATGTGGTCTTCTTAAATGCTATAAAGTGATTCATGTTGGAAAATCTTCCATCTACAAGATGAAATCCATGTCTCTTTGTGTACAACCAATAGAAGGTCTATTTTGACATCAATCATGGTGTACTTGGTTCTGGCTAAGGCATATACAAGACTGCATTCATACCTGCTCCTTTTGACACTTGGCAAATATGACATCCTTCCACGAATTTAGCAACTTCTTTCCTTGTGAAGGCAAAATATAAGAACATGCTGCTACCCGCAAGGTTTATTCATGACAAAATATGCACTTCTTCTTGAAGCTCCTTATGAGATGCAGGATAGACTAATGCACACAATTGATTCCAAGCTTTTAAGTTAAAGTAGCGGCCACTGTAATGGTAACCGTGGTGGTGGCAGAATTTCAGGGTGTAATGGATATTGCATAATGGTAGTTGGATAAGAATTAAAGAGAACTCTCAACTTCATTAACTCATAGCATGTTTTGGGCATAACCCTTACATCAGTATTTATACGCAAGCGGCAAGCCACAAGTCTAGAAAGGAAATCCTACTTGAGGTGAAATTTGTCTAAAAATTCTAACTAAAGCAAGATTTAAAAAAAAAAAAAAAAAAAGAAAAAAAAAAGAGACATTTCTAACAATTGCACCTCAATATAAACAGGAAACTTTAATTGAGGCAGAAATTAAGGAAAGCAGGAAATTTTCTAAAAATGAGAAATCTCAACTAAACCTGGAACAAAAATATTGGTTCTTAAAGTTAAAAGGCATAATTGACGAAAACCCTAATCAACAAAATTTTGAACCAATTTTCCCCTTTTCCCTTGGCCAATTGTTCCATGAAATTGATCGTTACATGTTCTCCATCAAATTTCATGAATTAATGTGCCTTTTGTAGTAATAATATTGATATATTTATCTCCTTATCTAGGATTTTATACCCTTTTTTGTTAATTTTTTTTAGATATTTATTGTTTTTTTATTACCCTATGTAGCTTAGATCGTTAGCTCTTCCATTCACCGTATTGGAATGGACTCTACCAACGGTTCCACGACCAGTTCAAAATGGACCGTCACGACCAGTTCAAACAGCTGTGGCACTAGCTGGAACATCTTCCCCAGCAAAGGCATCTTCAACAGATTCTAGTGAGATTGTTTCACTTGATTCACTTGTTATTTATGCTACAGTTTTCCCATTGATATATAATTGATCTTCTTGGATGTTAGAAAATATTAATGCTTGAAAATAACTTTGTGTAGAGGGCCCAAGTTCAGATGGATCTCAGGATGATTTTGCTGAGAGTTTTGCATTTGCTTTGGTAAATGGTGCCCTTGGAGTTTTTGAAGTTCAGGGACGAAGGATTCGAGACTTTAGGTATGTTTTCCTCCGATATGACACTTTGTAGTATTTTATGCTACAGATGTAATGATTGTCAAATTTTCTCCCAGGTTGGTTGCCCCAATCTTGTACAGCATAAGCAATAAACTGCTCAAATTTGTTTATTTTTCTTGATTCTCACTTTTCAGTTTTTCTCTTAAAACTTTCTTTCGTTCTTTTTTTTTGGGTCACTTTTCTTTCGTATAATGTGTGCTTCGCAGCTTGTTTTATTGTCCTAGCTTGAGATTGTTAAATTGTTGGCCATCATTTATCTTAAAAGCTTGTCCGATTAGGAAGGAGGCAACCTTAATTATTTATATTGATTTATTTATTTTTTTCTCAACACGCCTCATCTCGTGAGTTTTTTGAAAAGACCACACACATGAACTATTATCTTTTTTTTTTTTTTTTCGTTTGTTTGTTGTTTCTTTTTGTGTTACGGTGAAGTTTCAACTCAGGGCTTTTGCTTACTATAATATCATGTTAAAATTGTTAGTCGCCATCTCACTTAAAATGTTAAACTGTTAGCAAGGGGTAACTTTAATCACTTATAATGATTTGCGCCCTCTCAACAAAGATGATGAGCTAATAATAAAAAGAATGATAAGTAACTAGGGTTTTTATTATAGATGATACATGGTGACGAAGAATAATTGTTATTTCATACTGCCTATAGAATTGGGAATCAAGGAGTTTCAAAAAGTGATCATTTTTGATATTTTGGA
This sequence comes from Pouteria glomerata, assembly GCA_035590655.1. Classification (NCBI taxonomy): domain Eukaryota; kingdom Viridiplantae; phylum Streptophyta; class Magnoliopsida; order Ericales; family Sapotaceae; genus Pouteria; species Pouteria glomerata. Next base: position 17,497,388 of record JAVXUM010000046.1, read on the forward strand.
TCAATTATATGTACAAATGGAGGAATTGAAGAGGATGTTATCCTTATGATTCAAGCAAGATAATTAAAATGAAGAAGTGCTTCAAGTGATTTATGTGTCTGTAGAACCTATTAACCTGAAAAAAAAAATTTATAGAATAGTTATTAGACCAATTATACTTTATGGTATAGTTTTGGCAATTAAGAAGCAATACTTTTATGAGTGTGACAAAAATGAGGATGCTAATATGATTGTGTGTTAATATAATTATAGAGCTGAGTGGGCAAGTTTGGGTTGGATTAATTCGAGTTGAGTGTTTAATTGGATAAACCCAATTAATATTTTGGTCATAAATGGGTGGATTTATATTGATAGAGTTGGACCCATAACCCTTTATATAATTTAACTATATCTCTAATTCAAATATTGGTGGGTAGCAGAATAGATAGCGGGCAGTGGAATTGATAGTGGAGCCGTGAAGGCATTATGGGTAGCGATGATGGTAGTGAACCATTACATGAGTACCCTTGTCCAAACTCGCTCTCACTTGCATATAAATAGACCTATATATACTAACCCAATTTTGACCCATTTATAACTTTATGGAAGTCTGGCTGGGTTCTTAAAATTCTCACCTATAATCAATCAATCTCACGGGAGATGTAACTATTGATAAAAATCAATAAAGAAAAAAGATTCATATAGTCGATCTCAACTAGTTTGGGACTAGGCTTTGTTGAGTTGACTGTATGTAGAATTGAGGAATCCATGGTCATTGGTGTTGAGATTATTGCAACTTGACTAAAGCTTATCAACTAATGCCCAATCTAGATGTTGAAATGTCAGTCAATGCATACCACCAAAGTGGTTTTGCGCAGTATGGAAGCCATAACCATGGAAGATATTCATTTAGTACTAAGAAATTCGGTGGAGATAATATTCTCAACTGTGTTTTTTCTCAATTTAGTATAAAAAATTTGGGTGGAGATAATATTCTCAATTTTGTTTTTACTGAAGATGAAACATTGTACTCGCCTTGAATCTAGGTACTGGGGGCCATGTATTGGGTATTTTCCATGTGCTAGAAACAATAGGCTTGCCAAGTGTGTTCTCTCTATCTTTGTTGCGGTAACGCTTCATTTAGCACCTGAATTTGAATCAGTTGCTTAGTTGGATTTGTGTCCGTTGCGATATTTTTCTCCTTCCATTTCCAAGGTTCTCATGGTAATTGCTTGATTTCTGTGGAATAATTTGTACATTTTGGAGATATCAAGACTTGTTGTCCTTTGATTTATATATTTTTCTCAGAGGCATTAATTATCAGGATGAATTGTATCCTGACAATTATATTATGACAAGACTTGAATTTGGCCATTGTTGGACAGTTTTCTTTTCATTGAATAAATGCCCATTTTGTTTTTTTTTTCATAGATTTTGCATCTTTCAAAGATGGAATGAGAAATTTGTATTGTTAATGAGTGTGAGAATTATAAATCTTAGTAATTACTCTTTTTTCTTAAACAAATATCCTCTCTAGTTTATTGATAAGGACTCAACTCTCTTTGTTCTTATTTTGTTTTCTATTTTTATTGTGTCCAGAAAGAGAGACATTCTCTTGCATAGCTAACACAAAACTTATATTGTCAGTTTGACTTCATTCTACTAATTGCTATTGTATATGTACTAGTAAGTGCTTTAGCTTGTATCATCTCATGAGAATATTACGTGCAGACCAAAATGGCCTTCCTCTTCATTTGTTCCATCGGATGGATTGATTACAGCCATGGCTTACCGTCTGCCCCATGTTGTATGTATTATCAATTTCAAGATGGTTAATGGTTTGGCAAATTGACATTTTGATCTTGACAAGCTGTCCACTGTCAAAAGCAATGACACCTTTATTCCTTAGGTAATGGGGGACAGGTCAGGAAACGTACGTTGGTGGGACGTGATAACTGGGCAGTCTTCCTCATTTAACACTCACAGAGAAGGAATTCGGAGAATCAAGTTCTCACCTGTTGTTCCGGGAGATCATAGCCGTGGGCGTATTGCTGTTCTATTTTATGACAATACATTTTCTGTATTTGATCTTGTAAGCTTGAAAATGACATCGTTTGTTTCTCTCTTTCATTTGTGTGCGCATGAGTGCATGTTTATGAATGTTATACGTCACTGTTTGCATGCATATTACTTAAATTGTGAATAGCGATTTAATACAAAGATATTTGCTTAGTAGACCTTACTGGAAAATGCATACTGCTGATGGGAGTACGATACAAATTTCACTTTATGCATATGCATATTGTGGCCTTTTTGGAATGGTAAAGAAAGGGAAGAGAAACTTTCTCTGATTTTCCTCACTGCAGATGTATGCACAAATGTTCTTTGATATCATACTATCCAGTCTTTGTTTGTTTTTATATTTGTTTTGCGTTTATTTTCTTTTTAAATCTTCTACATAAAAGTTGCTTATTTTTTGAATGGGATGCTAAGGGAATTGATTTACTTCAAGCAGCATCTTTTATCCACAAGCTTTATGGAGGATACTTTTATTGCAGGATTCACAAGATCCATTAGCCAATTCCCTTTTACAACCTCAATTTCCTGGAACCCTAGTATTGGAACTTGATTGGTTGCCTTTGCGTACTAACAAGAATGATCCACTGGTATTATGCATTGCTGGAGCTGACAGCAGTTTTCGCCTTGTTGAGGTTAATATGTATGTGTCGCAATTCAATAGAGCTTTCTGCTTACTCTTTTCTGTTTGTAAAATCATGTCTTATATGTTTTTGCCTTTAGTATTTTATTGGATGAAAAAAACATAAAATTGATTAAGTAGAGTTGCAAGCTGCACGTAGAGGAAAATCAATCTCTCTCTCTCTCTCTCTCTCTGTGTGTGTTTTTTTCCCTGGTGGAATATATTTTCTGTGCTTTAGCTATGGCAATAATTGTAAACGTGCTTAATTTATACAAGGAACTATAATAACTTGCACTTCATATTAGAGAATCATGGTCAGATGGAATTTCTATGTGCTTCTTCACCAGTATCCCTTTTTTCTTGACTAAAAGGCCTGTTACCCTAGTGTTGGCACCTTACCGCCCAAGAAAGTGTGCAATCCAAAGCTCAAGCTGTCACTTCCATTAGTTGGTTATCTCACCTCCTTGATATCCTGTTTCCACCCTAAATCATTTGACCATGTTTGTGATGAAACCGCATGTGTTGAGTCTCACAATCGGAAGCTTAAGCGGAGAATCTTGGGTATACATTGGAGCCATGAACCCAATTGTTACCCCATTGGCTAGCCCTTTTGGTAGAGCTCCCGCGGTTACAATGTTTATGCAATCTTTTTCAATTACCAAATGCCATGGATATGCTTCAATTTTTTTTTTTTCGTCCTGTCAAGAGAGTTCCAAATTCTGCCTTCACTGACATTTCCAGAACAAGTGTCGTAGAAGGTGGACATCCTAGATTTGGAGTGATGTAAGATGGTGTACCAGAAAGCTTTGTGTAATGCGGCCTATGATTGGTTTTGTTTTATGTTTTGGTTATGGGACGTGGTAGGTGGAAGTTTGTTCTGAAATATAGAAGAAAGGTTTTATGGCTGATGAATTGAACCTTACACTAGGCTTGATTTTTAAATTTATTAGGTTCTGGAGTTCTTTCTGAAGCCTGAAACTACTCACGGATGTGGAATATTAATTTGTGACGCAAATAAGGGAATCTGTTAGGGGTATTTCAGGGCTTAGCAAGTAGGGAAGGGTTTTGATCTTGAAGCGGGCTCTACTTGGTGTTTTGGATATTATCATGCATGTAGTAACTTAAGCAGAAGAAGACAACCTAGAGTATTTGCCTACTAAGACTATTCTAGACCTACTAAAGACTCTCTATTAATCAAACTAATTACATAATTTAACACAAAATAGAACACAAACCCAAAAAAAAAAAATGGCTTATTGAACTCTATTGCAGTCATGTCCCGAATCTGGAGATTTTCACAATACCTTTTGACTCATAAAACTTAGTTGACAGAAATGGAACTGTATTAGCTGTAAATCAACAAAGAACGTCTAATTGAGACTCAAAATAAAGGCTGACTTAATGAAGTTCCAATGGCTTGTTGG
>JAVXUM010000046.1:17532895-17558835 GCA_035590655.1 Pouteria glomerata
CCGCCCCCCCCCCCCCCCCCCCCGCCCCCCCCCCCCCGGGCAATTACTATAAGTAAGAAGATTTTTCTTATAATGTGATATATATATGTGCTACCAGGTGTGTCGACTTTGTCAGTTGCAGGATGAGAAACCAAGCTGTGCTGTTTGTGGAACATTAAAGAATTTATGGGTTTGTGTGATATGTGGTTTTGTTGGATGTGGAAGGTTAGGTCATCCTTCATTTGTTCATGCTCCAAATGATGCTTTTTTGAATCCCTTATATAATTTATGCTATATCTTATGACAGTGCAATCAATCTGTTGTAATTGAAATTGTTTTGTCAAATCTAGGTATGAAGAAAGACATGCTATTAGACATTGGAAAGATACACAGCATTGCTATTCACTTGAGTTAGAAACACAGCAGGTTTGGGATTATGTTGGTGACAGCTATGTTCACCGACTAAACCAATCAAAAGTTGATGGTAAGTCAGCAGTGATGAATTCTAACTGTACATCACATCATGGAGAATGCGGTATTTGTGGATGCAGTGAGGATTCTGGAATTAGTGGGGCACTTTTTGACAGCAAAGTTGAAGCGGTACATTTTTCATCATCTTCTATATTGATTGATGGTTTCATCGACCTAAAAATGCAATAGTAAAAAATGGGTGGGTGAATACAACTAGAATTGATGAAGAGGACAAAAGGTATACTTAATATCACATGAGCTGAAATTGTGAAGAAGGACCTAATTTCATGTGAATGGAAAAAGAAGATTTATGTAACCAAGGGACCAAGACTTTGTCAAGTTGAGTTTTGTACTGTTAGATGGGTATCTCAAAAATGTTTTGGGATTTTAGGTTGAAACTAATATAGTGGTATCTATGCAAGTCTCTTATTGCTTATCAAAAATTAAATTAATTAATGCTGTGGAATCTGAGTGAATAATGATGACATGAGCAATATGCAAATATGAGCATGTCGACATGTCTTATGCTTGTTGGAGATGGACACACATTTGACATGGATAGGGGCAACCTTTGAAGTGTGTGCTTTGTGGACTGAATTAAATCTATATTCTTTTGTGATCCTGATTCATTCTTACCTGTGACATTGTACGTACTGTGTAAAGTTTGGTTGGTGGGACTGACATAGACAAAAAGCTTTAATTTGAAGTTTTAACTTCCAGTTTATTTGGTAGTTTGTTACAATTGTTAGTGTTGCGCATTGGCATTGTGAGGATCATTGACTGGATTTGCCCAAAAGTTTAACCACTATATTAGCCACATTATTATATTGCTATTTTCAACAATGCATGATTTTTTGAATATTTGATATTTTACCTTTTTGTCAGATCATGGATGAGTATAACCGGCTTCTTGCAACCCAGATGGAGACTCAAAGACAAGTAAGTAAAATCTTGTACCTGTACTTCTGAGTAGGAGTTGTTCCTTTTATTGATACGCACCCATGTGTATAAAATTAGAGGGGGTTCTTACAATATTTAGTCATGTTTTAGGTAGGAAACATTGTATTTCAAAATAGTAGAATGAGAACCTGCCATATCATTTGTATCACATTTTTGCCGGTGTTCTCCTTCAGCATTTTGAATCACTACTCATAGAGGCGAAAAGTAGAAAAGAGAGTTCCATATCCAAAGCAGTGGAGAAAGCCTTGGCTTCAAGGATACAGGATGTCCAATCAAAACTGGAAAAATGTTTTGCGGAAAAGAAGGCTGTTGCAGATGTAAGCTCCCGAACCTCCCCTTCCATTGGGGGTGGTCCCCTTCCTTCTCCCAACTGCTTCTCTCTTTTTTCTCCTTCCCCCCCCACAAAAAAAAAGAAAAGAAAAACTCACACAACAACAACAATAACAACAACAAAAAACCCAAAAATGGAAATGGAAATGAGAATGGGAACATGAATGAGAATGAGAATAAGAGTGGAGAAAAAAAAGTATGGGAATAGAATGCGACTAAAAAATAGATGACCAAAACTGAGCATAGTCCTTTAAAGTGAATAAGAGTGTGGAATGGAATGAGGTCAATTAAGTCTTTTTGCATTTTGTCGGGAATGAAATGAACCATTACCAAAATTTTAAACCAGAAAGCTCCACTCCCTCATTTTTTGGAATCAACCATTCCATTCACTACAATACAATACCGACCGAACAAGGGAACGGGATTCATTCCCAAGGGAATGGCCATCCAAACATGCTCTTATTTGCTTGTAATTGATTATTATAGTGGTGATAATGCCTTGTTGAGTACAATCATTGATGATTCTTCTTCTAATGAATCACGTTTGTCCCAGACAAATCAAGAACTCATGAAGAACCAAGAAATCTTGCGGAAAGAGGTTAAGGAAGTCGAGGAGAGGTACATCATCTGGTTTCCATTGTACAAGCATGTTGACACTTCCTTGTCTTGATAATATCAACATTGGACAGAAAAAAAAATGCCGTACAATAATACAATACTTGCCAAGGATGCAAATTTCATGAATATAGTCATCAATAGATATTAAATATGCACTTTAAGATCACCTTTTTTTCATCTTCTTTCTTAATTGCATGTCCAAGCTAAAAGAGGCTAAAAAAGTAATTTGCTTGTGCCAAATCCCAGTTGGTGTAACAGTGCAAATATGTATGAATTTTGAGATCTGCTTCAACTCAAGACAAAAGAAATGCTGCCTCTATCAACTTTGAATGACACTTCTTTTTTTTTTTTTTTTTTCCCAGAGAAGTTTCTTCACTGAGGTCAATGGACGAGACAATACTGGATCTAGAAGAGCAGGTATTCGAGTGACTTCTGTATGCGTTGTCGTTATATGAATCATTCAAACGCGACAATTTTGTTTTACATGGCATTTGATGGAAAAATTTTTAGCATAAAACAACCAACTTTCGCTTCTTTGTCAAATACCAATTTTGTCACTTTTCTACTAGCTACAATAACTTGCTCAACTAAGAAGTTACTAAAATTTTTATCGACCATACAAGAAGTGGCCAAAAATTTTACTAATATTCAAAATTTACAAAAAGTTACTAAAAGTTAATAAAAATTATTACTTACTTTACCAAATACACCAAGAGTTTTAACTACTAACTTTTGACAAAAAAGTCAGAAGTTGCTAAAAATTAGACTTTTAAACAGTTATAATTCTGAGCGTTGATCACAGATAAGAGACTTGAAAGTGTACGTCGAAGCCCAGAGAACGCTTGCTACCATGACAGATTCAGATGGAGTCAAAGGTGGAACACTTCTGCCAGTACAATCGAACCCCTCTTCTCCTGGCGGCAACCCCAGAAGGCGGACAAAATCAACTCGAAAACAACGGAGTTAGAAGATCGCTTTCTCTCGACTGAAATCTCTCTTACGTACAGATGGATTGGATTGGTTGTAGCGTAAGTTTTGGTGCTTCTGTGAGTAGTACTAGGAGAGTCTTTGTGTGCTGGTTATAGAAATGCGCTGATATTTTAGGCCAGAAGCGATTGCTTTGGTCTCTTGTACAGATCATTTGATTCCCGAGGACATGATGAGGGGTTTTTTTTTTTGTTGGGGGTGGTGGGAATTCCCTCTACAAAATTTCATTTGCTGCTAAGAACTTTGTTTGTCCGCCTCATTTGCAGGAACAATCTTTCGACGGCTATACAGCAAACAACAATATATATATATATATATACACGTGTGTATTTAGTATAATGATCACATAACGTGTGCTGGGGGTTCTTTCAAAAAAAACAAAGGAAAAAAAAGTGTGTTGGTGGTGGGAGATCAGAGTAATTGCGGATTTAGAATTTTGTTATATTGAAGATAAGTTGACAAGTAATGACAAAGTGAATAGTGTGCTTGACATAAAAATAAGGGTAAAACTTGTAAATTATTTTAAGTTATTGGGGCAATTTGTTTTTGGAGAATATATTTTATTGAATAAAATTATAAAAATATTTTAAAAATTATATTATTTTTTTAAAAAAATTTACTTCTAACGGAGTCAGTGGACTTCTCGTCACTATTTGCATCCTTGAGGTATATGTAGCTTTAGTTGCTTACTCGACAAAATATACGAAATTATTGTTTATAAAGATTAATTTTAATTTAATAAAATATTTGAATAAAATAAATCATTTTAATAAGTAACTATTATTATTTATTAAACATAATTTTAATTTAAGAAATAAATAGTTTTAATAAAAAAATTATTATTATAATAGTAATTAATTGTAGTAGAGTAAATTAAATCATTTTACTAATAAATTATTATTTATCAATAATTACTTTTATTTTAATAAAACAATTGGTCTTAATTTTGAATAAATTGTTATTATAGTGTTTATTATAATTTTTCAAAGGAGTAAACAAATTGTAAATATGATAAGGAAAAAGTAAATTTTTTCTTTTTACACCTTGCTAAAAAAAATAATTTTAAACATAAATTGTAATTACAATTGTAACTGATTGTTATAAAATACATTAAATCATTTTACTAATAAATTATTATTCATAACAAAATAATTTTATTCCAATAAAATAATTTATTTTAATTTGAATAAATTATTATTTTATAGTACTTATTATATTTTTTGAAAAGAGTAAACAGATTGTAAGAAGGGCACGGAAGAAGTAAATTTTTCCTTCTACACTTCGCTACCGTGCCCCTGCAATGTTTGATTTATCAAAAAAGTAAATTTTAAATGAAACTTTTTTCTAAAAAAAAAATATTTTGAAGAAAAAAAATTCTTTTTTCTAAATGTTTTAGTTGATTGGTAAGAATTCAAAATTTTTCTAGAAATTATTTTTTTTCTCTTGCTAAGTATTGTATTAGGTTGAACTTAGAAATAATTGACCAACTGCTATTTATTTTTTATTTAAATGACTAACAGTCATTATAAATATAATTCATACCAATATATATAGAGAGAGAGAGAAAAATAATCCCATACGACATAGCAGCAAAATAATGAGATTGATCTATTTTCTTTTTTTTTTTCTAGAGATAGTTTGAGAGTACGAGATAAACCAATTCGTATCATAGTAATTGATAACTATCAAACAGTTTTTGAAAAACTTTTTGCATTTTTATTTTTTCTCTATTTTTGTTTTTTATTTTCTATTTTATATGTTTTATGTTTTGAAAATCTTAAAATAAGAAAAATAAAAAAAAAATGTATTTTGTTTGATATTTTTTTTTCGTGTTTTAAAATTTTTCTTATTTTGAGTTACTCAAAACAACTTTTTGCTATTTTTCATTTCATGTGTAAAGTTATTTTTTATTTTTTTAATAGATTTTGAAAAAATAAGTTACCAAATGTATTTTGAACTGTTTTTCTCATTTTCAAAAATATAAAATAAAAAATAAATTTAAAACAAGTATACCAAATAGTACCTCAATTCTTATAGGATTGGCCAAATGGTACCTCAATTCTTATAGGATTGGTTGAAGGTTTTTCAATAAGTTTTGAAAGCATTTTCATCCCCACTCTTGGAAAACAAATTCCCAAATACTTCAAAATTTTATGAACAAATAAGTACTTCAAAATTTTATTTTCCAAAAGTCTATTCCCCAAAAAAAATTCCCCAATACTTGAAAATTTATTTTCCCAAAATTTATTTATTTTTTTCCCCATATTATCCAGTAAGATAAACACTTCATTAGGGTACATTCACCCTCCAAAAATTTATTTATTTTTCTTCCTATATCATCCAGTAAGATAAACAAAGCATTAGAGTACACTTACGCTTATATTAAGACTAAATATTATCCTGAATTAACATTTACCTTTTCATTCTAAACATGTGTAACAAAAATTAACAATTAATTTTATAACTTTTCACCTCTTTTATCCTCACGCTAACACTAAATGCACCAAAAAGATAATATTGTCAGAAAACCTGAGGAGAATTGATAAATTCAGTTAAAGCTTTGCTGAATTCAACAACTACAAAAGAACAAGTTAAAGGATATTATTTCTTGTGTAGAAAGCAAAGGGAAAAAGGAAAGCCAATTCATCATTTCCTTCCATCCAGTCACTTGCTATAAGCTCAGAAATGAGAACTCCAGATCTAATCTGTGCTTCAACAATTCCCCCTTCATTATATAAAATTTACATTACAGTTCAAACTTTTCCAAACAAGGAGAATTTTTGCACCATCTCTATTTAAGTATCCTACTATAATCTACAAGACCTAAATCTGCAGCTCAACTTGCCAACAAAATGGATATCCTCTCTTCCTCCTTACACTTGAAAATAAAATTGTGGTGAGACAGAAAATGAAATCCCACAAAAGAGAGAATAACAACATTCTCAGTCGACCGCATGTATGTACTGGGAGGGATGGATAACACTTCTTATCTCTATCTCTGGGGTTGATCGGGATTGGCTGCACCGGAGGTGGTGCTCGGCCCAGCACCATTTTCCTGTGGAGGAGCGGTGCCCCATTTCCCTTCTGCTTCTAGGGGCTCAATGACGTGGACTCCCCCATCGGTAAGTCCTAAAGCAAACTGATTAGGTTCTGATGGATGAGCCGCAACAACAACAGGATAGACTCTCAAGCTGTGATGTTTAATTGTTAGATTATGGTCAGGAGGAAGGTAAAGAAAAAAAAAATATATATATATTAAGTCCAATACTATCATTGCGAGTAATTAGATAAAAGTGCTCACCTCGGGTTGGCAGGAAGATAGGAAGTGGGGTTAATTCGACATCTCCATCGCAGTGTTGAAGCAGTGAGAACACCGACACTTGCATCTTCGAAGCTGACATATATTGATTGGCTGTCACAGGAATATGTAGCATGCGTGATCGGACCACTTGCTTCCCGAGGAACCCACTATTTGAGAAATACAGGATGAAAATAGAAACATCAGAAGCTAAAAACTAAAGACAAATTCCCGAATAAACTAACAGCATGGACATCAAACAAACAAACGGATCGTGTTTTGCTTCAAAATAAGTTCACCAAATAATGTCTCAAATGTTTAGTGTAGCAAATAGGCTGATTATGTATAGGAGAATACGTATGCAAAGGATGGATCTTTCAAAACTTGGCTCGCCATATATCCAAAAACAAAATCCAGAACTTAACAAATCAAGTAAAACTGGTTGCTGGTGAGTTTTCTTGACACTACTAAATAACATAAACACAGATGCAGCACATAGGACGATGATGCAGGAAAGGATAAGTGGTAAAGGATCAGTTTTTCAGTATATGGCTTATGAAATATCAAAAATCAAAATTAAAGTTTCACACCTTGTATAATATGACCAAAAAATGATGCATTATTATTTGGCACTTAACCTTTTTGTGTAATCAATGTTCAATTTGAAAATTTTAACATGAAGAAGATGTACATATATGTGATTCACCTGCTTAAGGCATTCCAGCTTAGGTGCTTCATATATGGCTATCTGAGTTTCATGGACTGCCAGTAAATGAATCTGATCTTGGTGAAATTGTACACGGGTATCAGCAAGAGGATTCAGCGTTCGCCCACTTGGAATTTGCAAGAATTTACTTGTTTGTTTCTCCCATCCATCCATGCTCCAAACGCACAGCTGTAGAAACAGATGGGAATCACTTACTGGATAATTCCAACATGAATGTGGATCTGTACAAGTATTTCTGGAATAAACAGCAATGGAATAACAGAAGAAAAGCTAACAAGGAATGCTGCACTGGTTAATCAAATAACTGAAACATACAGCATCACTTGATTTTAGTATCATCTACAGTTTTTACTACAAAGTTAATTTTGAAGAATAATCCTCCAAGGCCACTTGATTCCCAATTCACATGAGTTTTTAAGATTCGTTGGCTATTTGTGCACTGGTATTTTCTATCCTGTTGGCTGCAGGAAAAAAAAAAAAAAAACACCCACGCACACACACAAATGACCCCAAACTTCATACCTGAGAATCAGCGCCTGATGATACCAGAACATTGAGAACATTAGAGAAGGCAAGGCCTGTTACTCTTTTCTGATGCCCTTTAAGTTTTGTTTTAACCTGCATAAACAGATATACAAAAGGTCAACATGGTGGGACCATTTGTCAACATATTTGAATCACAAAACATGGGTCCATGACACATTTCAAACATGCATAATTTAACTCCAAACTTAATTCAGGCTTATCCCTCAATTCATAACATTTCAAATGTACATAATTTAACTTACAAACTTAAGGCTTCACTTAAACAAAAAACCACCTCATCAACTCGGACATTATATATCTGGATGGAAGAGTCCTCCATGCCTATGGCAATTATATTATTGTCTTGAGGATGGAACGCTAAAAAAGTTGCTGCAGGTGGAGAGGGCATGAATGTTGTCATCGTCTGCATCAGTGAAATTTGAGTAATAAGCACAACAAGAGGGGGGGATATATAAAAATGCAATAAAAATGAGACAGACAACAATATGGGAACTTGCTAATGAAGCCTAAAAAAAATTCAAAAAGGCCATGACTTACATTTAGCTATTGACCAATTTATTTTTCATATGGACTCCATTTGTTTTTAATGAAAATTTTACAGGAAACTATTTGACTCATGTTTTTGAAAAATGTTTTCACGAAACATGAACAAAATTATTTTCCGGAAAACATTTTACAAACAAATGGGGCCTTCACAATTTTTTCTTTTTTTTTTTTTTTGAATATCCATCCTTTTAAAGCTAGGGTTCATTATTTCAGGTTCCATATGTATAAAACAATTGTTTTTCAAATAATAGAAGGCCAGAGAGTAGAGTACATGTAATAATCTTTTTTTGTTTTATAACTACAAATTAGATGAATTGATTTTGCAAAGAGCTATGCAAAAATGAACAAAAAGGACCGAAAATGGGAAATCATTATTTCTTGCTTGGTTATGACGGAAAACAAGAAGGAAAAGAACACAATGATGAAAGTTCGTGAGATGTTTTCAGTTCCAAATTTCAGTTCTCATTCTCTTTTCCATGATTTATTATTGTAGGTATTTAGGCCGCGGCCGTACAATCCGAACCATAATTATCCCTGCGGCATAAAATCATCTACCCCGCGGCACCTTCAGTTAGCTGCAAGGAGATTGCTTGTCACCATGTCTGGGGCAATCTTCGTGCAGGACTCCTTTCCGCCGAACTAGAAACAAGGTCTAGGAATTTCTCTAACAAACTAACAATTTATGGGATCATCGGGAATTTAGTGGATTGAAGACTAGAATCAAGAGACCATTGAGGATTCACCCAACCAATCTAGAGAGAGAATCATGCGGGGAATCCTTATCCCATTATAGCGGGCCAAGTCAAGGCTAAATATCCTTCCAATGGATTCAGAGTCTTGCCTCCCGTTTAAAAAGGTTCCCTTCTCACCTATATAAACCGCTCTCCTCTGGAGGCTCCGGCATCAAGCATTCACCTTTCTACTATCTTCACCTACAACACACACACTCTCTCTCTTGCTCCAGATTGTCTTGATTCTCACTCCTCTGCGGAACTCTAGTAACCTTGCCATATTCAGTAGTTAATATTATTCCCAGAAAGGCTAGACCCCTCAAAGTCTACCTATTCCCCCCCCCCCCCCCAAAAAAAAAAAAAAAATTATCAATCCATAAAAATGATAACCAAACAATTTTTCTTAAAAGAAGAAAAACGGTTTTCCTTCTCATGTTCTTTTTGTCTTCCCACTCCCCTACTAAATCCACATTGCAGAGCTAAGCTTAAAAAATCATAGATTGTAAATACCATGCCTTTTCAATGGTTAGTAAAAATCAACCAACTGGACATGATTGGAGAAAAGATAAAGAAGAGTCTATGCAAAAGCTACTTACTTTGAATGTCATCATATTAAACAATGAGATTTTCCCTCCTGATGCTGACATAACATACAAGTCATTCTTTGATAGGGCAAAGCATGGAACAACATCTTTAGGTTTTGTATCACTAATATCATTCGTCATCAGTATTCCACTTAAGATTGCCAAAGTTGTGGCACAACACTAGCTGTTGCCTATAGCAGCGGCAAATTGAGTGCAAATGGGTTAGCACTAAGCTTATGAATAACACTTTCAGAGAAAGACAATGCAAGTTACAAGCATAGATTACTCATACCTTGCCAGTCACATTCCGATCATTCATTTGCCATTTCCAGAGTTTATGCACTGCATTGGCTAATAATGCTAAAATGGCAAGTCCAGAATTTGTATAGATCAATTTAGAAACCTGACATGCAATGGGGGACGAAAATGACACAAGACAGTAATGACTCAAGCAAGACAAACTAGGAACAGAATGAGCCAAATTGAGTATAGAAGAAATGAGAAATAAAAATAAAATGAAATGGATTTCCAAATTTCTACTCCAGGAAGTCTCAAGCAAGACAAACTAAAAGATAAACTAAATTGCATGTTGTGATTTGCGAAATAGCATTCACAATTACATTTACATCTTGAAAAGCCATAATCAAAATGGAAAGAATCTATTTAAAAACAGTATTCCCCACAATTGAGATAAAACTCACAAATGAAACCATGGATGCCACTGGAGCAGCTCGATCCACAATGCTCGATCCAACAGGTGCATTAGAAGCACCAAATCTTTGCATTGTAGAGGCCTATCCAAAGTGAAACATATTTTAGTAATATATTTTCACAAAAGTTGCTAGAGTTTAAAAATCAAAATACCTTCCCAACAGCTGCAAAGCCAACCCTAGAAGCATCAAATGTACGACTTTCAACCGTCAATAGTAGCCTAATCCCATCCGTATTTGCTAGTATTTTGATACCATTGTCATTTGTTGAAACAATCAACAATATCCGTTCCTAGCAGTCTCATGATTATCATTTGGCCCATTAAAATTTTAAAATAGTAATGTAACTACATTACCCATTACAAGAAGTTAAATGGACTGCAAATAAAAAAAAAAATTAAGGAATTCAGTTTTTTTTTTTATAGGATGTTCTGTTGCTTGCAAAAACAGCTCCTGTGATTCTATGTATACTTTGCATGGCTTCCAAACCAAACTAGAATTGTCTGTTGCCCATAATTTTGATTGCTCATATTTCATCTCTGTTTGATGCCATCATGATATAGATTATCAAGTATCTAAATGTCTAATTTAGTATCAATATTTTGACACCTCTCAAATCTAATAATTTGAGTTTTCTGTCATTTTATGTATGCTTTACACCCATGGTAGACTAAAAGCAATGTATTGCATAATTACTGTCATTCTTTTTTTTTTTTTTTTTAAAGTGGGGATAATGGTGAAGAAGGTGATTATATGGTAAGCAAAATGGTTTATAAAGTGCCTGATTGAGTTTGAGACTAAGAGACATGCAGCCGATATTTCCTTATTCTTCTTCTTCTTCTTTATTTTTTATTTTATTTTTTTATTTATTTTTTTGATGTAAAAGAAAAGGTCAAACGGTTTTATATTAAAGATTCTAATAATAAAGCCTACATGACTATAGATTGTATAATTAGTATTTGATCACTGGTAGATTGTTTAATCAGTTGATAATAATATAGTTATTAAGTTCAACACTTGACTTGATTAGGGATGGAAGATTTTGCTTTAGTATTCAGCTGGCATCAAGTGTTGGGCATTTGTTCCAGTGGTATATGATTCACACTTTGGGGAAGAGTTAACAAGTTGTCTCCCACCAATGCAGGACAAGGTCCATATCTCACAGCATGGGAAGCATTCAAATGTTTTATCTTTTTTACACATCAACTATTTCTTTGTCATTTTTAAACATGCATCCCACGTCAAATTCATACACATTATTCACTCATTTTATAAATCTTTTACAGAAAGCAATGTTGTGTAAATGAATTCAACTGCATATTGATATGGCATGTACCTTTCAGCTGTGCATTTTCATCTAGAAACACTTCTTACATAAAAGTAGAAGGTGTTATTTGGATTTTAGATGATCACAATAATGTTTTAAATATTGGAGTTGTTAAGCAAAACCTTTTCCTTGTGTCTAAGCATGTCAAAGGGACTTACCACCCTCACGAAGGATATCTAAACTCTCGGCAAAGATGATGGAGCACCAAAAGGATTATTAGGGTCCTGATTGCCATACGGCCATCCCATGCCCATCCCATAACTACGGCCCTCCAAAGCCACTATTGTACAATACCCCTCCATACAACCCAGAACCTCCATACATCCTACCATATCCTCCTCGATACATACCATTTTCGTATAACCCCCCACCGTAAGACCCTCCTTATCCACCATATGAACCAAGCATCCCAGGTCCATACCCAGAATTATAATTCAAACTAGAACCGTAACTCCAATAGTCAAACAAATATAATAGCTCCATCAGAAAACATGAAACAGCAGTTTGGTATTATAGTAAATGATTTCAACGAAAGCCTATGGAGCACAGGCACCTTTGTTTTCCATCTAATTTAGTTTAAAATTTATTTTATTGTTAAACCCCCATGATCTACTATCATAAATTTCTTGAGGCCTGTTCATGCTGTCTAAAACAAGAAAGATAATAGCCACCAAAGAAACAAGGAATGCATCAATATGCATGGAGTCTCAAAAATTAAAGAGGTGTATATCAGTACAAACTGGACAATCTGTGAGATAAAAAGAAAAATAACCCATAAACTAGAATATATAGCCCAATTTGGTAACTTTAGAATAAAACAGAAGAACCCCAGCAGACAAAGTTTCACCCACATGCAATACGCACATAAGCTTAGAAAAATAATACCTCCATTAGTGCTACCATATGTTTGCTGTTCCCAGGGCCCGGTTGGTACAGGCACTACTAGAAATGAACAAATAGAAATGAACAACATGCATGTGGGTAAATGAATTCAACTGCTTTTACAAATCCTAACCAAACCATGATCAACATGCAGCAAGCAACAGAGTCTAAATGAATTCAACTGCTTTACCCAAACAAGAGCTCATCCAGAAGCAAACTAGCCCACTAAAGTCCAAATCAAAGACACCCAGCAACCCAAAAAGTCGCCAAACAACGATTAATTTACCAGGCCCACAGCAACCAAAATAGCAACAAAGTGAGATTGAATAATGAAACAAATAATGTACTATAAATTAATAAGCAAGAAAATAGCAACAACGAAGATCAAAAGAACTAGAAATTTTCCAATTAAATTAAAAATCAAAAACCATCGTAACAATAGTATGGGATACTTACCTAATCAACGAAGATACAAGCAAGAAGGGAATCGACGCTTACAACAGGCCGAAGAGAAGCCGCGTGAAGGTGGTCTTGGGGGTTCGGATGGGGGATATGACAACGAGCCAGGGTGAATTTGCGGTGGCAGTTGGTCCGTTTGCCCTAGGCATAAACTGAGAGTGAGATGAGAAGAAAAGAGAAGATCGTGAGAGCCGAGAGAAAGATTTAACAGAGAAAAGTACCTACCTTTTTAAAAGAGAGGCATACGGTGGAGCAACGACGGTGGTCGGAAGGGCAACGGCGACACAGACGACAGTGGTTGGGCGGATGAACGACTGGGGAGAGCGCAGAGAAAGAAAGAAGAAATAGAGAGAGGGGAAATGGAGATCCGACTCGGGGAAGGGGTATTTGGGGGGGAAAGAAAAATGATTTGACGACCGTCTTGAGCCGGTCGATCTTGTGCCTCAAGCGGTCGTCTGAAAGCTCTTTGCCGACCGCATTATGACAGTCGAGCGTTCCCCAGCTTTCTATTTGTTCATTTCTAGTAGTGGGAAATCGTTGTTCTCTTAAAATATTCCATATTCGGAAGGTGTTCAATAATATTTTATCTTAACCTAATATAAAATATTTTAACAATTTTACAATTCAAAATTGCCACCAATTTTTTTGTTATAACCTTCTACAATTTTTTTTTCCCAATAGAGGGAAAATGCGTAACCATGAAATAGAGAATCACATCAAAAAATAGGTTGCGGCTATACTTTAACTACCGTACTTTTGTCTGCAAATTTGAAGTTCTGTGGCCAGAAGTAAATGATTTTAAAATAATAACAATAACAATAAATAAAAAATAAAAGAAAAGCAAGGAAACTACATTAATATTGATTCTACCGTGACTAACAAGAATTCATAAGCAAGATTACATTGAAATTTTCAGCCTATATATACCGAGAAAATCTGTACAATCCCATGCTAACAAATTTTATTAATTTTGGTCTTCTTGGCACCATGGCTAGGCTGCCATGCATTCTCATAAGTCTAAATTTGCGTCAAACTACTCAAGTTTGAATAAATTAATAAAATTTAAGTCAAAAATTTAAGAAATCAAATTTTAATACATTTTTTAATTTCATAAAATTTTCAATTCAAACTTGGCAATCCTAGGATCGTTGCAAGGTTGATACTCATACAGTAAACTGACCAGCCTTTGAAAGATGAGGGGACAAAAACAAGGTAAGGTGAGGTGTGGGTAAGAGAGTATCAAAAATCACACAATTTAATTGGTCCAAGCTACGACACCTTATCCATTATCCATATCTCAACCACCCATCAAAAATCTCCCGTTCTAAATTCATTGACGCCCTCCAGAAACCAAACAACACCAATATCCCTAGCAATACTTCTCCCTCCTCTCTTCTCCTCCACCATGGCCATGGCAACCCAGGCTTCGCTATTCACCCCAACTCTAACCGCCCCGAAATCCGGCGACCGCATCACCGTACCGTGGAAGCAGCCACCAACTTTGTCCTTCGGCATTTCTATGCCAGCCAAGCTCACCGGCGCTTCCCGGACAATCAAAGCCGAAGCGGCGGAAGGAAAATTCGAGGCGCCGGTGAAGGAGGCTCCGGTAGGGTTCACCCCGCCGGAATTGGACCCAAGCACCCCATCGCCAATTTTCGGTGGCAGTACCGGAGGTCTACTCCGAAAAGCTCAAGTGGAGGAGTTCTACGTGATAACTTGGGAGTCTCCTAAGGAACAAATATTCGAAATGCCCACTGGGGGTGCAGCCATAATGAGGCAGGGTCCGAACTTGCTGAAGCTGGCGAGGAAAGAGCAGTGCTTGGCTCTTGGGACTAGGCTGAGGTCCAAGTACAAGATCAGGTACCAGTTTTACAGGGTGTTCCCTAATGGAGAAGTCCAATATTTGCACCCCAAGGATGGAGTCTACCCGGAGAAGGTGAACCCCGGGCGACAAGGCGTCGGCCTGAACATGCGATCCATCGGAAAGAATGCTAATCCGATCGAGGTCAAGTTCACCGGAAAGCAAGTTTATGACTTGTGAGGTGCATGGGAAGAGATAGGGATCAGCGTCCATGGACAATATGTTATATGTTTGTGTAATTATTTTGCGTTTTTTAATTTTCCTGTTGTTGTAATTTGAATTCCCTTTTCATCTCAACATGCTTAAATTTATGAAAAACATTATGGATTCAATATTTGTTGGGACATTATAAAGGCAGAATAGATTAATTATGTGATTTAAACTCTAAAACTTATATTAGTTGAAATATATAAATTGATTCCAATATTTTGACTCATTTAAAAAAAATTACGTGACTTAAATTTATTAGAAACATTTCTGAATATGATCCAGTTTATATGTGCTATGAGAAAAAAAAAAAAAAAAAAAAAAAAAATAAAAAAAAAAAAGGAACATTGCAAGGAAAATTTTAAATAATTTGGTGTACACTTTTTAAAGTAGGGAATTCATAAGATAGAAAAAATTTAATATTTTTTCCCGAATTTGTTAAGAAAATGCGATCCATCGGAAAGAATGCGAATCCGATCGAGGTTAAGTACACCGAAAAGCAAGTTTATGACATGATGTGCATTGGAAGGGAGAAATCCGAATTCATGGACCATATGCACTGTATGTTTGTCTGATTATTTTATTTTGTTTTTCTTGTTTGCCTCTTGTAATTTGAATCCCCTTTCCATTTTCAGAAAGCTAAGGCGCCATTTAGCTTGTTTTTTTATTTTTTATTTTTAGTTTTTATTTTTTAATTTTTATTTTGCACATTTTATTTTTGAGCTTTTAAAAATAAGAAAAACAGTTCAAAACTTATTTGGTCACTAGTGTTTTTAAATTTTATTTTAGAAAACAGAAAAGCAATTTACACATAAATAAAAAATAACAAAAAATTATTTTAAATATTTTTTACTTAAAATAAAGAAAATATATCATTTTTTTAATTTCATGTTTTAGAATTTTTAAAACATAAAATAAATAAAATAGAAAATAAAAATAAAAAATTAAATCAAATGTCACCTAAATTATGAAAGGCATTATGGACTCAATATTTGTTGCGGCATTCATTATAAAAGTAGAATCTATTAATTATATCGTTTGAACTGGAAAGTAATTTGGTTCGAACATTCTGATCCATTCAAAAAAATTATATAGCTTGAATTTATTAAAAAAATCTCTAAATATGTTTCAGTTTATATGTACCATGGAAAATAATGAAGGGAATTTTGAAGTAAAAATTTACATAATTTGTTGTACGCTTTCTAAAGTAGAGAATCTATAAAATAGAGAACAATTATTATATTTTAGAGAATTTGTTATTAAAAATTCGTGCCGGGTAATCCTGGAGAAACGGTTTTTTGTGCATTTTCTTCGTGAACTTTCTTGCAAAAGATTTTGGTTGAAAAAATTTTCACGTCTTTATTATTTGAAGAAAAATATTCAAAATCACAAACGTGTTCCACAAATAATAGGTAAGCTCTGTAATTGCATATAATTAAAATACGTCATAGAGTTTTTAATGCGAATGTTCTGACAGCACGATTCAAATGAGGCAGAAGTATAGCCAAACTACTTTTAAAAAAAAAAATTATTCATATATATAATATATTAAATTAGAAATTAAAAAATTTTTAAAAAATTGAGAATATTAGGTGTCATTTGGTTTGATTTTTGTTTTTCATTTTCTGTTTTCTATTTTATGTGTTTTATGATCTAAAAATTCCAAAACAAGATAACAAAAAATGTTATGTTTTTCTTATTTTGAATTAAAATACTCAAAATGATTTTTTGCTATTTTTCATTTTATGTGTAAACTCATTTTCTGTTTTCTAAAACAAAATTTGATAACACAAGTGACCAAATGCGTTTAAATTATTTTCCTTGTTTTCAAAAGCTTAAAATAAAAAATGAGCTCAAAACAGAAAATAAAAAATAAAAACAGAAAACAAAAAATAGAAAACAAACCAAATGAGGCCTTAACTTTTGCCACTCCTAATTCCAGCGGAGGGATTCAAATTGAGGCGCCAATAAAATGGGCCCCCGAATCGAGCCCAAACTTTATATCAAGCCCAAAAAAACCGGCGTACTTTAAGCCCAAAAAGACCGGCTCTGTACAACCAGCTAATAATTAAAAAGATTATGTCAGCACCGTTTCTGCGGGCGTCAAAATTAATTTATATCCATCAAATTGTTTAACTAAAAATATTTTTAAATAAATTTAGTTAAGTGATTAAATGAATTTTGTTAGATATTTTGGAAAGAGATAAAAAAAAATTTCGAATTTTGTCTTAATATTCCTGTGGAATCAGGACTTTTCTGGCAAAAAAAAATCCGACGATGGGTGATGGGTCGGGGTGACCGGAAAAGCTGGGGGGACAACACTAGGTCGAAGTGATGGCGATCACAGCGCTGGGGCGTTTGATTCCTTACTGAACTCTCTGCTCTCTCTCTGAACCCTCTCAATTATCCGTTGAGTTTTCATGACCTCCGCTGGATTCAGATGCGGCCACGGCCGGATTAGGATCCCGTGCCGCCCAACTACCACTCTGCTACTCGAAAGGACGGCCCTATTCGCAGAAGCTTGGACATTTGATACGTCGGAAAAGTTAGGGCATCAGCAACCTCTGCGCCGGAGCGGAGAGTCGAGGTCGAATAGAGGTGGAGGCGGAGAATAGGAGGAAAAAGACGAGGCGATTATGATTAATTAATGTTGCCAGATGAAAAAAAAAAAAAAAAAAAAAAAAATGACAAAGGCATGTGATTCTGTGAATGTATTGGAAGACACTGGATTCTACATACTTTTTGACCTTTAGATTCGTACATATATTTTATATATATACATATACACAAATATCAGTAGGTAGGTTGTGATTCTTATTTTTATTACCACATTTATTACTTATAAAATAATTTTAATTGTTCACTAAATTAATATTTTTGGACAAAAACACAATTTTATTTTTCTTGCTATATTAATACAACGCTTTACCAAGCTATAATCATAAGCATAGTTGTTAAACTTAGCTCGACATGATGGTTTGATCTGTTAATTCGGTGATCCAACACTTAAATATGACCGAGTTAAAGAATTAACTGATTAAGGAATTGATCCGATAAAACTCAATTCGACTAGAATTAACCCGCTTAATCTAAAAAAATTGATTAACCTGGTCATTAACTCAATATCTTTTTTTTTCTTAAATTTTAAGATTGACCAGATCAATCCAGTGATCTGACTAATTAACCCGATAACTCGATGCTCCAACCGGATCTAACGGCTATTATCATAAGTTAATTATAGATGACTAGCCGAAAATAGCCACTGGCGATTTGATTCTAGCGTCCGCAAACCCATCAACGGTAACACCGTCCTTTGAAACAGTTGGTCCGTCCGCAAACCCATCAACGGTAACACCGTCCTTTGAAACAGTTGGTCCGTCGCTTAATGTGACTTTGAGGCAAAGCAGACAACTTTATTTTCTCTCTCTTCTGTTATTATATATATTATACACATTAATTAAAATAAATTTTTAATTTTTTTTTAAAATGAATTAAGTCATAAATAAATTAAATTTTTAATTTTTTGAAAAGTAAATTCAGTCATAAATAAATTAATTAAATATAAATTTTATAAATTTATACTAACTCATATTTAACCCGTCTATATTCAATTTATTTTTTAAATAAACAAATTTAAATTATACTTATTTAACTTTCAATTTGTTTAATTCAATTATTAACTCGAGCATTTTGCCACTACCATGCATATCTATAAGACATCATTTTTATTTAGATTAAAAAAATTATATTAATTTTTTATTAATAAACCTCAGTTGTTAACAGAAATACACGAGAGGCTCGAAAGCTTTTTCCCTTTTCTTTCCCCAAGCCTTTTCCCCTCCAATTTTCTTTCCTCTCACCAAATCTTTACTCCAAACACACCCTAATTGCAGAGAGTAAGGAATTTAGGAAGAGTAAATTGCCCCAACTCCACATAACATTGATTTTAGAAATATTGGAGCTAAATGGAGATGATCATACGGGATTCAGAATTCCCCTGCAAATTAATCTAACCACCACAAAGTTTTTGCACAACCAATAACCAAAAAAGAAAAAAACAAAAAACAAACAGAGAATTCATGAACCCATACCAAACAAGTGATAAAGAGACGGGTTACAATCAGTATCCTTTTCCCAAGCATAGCATTAGGAATGTAATGTACAAAAACCGTAAGTTCCAACGCATCCATAGGCCCTTGATATTCTGGACGCAAATATCAATTACACAGCTGCCGAGTTAGAAGGAGCAAAGACCACAACCAAACGCTGCAGCCGCATTGCCCTACAAACCTGCTAACAGAAATTATAGGTTTTTGAGGATGGATATACTGTTAAGAAAATGATCTCGCAGTCACAAACGATCAATCTCATTAAAATGCTGCATATCTGTCAATCGATCGAGTCTAGCCCTGGACCCGGTCTGAATCTAGATCAGATTAAGCAAGTAAAGATATGGTAGTTAGTTAGACTCGTTTACCCGAATAGGACTCAGATTTAATTATCTACTAGGGCTTGACAAAATCGGATATAGATATTCCTATACTTAATCCAATGAATTTTATAATATACAAATGCCCATATACCCATTAAAAAAAAATAATGATAATTTATATCACCCAGAACAATTCATTTTTATTTTAATTAAAGTTTGTTTTCACGAATTTCGCAAATAAGAATGGAAGATTTTGAAGTTCATTATCGTTTAATATATATCAACGAAAACTAAATCATGAATAAATAGATTTCAATTTCAATCTACTATAAAATTATTCTTTTGATCACATGATGAAATAAAGACTACATATAAAAAAATACATACTTTGAAAACAAACACTGATAATAAAAACTTAATTTTGATTATTTGCATTACTTTTTGTTCAATAGTGCAAAGGGGGAAAAAAAAAACAATGCTTTAAATCAAAAGCACCTCAACAGTCCCGGACTGGATACCCTAGTATCCGGTTATAGATATAAAAATTGTATATCCAACAGACCTGGACAAGATCCTGAGTTTCTTAATAACTCTGAATGTGAATATACCCTAATTGATCCGACAAGGACCTGCTTACAGGCCTATCAATATACAATGCAAGTCCTGCAAAAACAGATTAATTTCAGGGGTGAAGGAAATCGGAAGACAGTTTGTATAAAATAATGATCTCCATGGGAAAACTCTTGCATGTCTACATTTTTTTTTTTTTTGCTCTGGCATCTCAAGCTAAAAGAACACCAACATACTTAGATATAAACTAATGTGATTGTTGAGATGTAAAACAAACTGCAAACAAGCTTTGGGAGGAGAGAAAATCCAAACAAAATGCAAATTCATTAAATCCTTACCCGGAGTGTGTTTCAGTTGAAAAAAACAAACAAAAAACGCTTGAAAGATCCCTGGATCAAAATTGACGCCTTGGCCTAGCTTCAGCCATACTCACTCGGATTGCCCTGCCATTTAGGTCCTACAGCAGAGATTACAGGTCAGATAAAGTCATCAAACCTGAAAAGGAGAATTAAGTATAACTCTACAAGAGAACTTCTAAAAACATATGTATCTATTGCATTAATATGGTAATTGAATAAAATTCCAAATCATGTTAAGACAGTTTGGCCCAAACAAAATTATAAGGAAAAAGCGTATGCAAGTATATATTGTCCTCCAAAAAATACTTTACACGTGTAATAGGTTATAATAGATGTATGCTCTCAATTATGGAAATCAGATACAAAGAATATAGGATGGCAGGTATATGATAACATGAGCTGTGTTGATAACATAAGCACTGGATTAGGAGCAAAATAACTTCCCCAATATGTGCCAACCCCTATAAACAACATATATCATCTGATGTTACGGGTTACACAAAGATCAATGATACAGTTGCAAAAGACTATAGTTTTTCCCAGCTACAAAGATAACAAAATATATCACACCAATACCAATTGACAGCATGCCACAAAAAATCCTATGTATAGAAAGACTGGACAGGCATCCGCTAGCATTCCTGCACTTCAAAACCCTAATAGTTGGTCTCAATGAAGCATGTTAACAAGTAAAAACGAATGCCAGGAACACGAGACCACACCACATGACGGTAATGTAACATCATTCAACACACAACTGTAATAAAATTTTCACAAAGGTTATAGGTAGATAAAAGCATAACGTGGAAATGCAAATAGTAGACTTGAGAAATTATTTTTTCCCTTTGCAAGAACAGATTGACTCCAAAACAAAACTATCCAAACAGCAAAGCCATTTGGATTACCAATATGAAGGAAAGGAAATGAAAATTAGAAACACGATATGCTTTAAAAATGGTACATCACTATAAAATTCAAAGCACATCACTTTTTCTACTTTCCTAGCAATCAAACATGGCAGGAAAATGGTAACAACAACTGCACATAATCAAGAAAAAAAAAACCAATATTATATATACTCACAACACCATCCAATGATTCAATTGCATTGTGGACCTCATCTGCAGAGCTGTAGGTTACAAACCCAAAACCCCTTGATCTGCCGCTGTCTCTATCATAAACAACCTTGGCTTCCATAACCTTTCCTTGCTCACTAAACAAGGTTTCAAGTGCCAAATCATCAACACCCCATGAAAGATTGCCCACATAAACCCTATTAGTATTATCAAAACTCGTCCCACCCCTGGACACTCTAAAAGAAGATTCACCCTTCCGGGGAGGAGGCCCAGAATTCACCCTCAATGCCCTGCCATCAAGCTCCTGCAAAACACCATAACTTGTCACTGAGATGGAATAAATCTGAAAAATTAGATATTTTTATTTAAACCAGCAAAGAGAGCAAAGAGGTATGGAAGTCCTTTGTTCCCGTCACATAATAAGAGCAACACAAACTACCCCAAAAAAGAGGCATACTACAAGAAATGGAATTTAGACAAGAACAAAGCTTACATAGCCATTAAATTGCTGTGCAGCTACCTCAACCTCCTCGACTGTAGACATTGTCACAAAACCAAACCCTCGGCTTCTTCCAGTTATCTTGTCATATATAACCTACCAAAGCAGATCACTTCATTAACAACTATCCATGATCCATCCATACTTCTTTCCAAAAAAAAAAATCTATCATTATACAAGAGGGTAATCCATTAACAATTTTTTGAACATAAAGAGCTCCAAAAAAATCCCAAATTTAGACCATTCAAAAATTAAGCTGAAAATTACAAATAAATGGAATTTTCCAACAAACAGGGCATTACTCGGAAAAGTGCTAAACTAAAATCTGACCAAACCCTATGCTAAGAAAAATTGCAATCCGAAGAAGAAAAGAAAAACGAAAGTAGCAATAGAGGTACCTCAACCATCTCGACATTTCCAGCTCGTTCGAACAAGCCGGCGAGGGTGGCACTGTCGACGCTGAAGGGTAAGTTCCCAACGAAGAGCTTGAGGTGAGGCGAGAAGTTGGGTTCCTCTGCATCGCTCAAGACCTCCTCTTCTTGCTCGAAGTCAGACGAAATCGCTGCACTTCGGACGGCCAATCGAGACGGCGACGAGGATTCAAAGGGTCTGGCAGAGAAGTGAAAAAGCGAAGGAGTGATGGAGATTGACTTGGGAGGGAACTTAGGCGACGAGAAAGAGAGTAAAGCGGTGGCGGTGGATTTAGAGTTGGAGAGAGGGAGATAGTTAGGTGTTAGGGAGAGAAAGTGAAGGGAAGAGGCGGAGGAAGACATTGCAGCGCTGGGAGCAGATAAGGTTTAGTAGCAAGCCGCAGCGAGAAGAGAAGAAAAGATGAAGCGTGAAGGGCAGTGGAAATGCGAACGGGAGGGATATTTGTAAATAGTACCGTATCTTGCTCCAAAAATAGAAAATAAAAAATTTGAAAGGGGTATTTTTGAAGTACGAATTTTGTAAGGGAAAAGAAGAAAAAAAAAATAAGATATAAAATCTTAAATATAACAAAATA
The DNA here is from genome assembly GCA_035590655.1 of Pouteria glomerata. Lineage (NCBI taxonomy): Eukaryota > Viridiplantae > Streptophyta > Magnoliopsida > Ericales > Sapotaceae > Pouteria > Pouteria glomerata. The sequence goes on from JAVXUM010000046.1 coordinate 17,556,061, forward strand.
AGTCGCATTCATTAATATATTATTTTTTAATTTAATTTGTTCAACTTTATGCCTTTTGTTTTTTATTTTCTATAAATTAGGTTGCGAGTGAATTTGTACGTGTATGTTATTTTTTTATGTTTAAATTAAAAAATAATAATAAATAAATTTATATTCTTTATATCTTTTTTATATTAAATTATTTTTTTAATTTCTTTTAAATCTTTGTGCCACATTTAAGAGAAAACTTTAAAGTGGAAAAATGAAACCTTTTATGGTTTAGTAAAAAATTGAACCCTTATCTGAAATTATTTATAATATTTATATTATTTTATTTTACTGGTAGATTCACAAAATAAAAAAAAAATATTAGTATACTTCTATTATACAGTGTATACGTAATTTTGCCACCATATGATTTTTATATAAATTTTTTTTGAAAGGTGATTTTTATATAATTTTGTTAACAATATTACACCTAAAATTTTAATAAAAGAAAAATAAATTAGCTTACTTGCTACAAAAATTAATTTTCATATTCTACTCACTACAAGATTTCCTTTGAAGACAATTCATTTTCGTAACATAAGCAAAACATGCAACAATGCTAGAGAACGTGCATTAATCAAATTTTAACTATGATAACTTTTGTTAAACTTTGTCTATTTTCTAAATATTTATAACCAAAATTATTATCTTTATTTTAGTCTTATCACTCTCGAAATCATTTCCAACAATATTATTCTTTATGGCCAAATCAATTAGTTCAATAAATGCACAAATAAAACTCTTTGTACAATCCAAATTTCTCTCTCACGATTTTTTTTTTTTTCTTAGTAGGAGTCTAATTTGACAAGAGAGGTGACCAATTAGTAAAAAGGTAACCTTACCTCCTTAATAAAATATATGATTGTGTCTATTTCACACAATCAAATAAAAATAAATATAAAAAAAGGTCTATTTTATTATACCGCTTTTAATTAACTTAGGTCAAAAGTGTTATGTGAATTTTAATTGATGAAGGGAATATTTAAAAGAACACAAGCTATAAAATATTGTGAAATACAAGATTGAAGGAGAAATCTCATTATAATTCTCATTATCAAACAAATTAGTGTTAACTAGCATTAGCAAATAATTTTAAATTAATTAATAAATTGAGATGTTGTGACTATCTAATGTCTTTAATAAAAAAAAATTATTGAACATAGTCTTTTTTGAATCCTGCAATCAAATTGTTGGCATGTGACCCCCTGAAACAATAATGAAATTCAAATTCAATAAGTAAAATCAAGGCAACCCATTTACAGGAAAATAGAGTACCTCAAAGAGAAATTTAATAAGAAATATATACGTATATCTATTAATTCGTATATATAGATACCAATATACTTAGATTCAGTAATCAAAATAACAATTTTTTTCAAATAAATGAAGGAAAAGGAAAGCCAAAAAAAAAAAATACTTAACCTTAGACATTAGACATGATACCAATCTCTAATCTTTGGCAGAATCTGCCCGAAATAATGACTAAGGGAGGAGGAGGACGAAAAGAAAAAATAGATGCTTTGTATGTTGAGAAAGACTTTGATGGCCATAAGAATGCTAAGTTGAAAAGTAAGTAGAGATAGAGATAAATAGGGAGGAGGTGCGTGGGTAAGGAGGAGGGTAAAGGTGAAGAGAATGAGATAGAGGACAAAGAAAGAGAAGTAAAGTGTGTATGCACGCGCGCAATGCTATGGATTACTGAAAGTTTTGCCATTAATTAGGATTACAATAACAAAGATGAGAGGTTTCATTATTGATTAGAGAGTCTCACCATTGATTATGAATTAGAGTCACCATTAATTAGAGAGTCCAATAGGGAAGATGGAAAAGAAGTTATGAGTTTGATAAAAAGATAAAACTAAGAGTGCGTTGGAAATGGTAAAAAACAAGAAAAAAAATGTGATTTGAATTAATTTTAAACGTTTAGTATTTGGTGTTTCAAATAGTCTTTTCAAAAAAGAATATTAACACTTTTGAACTTTTGTAGTAAAAAGTAAGAGAGAGAAATCGTGGAAATGATTTTTTTGGTCCATTCTCATAGATTTATGTAAGAAATTTTTTATTTTTGCACGACAATATCAAAACTATTAGAACGGTTTTTCAAATCTATTCTAACAGATTCAAAAAAATTAGTTTAAAATAGTGACAATAGTACTCGTTTGAAACTTTTCGACTTGAAGAATATGATTGGCAAAAAAAAAAATTATGCACTCGGTTAACTCCTTTCGAATTTTTTGTTTTTTTAATGAAATATTGAAATTTTTTGAATACAGTAAAAGTGCAAATGTGTAATAGAGAGTTTTAGTAATTTATAAATGTTGTTAAAGATTTATTTTATTTTGTTTGTTGGCACTTCAAACGGTACCTAAATTTGATTAAAATTACGAGGGTATAAATGTATAAAAAAAAATTTAAATATTCACACTTTTATAATAGTATAGATATAGATTTAGATTTAGATGACAATCTAAATAAGAAAAATAAATTTTGAATATTTTTTTTAATTATTTCAACTAATCTTTGATTAAAATATAATTTAAGTAAATATGAGTTTAAGTTTTTAAATTCATCAAACAACAAATGCAAATAAATGCTTCTACGTAGAAGAATCTCCGCACGGATAGGAAAGGTCAAACTTTTTTCTTTCGAAAAGCAAAATTTTCCATGCGTATATAAATTTTTATTATTCTCTCTATTACTTTGTAATTTCTAAAATATTGTGACAAATCCGCTTAAAGTTATCGAATA
>JAVXUM010000046.1:17558935-17571138 GCA_035590655.1 Pouteria glomerata
CATTTGTCTAAGTTTCAAAAATCAAAAAGTTTAATCATTACTTTCCAAAATTACCCTCCTTTAAATTTATATCTAAGCCCTAATTTCTGAAAAATTATTCAAACAAGGCAAGGGGCTTTTTCTAATGTACTATTCAAAGATGTTGGTCAGCCATGCCACATAAATGGGACAAATGGATCAAAAAAAAAAAAAAAAAAACAAATACAATAGACCAAACAAGGTATTACTGCAACGATGCCACCAATGGAGTTTTCTTTATTGATTAAACTCAAAGATGCATTTTATTTTAATACAACTTAAAAAGATGCAACTATGCTGTCAACAGCATAATTAGGCAAGAGAGAGAGAGAGAGAGAGAAAACTAAATTAAAAAAGCACGGGTAGCATCACCAAAGGATAATTGAAACAAAGAGAAGACTACAGACAGGCAAAATTTAACCCAACATCATCGAGCAGGTCTGAACAGAGTGGGCACATACCTTCATTGCTGTCAAATTATCTGGGAGCCTCAGGGATCGGCATTGTGATGGTTCATTAATTTCCGTCAGTTTCCAGATCCTGGATTTGTCCACTGACTCATCGGCGATTCTGGGTTTTATGTCTGCTAGACTTCGATTATCGCTATTCTACAGAAAACTCAAAAAGGAAAAAAGTTGAACATTGAATGCACAAGCATACTAGTAAAGCTACATGCAATCATGTCATGCGCACTTCTATTACAATGACAGGAAATAGCATGCACAATTACATTTGCATCTTGAAAAGCCATAACCAAAACGGAAAGAATCTATTTAAAAACAGTATTCCCCACAATTGAGATAAAACTCACCAACGAAACCATGGATGCCATTGGAGCAGCTCGATCCACGATGCTCGATCCAACAGGTGCATTAGAAGCACCAAATGTTTGCATTGTAGAGGCCTATCCAAAGTTAAACATATTTTAGTAATATATTTTCACAAAAGCTGCTAGAGTTTAAAAATCAAAATACCTTCCCAACAGCCACAGAGCCAACCCTAGAAGCATCAAATGTACGACTTTCAACTGTCAGTAGCAACCTAATCCCATCCGTATTTGCTAGTATTTTGATACCATTGTCATTTGTTGAAACAGCCAACAATATCCCTTCCTTGTTGAATCGGATACAGGGAGAAGCCTGGAGATATGGTCAATTCCCACCCAATATATTGTCAAAATGACGACAACTGAAGAGGGACCTTATCAGAAATGTCTACATCAAGTTCTATGTATTTAACAATTACCGGTAATCCACCCTCAGTATCAGTAGTTGTTAATAAGCCAACACTATCCATGTCCCAAAACTTGACCATGAACTCATCGCCAGCTGCTAAGAATCGATTCTTTGTGGTATCAAATTGAACAATACTCACAGATCTCTTCCCAAGACCATGATATGTACGCTTGACAGCACCCTCGCTTTCATTCCATTCCACTATGTATGAATCTCCTTCTTTATTGGTCCCACATGAGAACAACCTATGAGGGGAACATTAAGTCAAGAATTTAGTGCTTTAAGTGGAAATACCATACATGGAAGATATTAACAATCATCCCCAATTAAAAAAAAAAATGAAACTGAAACGGTGGAAATTAGAAGTCATTTTGTGAACCTGGTCCCATCAGCACTGTATGACATTGTGGTAGATGAATGACCCGGAGCATCATAGTCAACTCTAGAACCCATGTTATCATACAACCATGCCTTTATTTTCCCATCAGTTGCCGTTGAAAAGATAAACTAGAATGAAAAGGCAAAAAGAATTAAAAAACAAAAAACAAAACAAAACATATTTTGCTTGGACTACCATTAATTGGATCAACTTACAATGGAAAGAACGATGCTTCTTTTTACTTTTCAAGAAAAAAAAATAAAGCTAAGTAAATTCTTCCACTTCTCATTAAAATTCAGATAAACATACAAATTCACAAGCAAGCCCAAACGGGACATAATTTGGCAAATACGTTGTATTGAACTATATTTTTACTATACATCAAGACTCTAAGGCAAAAATAAATGAAAAATAATGATAATGACATCAGTACAGAGATTCTAGCAAAGTTGGAATCAATCACATAAAATCCAAAACATTTCAAATGTATCTGTTGCTATTTTTGCTAATTTAGAATACGATGCAACAACTAAGGTTTGTGTTATATATACAAGTCTCCACCTATGTGCCAAATACGTCGACATTCCAATTACTGGGATGCACAGACATACTAAAAAAAGAAAAAAAAAAGTGAACTTATATCTTGTACAACCTCAAATAAGAAGAAATGTCCCGTGCAACATGCTCAAATTCCACGTCCTCTTCATTCATTTAAAAATGATACTTAGATTTGCATGAATTTGGAAGCATGAAATTGATATAAGGATTGGTCCACTATTTGAGACGGCCATTCGCAATCCAGTCTTTTGTAAAATAGGTACAAATTTGTAATTCTCCTCTCCACATAATTAATTGTAAATTACCCTTTGCACCCCTATAATTTACATTGAATGCAATTGAGGTTTCTCTTTTACCAATGGTAAAAGCTAAACCCCAACACTTAATGACCAAGTAATAATACGGACCTTTTATGAGCTTCGGTATTACTAACAGAAAATGCCCTCATGAAGCTCACGAATTGTAGGGGCTAAAAAGGAAATTGATCTTTTCAACCAATTATATTTTGTCACTTTACCCATATTAATTACATAAGCCTTACCATCAAGCCAAACAAAGCAGATCTATCCCCATCTCTCCATACCCTCACCGGCTCCCACCACAGCACCACCAACTACCACCCCCTCTCTGTTATCTTTCTATTTTTCTCTTTTTTCCCTCCTCATCCTCCAGTTCTCCTCACCACCAACCACTGCCCCTACCATTAAAAATCCCCCTTTTCCTCTCCATTGTTTCTCCCTCCTCTCCTCTCCTCTCCTCTCCTCTTCTTCCCCTCTGGCACTAACCACCCCTAATAACCATCCCCGTCACCAAGACACTACCACAGAACAACCTACACCCATTCCCTCCCTCTATTATTCTCTTACTCCCTTCCAAACTCAACCACTCCTACCCACTACTGAGCTCCCATCATAAAACAATTCCCTCTCTCCATACCTCTACTACTACTGTCTTTCTCCACCCTTCTCTTCTCCCCCTCTAGGCCTAACCACCCCTAACACGAGCACACGAGCCATTGCTTTGCTTCTGCACAGCAGCTCCAAATTTCAATGCACAATTAAGAGAATTGCTTCTTAATTTTTCCCATTGCTGCCTTCTATCCTTCACATGAACCCATATCGGTGGCAAGTTCAATAGCAATTGTGAAAATGCATGAAAACTACATCTGAAGTAGCCACATGAGGCATCAAATCAACATCCAAAACTCCTTGCTTGCTGCTATTACAACACACCCCCTTGAAAATACCAAATGACCTTGCGACTTCACGTCTTTCACCAAAGAGTTGTGTTTCCAATGATTTCAATCCTGTTGTCAAGACCAAATAAACAATGCACCTATGCCAACATAGAGTGGTAACTTCTTGTGCGGACTACGAACTATGTGCTTATTGAATCTGTAAAACATCAGCCACGCAGTTCCAAACACAAACAGTGGGCAACAGTGACTCATCGAAGAAACAGTTGTTTTGAGAGAATGGGGTGAAGTCAACTAACTTGGGGTAGCTAATATTTGCCACCACAGCATGATGGGTTGGGGAGGGGAAGAGAGAGAGAGAGAGAGCTGGTGGTGGGGGCTCCATTTAGGGGCTCTCTATTGCATGTTGGATGATGGAGAAAAAAATAGAGGGGCTAATATAGTGGCAGTTGGATGCTCAGGCAGTTGTCTTGCTATAATTGTTTATTCTTTTTTATATTTAAATAATTATTTAATACATGAATCCACATTCTTATTTAAATTTTCATTTTTTTTACAATTTGTGGGAAAATTTTCCTTTTTTCTTTCATTGGTCACAACTTTTAAGTCCATGCTTGGCAGTGTCTATGTGGAACAGGTCCATATCCATCACCCAGCATTCATAACATATTGAAGCATGCAAACAATATCAGAGAATACATAGCCGGATTCCTTACTGAAATAAATAGAAAATGGTAGATTATGATATATTGTTTGGTTTTTCAAATCTGAAATCCCTATTTTCTTTCCACAATTAAGAAAGAAGAAAAAAGAGCTTTAGTTTTCATGTCATATGTAACATAATGTGTGGTATAATACCTGAATATTTTCCTTGTGATGTGGACATACAGAATAGACAGGTGCTTCATGACCCTCAAAAGTATACTTGTTAGCCCCTGTAACTGCATCCCACACCTACAGAAACATAAAGCTTTATGACTAAAGTCCAACCTTCAGCATTACTTTGTAAGGGAATGACACAGAAAACAAACCTTGATGAGCCGATCCTCCCCGCATGTGACAACAGACAGTTGTTTGTTTGGATAAGAGAATGCAAGATCATTAACACTACCCGAATGAGCATCAATCTGGATAGCCAAAACAAAGTATTCATGCGAAGATATATATGTGTGCTAAAATTCAATGCATGCCAGCTCTCAGGTAGGCAATATTACCCAGAAACAAAATGTAATGGAAAAAAGACAAGGCAAAAGAAAATCAATCGACTCCCAAGTGATTGATTGATGGCACAAACCTCTAGGTGGTTTCGTACATCGTCACCACCATGGTAGGAATATATGTGGACAATGTGCTTGGAGTATGCAACACCTGAACCAAGAATAAGATATTAGAACTAAGACCATTCCAGCTTCATTCTCAACATTTTTGTTGCATCACACTGTAAAGTGTCCAAATAAAAAAAGAAATAGTAGACAGTTTATGGTACGAAAAATTTCTTCCAACATACCAAAAAGGGTACCATCAGGACTCCAAATTACGCGGTTGACAGACACAATACAATCATTGGCTAGAGATGTCTGATACACATGATCACAAAATGTTATTAGTGACTCTAAGAAGCATCAAATATATATTTATATTCAATCAAATTATTTAGCACTAGCAGCTAAACCTGCAGAGACATTGAGCATGCCCCAATTTCCCAAACCTTGAAATTCCGTAATGCAAGCCTCTCCCGACTACCAAGCTCCCATACCATGACATCTCCCGTGTTAGTTCCAACTACAATTTATAATTACACATCAACATATACACAGAAAATAAAAATGAAGAAATGAAGGAGCAAGTAACCGGCATCCACAAACCTAATCAAGTGGTACAAACAAGAAGTGGGGGATTGTGGGAGCTAACCAAGTAGTAGAATTTGTTGAATTGGATGGAAATCCATACTCTTCACAGCTGCACCCTGATTTAAAGTCATAACAACAGCCTTGGGCAAATCATCAGATGAGTATGAACTCTGGCCATGGCTTTGAGCATTGTATCCAAGAGGCATGATATTAATAGGCAGATTATTCATCTGTTAATGAGGTCAAGCAAATGTAGGATCAATTAAGCTCGAATTCCAACAAGAAAATGACATAAAACAGAATGCCTTAAGTAAGTTATGGTTAAGTCTCATCTTACCCCCTTCAAATAGAAAAACACGAAAAGAATTCAAAAGGTAAATAAGTAAACAGAAAACAAGAAAACATACACAAATACACAGATATTCAGATTGCCTATGCCAAAGGTATGAATGAAGAACAAATAAGTGGGTAGCTTGGCATGTATGAAATAAGCCGCATAGAAAGAGAATTCTAAAAAACATATACGAACCAACAGAAAGATAAAATCAAATAAATCTAAATTCATTATTTTCACCTTTAGAAGAACACAGGGAATGGATGCATTTTAAAGAAATTGTTCACCGAATTTCCTGATAGTATCATAAATATCTCACATTCCTAATCTAGAAACTCAAGTTGACAAGTGATTCCAAGTTCCTAATGAGCACATTAAAACCATTGATACATGTACCATGGGACCTCTTATGTTGAATCAAGAGAATCATATAATTGCATTCTCATTGTGCTACACTCACTGGCAAAGAGGCATCCTAATGACTATCAAGCTCGAAGTTAAAGTAGATCGATAGAATGTAGCAGATGCTGCAACAAAGTCAAAACTTTCCACTCATATGTTTACTATTTTTTGTTTTTCAACAGAAAGAAAAACATCAGTTCTGAGAAAGAAACCCCAGTGGCAAGCAATTTCATGAATAACAATGTTACCTATAAAAAAAATTTAGACATATATACAACTATATAGGAGCTTCAAAATATAAACACAAATCTCACAATCATGCCAAAAAGGGGGGGGGGGGGTTCAAATTAAATAAGCAAAGATAAAAAAAAATGGTAATAGAACTTCTAAATCTAGTAACGAAGCTTAAACTTCGATCAAGTCCAGGGGAAATACAGATGAATTGTTATGCAATATTTCATCCGACATTCCAAAAGGTCTTGATCTCTTCAACACATGTTCAGAATCTGCTGTCTGATAGTCCACGGCTGAATTATTCGTAGGAGTTCTAGGGCGCTTTATCATAGCTGTTAAAAAGTGAACAGACACACAAAGGGCAAAAAGGCTCAGTAATGAGAAAGCTTATGTTGAATGGATGAGAGAGAGAAAATTAAAATGTGAAATTTAAAGATTAGTTCAGTTTTAATGGGCACAAGCTGAAATATATCTTATCACTGAATTCTAAATCCTCATGCGTTATTTATTTGTTCGGTGTATGGCACCAATTGTAACAATCCATAGCATCACACATTAAGCAGGAAGGAATTATGGTACACTTAAAAGTACCAGCGTTATTAGTAGTGAAACCAATGGGGCCAGCAGAAGCGGATGGATGAGGAACCGGAGATGGATTAGCCATCCATCCTGCAAGAGATGTTGGCAGAGGAGCTGGTGCCGGCTGGAAAGGCTTAAAAATAAGAAACACATTAAGTCAAACTTCTGTTAATGAAAGCTTAAAAGACCGCTAGAACTGGAGTGACTACTTCCACTTACAACATGAGCTGCCAGAGGCGGAAAAGCCCCAGCTTTAGGTACACCGCCCATTAGCGGATTAGTTACAGGCGATGGGGCACGAGCACCATTTGGCTGTGATTGTCCGCAAGAATGGTCTACAAACAGGGTTTTTATGTCGGGGTTAGGCTTTGGATTCTTGCAAAGTTGGTGTTGCCAATTTAAGCTGCAACACATCACAACAGTGTGTCAACTATGAATACCTTAACCTGGAAGAAAAAGCTCAAGTTTAAAAATAAAAACACAAGCAAATAACCTTTGGTTAATTAGCGTCCTGAGTCTCGAGTTCTTCAAGCTGGGAAAAGTTAGCTTATCACGAAACAAGGGGTTTGCTTCAATCAGCTTTTTAAGTTCAGCAAGCATTATACCCCTAGCAGACTTTGTATCACCATATTTAGATAGCTGCTCATTATCTCTGCAGGTTAGTAAACTAGCATTAGAAACTATAGAGCTTTTTTACAAGGAAGACTTATAAAAGCCAAAATGGGATGCCTCCCATGTATTTAAAAAAACAAAAAAAGTATAAGCCTCTATAACTTGAAAACAGGGAACTAAAATGAAAAGCCTAAAAAGTTACATGTCTAGAGAATCAACAAAATCTATAAATTAATCAAGACTAGGGATTACCCTTCTAGAAATCCATCTATAATGCATAATAAAAATAAATAACTCTTAAGACCATAGAAAGGCTTCTCCACCCTCAGAAAGGTCATTTTGTTTTTTTTTTTTCACAACAAATTGACTATGTCAAGAAAAGGGGCCACACACCAAGCTCTCTTTCATTTCTTAGCCCTTCCTTCCCACCACCCATGAACAGGACTAGTCATATCCCTTGAGCTCGCCCATTCTATCCAAAACAATGCCAAATTCAACCCCAAAAGAGAAAATATAAACAATATGATAATATGTTGGATCAAGGGGAAAAAAAACAATTCTCGAAGACTTCTTTTCTCTACCTAAAGTTCTCCAAGGTCAAAAGCTGTGTTATTTCCTTAAAGAGGTCCTCATTAAAAGCTGAAAAAACTTTTAAATCCTTCACCAGAATTTCCACGGCTTTAGAACGGTCCCTCCTGCAATTCTTAGAAGAGCCAGTATTAGGCACAAATTCAAATAAAAGTAAGCTGAAAAAGAACTAAAATAAAAACAAATCTAACAAAAATATGCAACTTTCATTGTGATCAGTTTAGCACTTACTTATCCAAGGCTTCTAGGTATTTCTGTTTCCGAATCTCAAAGAAGATCTTCATGGAGTATCTATTATCATCGACCTTTGTGAAACCAGATAAATACTTCTCCACCTCATCCCAATCCCCATTTGTCACAATTTCCTCAAAATATCTCAAGTTAAAGTAAAACCCTGAATCTTGCTCCAGTCTCCAATATAGCAACAAACATAGAACGAAAACCAATCTTAGTTCAATCATACCAAATCCAGCACATGCAGATACGTAAATACATCTTCCCAATACATGCACATCGATGCAGTAACCTCCATTTCGTTGCTCATAAATCTTATATTTATGGATTTCGTTTTACTACAATTTAAATGAATGGTTAGCTGCTACTTAGATGAAAAATAATGATAAATAAACAAAATTCCCTGATCAAAGTTTCTTCCGTTATCCTTCATTTTATTCTTTGTTTAATTAACAACGAGAAAATAAAGCAACACCCAAAAAATTAAAACAAAGTAACACAGAGAATTGATTCTTACTTGTGAACAGTCTCTTTGAATTTCTCTTCATCCAGAAACTGGAGAATCAGAAAAACGAGCTCTCTGCTCAGAGACGACATGTCTATCTCCAAACCAGCCAAAACTGCAAAATTAAATATTAAATCCAAACTTTAAACAACAATCCCAATAGATCAAATACTTCTCAATACAATTACTCAAGTCCTCATTAAAAAACAAAAACTTACAAATCAGCGGCATATGCACATACATATATAATTTATGTATGTATATGTGCGAGTGTGAAGGGGATAATTGAGGAGAGAGAGCTCGTACCTTGAGTGAATTAGAGAGAAACGAACACAGATCGGAGGCTCCTTGAGAAGACGAAGACAGCGAGAGGCCCCTTTCACTAGACTTTCTCTCTCTAGGGATTTGAAGGGGAGAGAGAGAGAAGGAGAGAGAAAAGCGAATATAAATACTCATCCGAAGCGAATGCGAAATGAGATGGTAAGCACCATGGAAATGAGGGTTTTGATAAGCACGTCTGCTTATGAGCGATAAGTAGATTGAAACAGTTCACTGGAAGTGATACGTTGGACAGCCTTTGGACGTAGCAGACACGTCTAATATTGTATTTTAGCGTTCGGCCGGTTTTGCGGGGTTTACGAGGAGGGTTTGTTGCGAAATCGCAAGGTATCAAGGCGCGGTGTATTAATTATCCGTAATCACTTTTTTCTTCCTTTCTTTTAAGGTAAATTACAGTCACCCCTTTTCAAAATTAAGATTATTACATTTAATATTTTTAATATTTAAAAATTATACTTACTTTACTTATTCTTAAAATTGTTAACTTTCACCTCCTTTCATTAAATAAATTTTTTATTTTTAATAAAAAAATCGAAATCAACTAAAATTTAAGTAACTAAAACTTTTAATTTTTAATAAAAATTAGATTCAACTAGTTAATATGTTAGCTCATTGTACTATATTATTTGATCAATGACAGATCTAGAGGATGGTTGCCCTCCCTAATTTTAAAAATTTTTTGAAAGTCTAATATAAATTTAGCCCAAAAAAATGTTAAAAATCCCTTAAAACCTACTTTTCTAATTTCTTTTTAAAAATTTTAATATCCTATAACTTTTAAAATTCATACGCAATTTTTGAAGAGATTTTTATTTGATTAAATAAAAAAATGATTCTACCATTTTTATAAACTCAATCCAATATAAATTAGATAGATATATATCACATAAATATATTAGTCCATGGCCCCGTTGGTATCTCAAATTTCTTTAAAAAAAATAAAAAATTGACACGCATAGTGAAAATGGCCATTTAAAGTAGAATTTATTTTTTTGTTTCAAACAGTGCCAAAATCCATTAGAACGAACCATTATAATGCGTTCAAAAGAATTTTAACATAATTTTTTAAAAAGTTGTATTGACATTTGTACTAAAAAATTTTACAAACTCAAAATTTTTTAAAATTATCTACTAATATTTTGCTAAGTGTCATTTTATATAATTTTTAACAACTTTATATCAAATCAATCACAATCATTCAACTATCATTTTAAAATAATTTTTTACATTTTAAATTCTCAAAATTTTTAGTTTTGATTTCTTTTGATTTTTTTTTGAAATCTGTTAGGACTCTAAACGGACCTTATATTCAATATGTGCGTTAGACTATTGAGAGGACATTTTCCTGCTATGAGATATGAGAGGATAAGAAAAGACAAAAATGAAACAAATTAGACATGTCTTTAATATATATATATATATATAACTAGTCAATATTTTATATAATCAAATTTTGGATTCGTCACACAAGTAAATGACATGCTATAACTATGCATATTTACTCTCTATTTAGTGGGACTCACATTGCGCGGGGTTCATAGCATTCGTTTTGGCCCAAATTTGGGTGGTAAAAATTAAGGGACAAAATTAGAGTAGGACAGATTCAATCTATAAGTGAAATTTTGTACTACCTAAACTAATTAACTTACTCGAAGTAAACTAATTACGATCAAGCTACATTCCTACACATTTTGAGACAATCTCACTGTTCATTCGGTTTGACTAATTCTGCTTATTTACAACTTTGTTAATGATGAAATTTCACTCACATGAGAATTTTTATTTTGCATATATTAAAAATATATTTGAAGAAAATGTTACATGTAATCACATTTTTTAATTATTTTAGAAAACAAGTCGTATGTTACAAAAGAAGAAAAAACTGATCATAATTTTTGTGGTGCATTGCATCACGCAACCGTACAGTGTTACAATCTAATAATTTCTCATCAAGAAGATATTGAAGTAAATGTGAGAAAATTTCAAAGCCATTGAATATGGCTTTTTAATTTTCTTTTTAGTTTTGGGATATAAAGTAATGTAAATATTAATTATTTTTTAATAATTTAATACAATATCATTAACTTGTGGGACTTTTTCAAATTAGAATATTATTATTAAGAAAATTAGAAGTTTTGTCTGGGACTACTCGTACTGTCACGCCTTAAATTTTTCACAAACTCTGGGAGAGTAAACAACTTAATTTTAATTCCTTAAAATCAAAATCAATTTATACATATTTTTTCAATTCGCAAGATAACCACAATTATACAATTAGTTATATAATAATAAATCAAATAATTACAAAAAATTATCAAATTAAATCATGTATAATAAATTTAATTTTTATTTAATTTCACTCTTATCTCATATTAAATCTAAAATTGATCGTATTTGTTGCATAAGAGAAATTGCGGAGAGAGTACACTGTTGTAATGAAAAAAAAAAAAAAAGAAAAAGAATTTCTCTTTCTGGACTTCAGGTTGCTGCCGCTGCCAAGGCTATTTGATATGTCTTCAATATATACATACATACATATATATATATATATATTATAACTAGGGTGAGCAGGTTTTTATACACCCCCGTACGCATGTTATTCAAACTTCCAATAGAAATGGGATTCAAAAGCAAAACAACTTTTAACTTCACGTCTCTAAACACTTTTTCCAAGTTGTCGACATTAATTATTATAAATCATTATATTTATCATCCTTATTATTATTATTTAGTACATATCGGATTATTGTATATATATAATTAATAACTTATCTTAACAACTAAAATCAATTTATAAATTTATAATTCACACAGATATTTTGATGAAAAAAATCTATTTTCACAATAAAATTGATATTTAATTAATGCTTTAAACTAAAAAATTTATTAATAAATTAAATATTAAATAAAAAAACAACTAAAACTAAAAATTAAAATTCTAGGTGATCACAAGTATGTTGTATAAAATCTCCGTACGCATGTTATTATTATAGCATCACCATAATGTTATATAAAATATGATTTTAAAAAAATTTTTTAAGGATTTTTGAGGTATTTTATTCTTTTAGGCCATGCTTGGATGGGGTGAAAAACAAGGGTATAAGTTTTTACCCCCTCTTATCTGTGGGTCCCACGCTATTG
>JAVXUM010000046.1:17576602-17594685 GCA_035590655.1 Pouteria glomerata
TCGCGACCAAAATGCTTTGGTCGCCAAAAAGACATTGTTGGCGCCAACCAGTGGAGGTAAATATTTTGCACTCTTTAGCGACCAAATATTAGTCGCCAATTTTACATTTTTCGCGACCAATTGGTCACCAATTTTTATGTTTTTAGCAACCACCCCATATTTGGTTGCCAAAAATAAACTATTAGCGACTGAATAATATTTAGTCGCCAAAAACCTTATATTTAGCGACCAAATTTATTTTTGGTCGCGAAAGGTGGTTGCTAAAAATACTATTTCTTGTGGTGATTCATCGTTTTATAGATATTAAAAAAATAAAATTTTCTTTTCAATTTCAATTTTCACACTACAAAAATTGAAAATGAAATTTCTCAAAAACTATTAATAAATTATGAACATTAATAATTTGCATGGTGGCAATAAAAATATTGTCCCATTGGTAAGAAAGATGGTGGAGTATTAGTTGAAATCACAATAAGCTACTCTTGTTTCTTATTCCAAGAAGCTAGATATGTCATTCTTAGAAGTGCATCTTACTCTTTTATTTTGGGAGAAGGAACATTATCAACACAGATAATGATATAAGATATGGCACACATTTTAAATGAGCTATCAAGGTCAATGGTGATTACACATGCTTGATGTTGTTGGTCAAGTTCTACGATGTTGTTAGCATCAATTCAATGCAATAGTAGCTGAAGGTTACATACAAGTCTCCAATTATTAGTAGTGGTGATCAAATGTTTTGTAGTCCTCTATTGTTATTGAATGATGATGGTGTCAAGACAATGTTTGACGTGTTAGATCATTTAAATCACA
Source organism: Pouteria glomerata (assembly GCA_035590655.1). Lineage (NCBI taxonomy): Eukaryota > Viridiplantae > Streptophyta > Magnoliopsida > Ericales > Sapotaceae > Pouteria > Pouteria glomerata. The sequence continues at coordinate 17,577,419 of JAVXUM010000046.1, forward strand.
ATTATTGTGATGTGCTTTTAGAGTTCAAAACCAATGTGAACTTTAATGGTGAGTAAAGATGGTAGAAATCCACCACAACAAGTTCTATCAAGGAATCTGTTAAACAATGCTATCCATGACACGTTCTTAACATCGTTTGATCCCCTTGATCATTCGACCTTCTACCACAATTGGTGAATGATATGGTTTTCAACAATTACCATAGTTCCAATGCTGTCTGTGAATATGTTGAGCAGTAGGACAAATAGGATTATGCTGTTGAATAGCAAGAACATTTTAATTAACGAATTGTGCATTCTTAAAGAATACGAGGCTGGATCGAATGACTTGAATATAATAGATGACTCATTTTTTAAGCCTTTAGATGCCCAAGAAATCGATCTAACATAGGATTGGAAAAGAATAATCCAATGTCTCAAATTTTCAACAAAATAGACTTGGAAGATAACGCATCTTTTTGGATCATATGCGGAACCCAGTGGTGAAAGAGATACGGTGGGTAAATTTTCAAGGACAAAGCGCAACCGATACTAATTTGAACAAATTAGTATTTTCTAATTATTGAATTAAGCAAAAATTTTCATTTGTGAAGTAACTCGTGAAGAAAGAAAGTCAGTGCAATTAGTAGATTCAAGTGAGGAAACTCAGTTCTTATGTACCTTGAGAAATAAAAAAAAGTTCAAAGGCCCACACACATGTATGTATACCTGACTAAACAAAGACCATGGCAGGCTCGATGAAAATTTTCTTGTTGGTGCCATTAGGTCAAAACTCACGCATTAATCAATCACATTAAAGTGAAATATTAAGTTAAAACTCATGTATAATGAATAAAATAATACATATGAAAGTACAAGGTCATTACACCTTAAATACTTGATTGTGATGTGTGGTGATAGTCATTTGAAAGGCTTGGGAATGCCCATATTTATAAGCACATTTTTGTCGTGTAAAAAGTGCCACAAAGTAATTATTTGCAAAATTTTCCCCAAATATAGTAGTTGCAGAATTTCTCAAAAACATATTATTTGCAAAAATTCTTTCCAATGTATTGATAGCTAGAATTCCTACACAATGTATAGATACGAAAAATCTACACAAGTATGGGTGACAAAAATTTTCACATAGCTAACGAATACAAAGTTTTTTGCAGAAAAGATTGATGCAAAGTAGTTTGTAACAAGAAAGTGCCACGTGCAAGGATAGATTTAGGAATTTAATAAGGGGAGCCAATTCCTATAAATTTAAATATTTTTTCATACCTTAAAAAATACAATATCAGAATTAAATAATTTATTTGGGTCTTCAACAAGTAATATAAATCGATAATTGGATATGTAATCATTCACAGGTAAAATAATAACGAGAATTTATCATTCAAACACATTTCAAAATAGCACTTATCAAATTAAAGGGTCGAAAAGACAAATAAATTGGATACCTATTTATCTATATACTTAATAACACAATTGTACAAAAAAATGAGAAAAAAAAAAACAAACAATTAGTAAAATTATTAATTGAGGAGATTTAAATGAGTTGACTGAGAAACATTAAAAAAGAAAGTATATCATGCATTCAAGCCTATTGTTAGTTTTGAGTTTCAACTTCAATGAATGAGAAACTGATAGAGAGAAACTTACAAGGTTAACCTTCAACTTTAATACAAAGAGAAAGAAAAACCCAACTGAAAAAGAACCCCAACTTCTGCCATCTGTCAATTTGTAATCTTAAAGGTATGTCTTAAAAATTATTTAATTAATTAGGTTAGATTATTTTATCTACGGCCCAACTCAAAAATCTAAGTCCTATATTTTATTAATAGCTCAGCATAAAAATTTAAATCCTATATTTTATTAATGACCCAACTTAAAAATTATAATTCAAAATAAAAAAGTCAGGGTACCATTTTGAAAAAAAAATAATTTATAAATGTATTTGTCTTACATATATTCCCAATGTTTGGAGCAGGCAAGGCCCCCTTTAGTTAAACATAGTTTCGTCTTTAGCCATTTGCCACCTTGCAGAAAAGAAAAAGAAAGTCAGGTTGAGGCCTTCTAACCTTAGTCTACTTAACTAGGTTAGTTCAGGTTTTCTTAGGTCGTGTACTAATATTTTGGGATATTTCTAATGATCTTGTTGGTCAATTGGACATGCCACAATGAAATCAAGGTTTATTAGAGTTAAATTGGTCAAATTTATGTCTAATTTTGACTTTGTATGATATAATTATAACCATTTAATAATTATCGTACAGAAATAGACTTAGATGGTAACGGACCCCTTAAACTTTTTCAATTCATCCTTAGATGCTGAACGACCTTGTTATCATTTTTGGGATTGAGGAATTTAATAGTGGCACTGAATTGACTTCCTTGATTTTTGGTTAACAATTGTATCGGCACAAACAATTTTATGCATGTAAACTGAGGGAACCTTAAAGACACAACTTGACTCTTCTTGTAGCACCTTGATTCCACGACTCAGAGTGGGACTTACCATAATATGCATTTATACATCGTTATAACAAGATATCACCCTATATAATTACCTATAAAAGCCATATAACCCACTGAGTAATAGAATAAGAATAAGATATTGGAAAATGAAAACATCTATTTAGGACATGTTTGTTTTGGAGGTAACGGGTATAGGTTACTGGAGTAATTTTTACCCTCTATTACATATGTTTGGATGTGAGGTAATAATTAATCTAGAGCAACTGTTACTCCCACATGGAGGTAAATTTTTACTCTTGAGTAGTGATAACGGAGGGTAATGAAATTTTTTTACCATTTTCTTATTACCATCATAACATAGATTTTTACAATCCTTTACAATTAGCTTTTTTAGGTGAAAATTTTGAGAATAAAATATGACGGGGATAATTATTACCCGAGTAATGGTTACGTAATAATAAGTTTATGGTACTTATGTTTGAAGTAAAAGAATAAATATCACACGATAATAATTATATTATGTTTAGAATGTTAAACGTCTTAAAAGAGTAAAAGTTAATTATAAAAGATTGTAAAGATATATTTTACGGGAGTGATGGGAAAAGGGAAAAAAACTTTCATTACCCGCCGTTATTTACCTTCAAGAGTAAAAATTTATCCCTATATAGGGTAATAATTACTCTAGAGTAATTATTTCATTTAAATATATGTAATGAAAGGTAAAAATTACCTAAGTAACCTTTATCTCTTGTTATCCTCAAATAGAGGTAAATTTTTACTCAGGAATGAGGTGAGTAATGAGGGATAAATGAAAAATTTTAGGGATAAATGAAAAATTTTACCTATTTTCTCATTACCCATGTAAAACATTCCTTTATACCCTTATAAAATTTTAGGCAACATTCTCCTATAAATAATTATAATAAATTTTATAAAATAATAATTTATTTAATTAAACCAAAATTAATTAATTATTAAATTATTTAATCATATTATTAAAATATTTTATTTTATTTTATTAAATTAATGCTATTGAAATATTAATTTATGACTAAAATACATATTTTCTTGAATTAAAATTAATTTTTAATTTATTTTATTAAATAAATATTATTTCTCATAAATAATAATTTAACAGATTGTGTATTGTATTAATATAATTTATTAAAATTAATAAATTATTTAAATATACTAAAATTATTTGTTACTGTTTTATCAAAATAAAAATAATTTTTAACAAATAATAATTCACTATTAAAATTAATTACTATTGAAATATTAACCTATGAGAAAATTATTTTTTTAATTAATATTTTTATTTAAAGTATATATTTTAATAATATATTTTTAATAAAATTAATTATTATTAAAGTAACAATAATTATGATAATTGATTTTATTATAATGTTTTATCAAAATTAAATATTAATTTTTACTTTTGGTCAATTTGTTCTAGTTTCAAATATAATTAGCTTTTACTCCTTTAAAAATTTTAATATTCTAAACATAATATAATTATTATCGAATAATATTTACTCTTTTTTTCAAACATAAGTACTTAAACTTTCAATAACCATTATCAAGATAACAATTATTCTATGATTTTTTACTCTCAAATTTTTTGGCCCTACCAAACATGTCCTTAGGACGAGGAGCATCAGTATTCAATTAGGCATTAATATATGCGTATATATAAATTAAAAAATATTATGTGCGTTTCATTTTTAACGTGGTACATAATTACCGTTCTATCAAAATCCGTGGAAAATGTGAAAAATTAAAATTTTATAAAGATTCATGGAACCCCCAAAACTTTAATATAAAAGGATAGCTTAATTATCTATTTTTAAATTTTTTTTACATTTTTTTGATAGATATTATTTTATTTTATTCTATTTTTTTACATTGATAAGATCGTACTCTTACCACGTGTAAAATTTTTTTTCTCACAAATGAATATATATGAGTATAGGGTATTTGGTGCAATGAATTTTATTAAAAAAAATTTAAATATTTATTTTTATTTACATATTACAAATCTATAAATTATTTTATTTTATTTTATTTTTTATCATACCAAACAGCTTTATGCATTATTTGTGTAAGATATATATATATCTGGCCATACCTCCAAGGTACGTCTCCAGCAAGCAGCCAATCTCCATCTCTGTCCTGGTAAGCAAGCCTGAAATCCTCCACATTTTCCTGCTCTGTAACCAAACAAGCCCACATAGAATTGGGAATATGTCAATCCCAGTTTACATTGAAAATATTGTTTGGAATCATAACATATTCCAAATTTTCCAGTATAGTCACCAACCTCCTCCAAACATGCCAAGCAAAGTATCCATGAGAGTTTCATAAGAGCCATGGAGACTCAAATCAACCTTTCTTGCTATTGCCACTCCCTCCATCTTCACCTTCACGTACGACGACTTCACTCCTCCGCCATTAGCGCCGCAGTAAGCGTTGTGAGCGATCCGGGCGCCGCCGCTGCGGTTCTGGTGGCAGAGCTTCCGGCTCCGTGACTTAATGGGCGGCCACCCCACCACCCCTTCTTCATCTCCATCACTTCTATTCAACCAAATTCATCAATTATCATTCTATATATATGTATATATATATTATCATATGCACAATGCACTACGTATTTCTCTTCATAAACTTCTCTGATTATCCTTCAGTTTTCTCTTCTCCAACTATTCCCCATTTTTATTTTGATAAATTTATCCTCTACATCTTTTTTCTGCGTATTAGAATTTAAATTCAAACTGAGGTAGTTTTTGTATGTGAAATTTAAATTCAAATTGAAATAGTTGTTGGCAATTATCTTCAACAACAACAATAATAATATAATTATCTTGAAAATTATATAAATTTTGAGTGATTACATATGGCCTTTTCTTAAATTGTGAGTTTGATTCAAAATCAAGAGACAATGAACTTTATTTTTTCTTTATATTATATGATAGTATAGATTGTATAAACAAATACATGTGTAATGTATATATGTGTAGAGAGAGAGAGAGAGTACTTGTTAAGGGTGGAGGAGTTCTGGTCAAGCTCATTGTAAGCAATGTTATCTTCTTCATTTGGGTGATTGTTCCGGAGCAAAAGAGCCAGGCTTTGAGGCACGGCTTCCACACCCTGCTCAAAGCAACGTTTCTTGAAGGCACACTGATCGGTGGTGGTGGTGAATGGGTCCGAACCGAGAGGTTCATTCGGCTCGAACCCGTATCGGTTGAGGTCCAACCCTTTGGTTGGATTGCTTGGGAGTGCGAGTCCCAGCTCAAGCTCCATTGCCATCCAACAATAACAAAAACAACAATTCAAAACACAAAAGAGAGTCACAGTTGCTGTGGTAGCCCAATATAGAAAGTAGAGATATGGCGTTCAAGGGATTTGGGTATGTTGTTTGAGGGATTATTATACATATATACATAGATATTTTGAGAAAGAAAGAGAAGAGAGAGAGAGTGAAGAGGGGACAGGGGGAAGGAGAGAGGAACTCGGGGAGGGCGGTCGCAGACAGAAGTGGAGTGAGTGCTGGGTTGAGGCAGTATTTCTCAATCATTGCTAAGCTTTTGGCCGACCCAATGTCCCCTCTTGTCCCCCCTCTCTCTCTCTCTCTCTCTCTCCACACCGCTTAACTTAACCAACACCTATCCTCTCTTCTTTATTTATTTCCGTGGTCTTCTCTCTCTTCCCTATCTTGCACAGTTACACTCCTGTACTGCGCGTCCACACACTGTTGCTAACCAAATTTTTAACCGCGTTTTGAATTTTTTTTATTAGAATAACTGCGGTGTGTTAGAAACTCTAAAAATTATTAAAAAATTTTAAAAAAATTTTTAAAATTTTTAAAATTCTTTACTACTTTTTATACATTCACACCTAGTACAATTTTAAAAAAAATTACATAACTCGAGTTCGACTAATAGAATAACTGTAATTATTTTTTAATGTGACCACCGTTATCCAAACTATCAAACAAGACCCATTGTCAATATTTTTTGAAAAAATTTGAAAACAGTTCCGATAAATTTCAAAATCGTTCCGACGGATTTCTCTACAAAAGTCAATATCTTTAACTATTCATCTCTGAAAAACGTAATTTACGACCAAACACCTTCATATCATTCAAACCACGTTTTTCATTGTAAACACCCCTTAGTTTGGCATAAAAATCTTAATAAAATTTTTATATGTCTACATAATCAAACAAATTTTTACAAATTTTAATAAAAATTTTTACAAACTCCAATAACATTCTTAAAACTACAATAACTTTTCTACAAATTTTAAAAATTTTTAACCACTTTCAACAAATGGACCATTTGGCTGGGTGAAAACTAATAAAAAATGTAGTTTGAAAAACTTTTGGGAGTTTGGCACGCATCCACCAAATCATGTTTTTTATATATGAATAGTAAAATTTTTTGACTTTTGTGTCAGTTTTTTAGAGAGAGAAATCATTCAAATAGTATTTTGGTTCCGTCAGAATTGTTTTATATTCACTTTTTGACTTTTGAGTCAGTTTTTTGGAAAGAGAAATCGTCCGAACAATTTTTTTTAGGTTTCGTCATAACGGTTTTATATCATAATTTATTAAAAGTGGTTAAAAAGTTTTTTAAATTTGTAAAAAAGTTATTGAGATTTGTGTAATGTTATTAAAATTTGTAAAAAATTTATTAGAATTTGTAAAAATTTATTGAGATACGTAAATATAAAAAAATTTATAAAATTTTCATAAAGTATGAGGAGTATAAAATATGTTAAAAAATTTTAAAAATCTTTAAAGAATTTTAGAGATTTTTATTATTTTCAGTATTTCTTATTCCTCTAAACAGGCCCAAATTTTAATATAAAACCGTTCTGACAAATCTCAAAAAATCATTCGGATGGTTTTCTTTTTAAAAAGTTGATGTAAAAGTTAAAAAGTTTCACTATTCATTTCTTAAAAATGTAGTTTGATGGTTGTGTGCCAAACACCAAAAAATTTCTCAAATTACATTTTTTGCTATTTTCGACTGTGTCACACGGTACTTAAAGTAGAATTTTTTCTAAGTTAGATAATTTTAATAATTTTTTTATTTTTGATAAAATATTAACAATTTTTTAATATAATTTCGTGCAAAAAGTCATTAAAAATTTAAAAATTATGAAATGAAATTGTTTTTAAAATTCTTGAAAATTGCTCAAAATTTTGCTTCAAACATGTTTAGTTCTGGTGGTAAAAATCTGAATTTTTTCTTCTAAATATTATTTCATAATTAAAAAAATTATCAAAAGAAATAATTAGAAAGTTGATTTATTATTTAAAAATAATAAATTCATATAAATTTATTTTCCGTACAACTATGTTACAAATACATTATTTTAATTCTATTTTCTATATTTTTATGATCTAATATTTTTTTTTTTAATTTTTAGTCCACAAATAACAACCAATAAAAGTTAAAAAGGTTGGGTTTTTTGCACTCCTATTTTAACTTTCTCCGCTGTAAAATAGCTTTAATTTACTAAATAAAAAAAAGAGTAATATGGAGTGTAAAAAATTAATAAATTTTTAAAACATAAGAAAAGAAAAGTGAAAGGCAAAAATAATAGTGGTGACTTTTTGTACTTGTGCAAGTAAAACTTAATTTTTTAACCAAAATTAATTATTTTTATTTTTAACTTCATTGAAGATTAATAAATTTAATTTTTTTTATTTTTTTCCATTTTTTATATTTTTCTTTACCTTTTTTTTTTTCTTCACAAATCCTTATTCAAAACATAAGCCAGTTTGTTTGGAAATACCTTTTAGCATTGGCATTAAAAAATAGTTTCAAAAGTATATTTTTCAAATTTGAATTAATTTTATAAATAAAATTATGAAATGCATAAATAAATATAAATATATATATTTAATAACACATTAAGATGTTAAAATAAGAAAAAAGAAGCAAAAATTTCGAATTGTCTTAAAACTATTGCGAGCATTTTTTAGATGATTTTATATTTTTCATTACTTAATCCTAATTTCAAGAAAACGAGAGAATACATATATATATATATATATATATGTACACACACATATATAATTACTCAATTTAAGAAAAAAGCGACGAACTGAATTATCACATTGGATCTTTTTCAAAATAAAAAGTAATAAAAAAAGTTAAAAAAAAATTATATATATATTATTTTTTACTAGACTTCCGGACAAAGTCATGTTGAGAAAAGAGACAACAAAATTCAATATATTATGCTAAAGTGTCTAACGGCAATTACAAGAAAACACTCTTTTATTTTACGCATAGGAACTATAAAGCGCTCTCTGTCTCTCTTTCTCTCTCTGTAAAATGTAGTTGTAATTTTTTTGTCCTCATAATTTGTATATGTAAGACTGATCTTTTTTTTTTTTTTTTTTTAATTATGGCAAATTCTGAAGAGTTATGCTACCGATAAAATTAAAAGTGAAATCTATTTAAAATTATTCTATTTTCATTATACAGGCTGTGTGAGTGAGTCAATTAATTTTGACAATTTTAGTATAAAACAATTGCTCTACTTTCACTATATTTAATTTACAGCATATATGCATATATACTATTATGATGTATATGTGTGAGTAATGAATCTATTATTTATACCCAATAAACAGTTTAAAGTTATTCACGAAATTTAAGCTGTATTTGATTTGTTAAAAAATATCAAATATTTTTAAAAGTTATTTATTTTTTATCTCACGAATTATAAAGTCACAATTTATCTTATTTTATCTATTTTTTATCACTCTCAACACACCTTTAACTTCGTCATAAAAGATTTTCTTTTAGATTTAAAAATATTTTTTCCACCGAAATAAAAATTCTAGTAATTAGATGGGACAAAGCTACGGTTCATGTATTAAGACTACAAGTGTTCGTGTTGAATAATTTATGAAATTTCTTCAAAAATTTTATTAATTTTGAAAGAAGCACATTTAATTTGAAATTTAAGTTTTATGATATATATATATACTAGCAATAATTAGTACTTATGACACTATGAACAAAATTAATATTAAATTTTTTATATAGTTGAAACTTTGGATAAAAAATTTAAATCAAAAAAATTATGATACTTCATGTGCCGGTATTAATTTTTTTGTTTTAAAATTTTAGTCTGTAATAGTTATTACATGCTTTTGGTTTTTCTCTCTCCAATTAATTTTTGATAAGTATTATAAAAAAATATAAATTATGATAATTTAATTTGAAAGGTTCAATTTTATAGAAATTATAATTGGGTAGAATTTAATATAATAGTTTTGATTTATATATGATTTATACCATTGAAATATGATGATATTTAAAATGCCTAAACTGTTTTGTCAGATAAATGGTACTGAGATCTACTAAAATAAGAATTGAACAAAAAGTTAAAAATATAAAATTGATCTCAATCGTTAAATGAAAGAAAAAATAATTCTTATCAATTAGATCTTAATTTGTGAGAGAGACATTTTTAAAAATCATTCTGATTTATTATATAGACTGGCAATGACACGTGTCTATGGCACTCTAAACAAAATTAGTAAGTTTCTTATACAATTAAAACTTTAGACAAAATGTTTATGTCAAAAAAATTATAATAATTCATAATTTTTAATTTTTTTTATCAAAATTTTGTGGTATATCGGTTACTACATTTGTTTTGCTCTCTCTTTCCTCTCTAATTAATTTTTGATAAGTAATATAAAAGAAAATACAAGTTATGATACTTTGATTTAGAAAGTTTAGGTGGCATTTGATTTGATTTTTTATTTTTTATATTCTGTTTTGTATTTTATGTTCTAAAATTTTCAAAACGTGAAAACAAAAAATGTTATGTTTTCCTTATTTTGAGTTAAAAATACTCAAAATGATTTTTTACCATTTTTCATTTTATGTGTAAACTTATTTTCTGTTTTTTAAAACAAAATTTAAAAACGCAAATGACCAAATGCACTTTAAACTATTTTTCTTATTTTCAAAATGACAAAATGAAAAATAAGTTCAAAACGGAAAATAAAAAACAAAAAATAAAAACAAAAAATAGAAAAATAAACCAAATGATGTCTTAACTTTTTAAAAACTATAATTGTATAGAATATGGTGAAATTTAAAATATTCAAGTCATTTTATTAGATAAATGTTAGTGGAATTCACTAAAATAAGAATTAAGTAGCAAGTTAAAAATATAAAAATGATTTTAATCGGTAATAAAAGAAAAAATAATTCTTAGCCAATAAATCTTAATTTATAATAGAAACGTTTTCAAAAACTATTCTCTTTTATTACATAGATATATATATATATACACGTTAATTGATGTGGGAACCAAAAACATAATTCAAAGCCTTTTTATACTTTTTCTTTTTTTCTTAAACAAGTCAATTATGCTGAGTAAGGACTTCCTTTTTATTTATTTTTTGAAATTTGTTTGTTTAGGAAATTAAAAGAAAAAAGTAAACAAATTGTGGATTTTTTAATTTTTATTTATTAATATTTTGTATAGGAGAATAAACAATTTTTTTAATAAAAATGTCGACATTCTATTTCACCCTTCATTTATATAAGAATTAAAATGTGTAGAAACAAAAAAGAAAATTTATTCTTAAAATTTCTAATTATTATTTCATTAGATTTTCAGATGGGAGAAACATTTTTTTTTTTTTTTTTTTTGTGTTACGGGGAACCCGCAGTCACTACCCTTTGGGTGTGCACTGGGTAAACTCCAGGGAAGTTTAAACGCCGGGATCCCACCATCAGCCGATCCCATTTGAAACCTGAACGTTCAAGCGACGAATCAAACTCGTCACTTGGATATATCACCTAAGTTCTAAGCTCAATTCCTATTCCACTGAATTACGGTGGGTTTATTCAAATATTTTACTTATCAGTTACCCTGAAACGTGTCGTCCACGCGCCATGAAGAGGTTGAGACGAGGTCAACCGCAATCTGAATAAGGGGGTCCACTTAATTTTAAAGGACATTGTGAGTCCGAAAGCAGAAGGGTCAAACCCGAGGGGGCATGTGGGTCCGACCCACCTCGTGTTCTTGTACTCCAAACCTGGGACATGCCTTGGACTCTGTGGATTCTGATACTCCCTCAGATCTGGCCTTCCCAATTTCGGTTGCTTTTGGCCTCACTTAATGATGGGAAGATTTTGGGCAGAGATTCACTTATAATTGCCCCCCTCAATTGCATGCGTTTCAGGCCATGTTGGGAGAGGAGAGAGAGAGCGCAAAGATTTTTTTTTTTTTTTTTTTTTCATGTTTTAGGTATTTTGAAAACATATCAAACTTCATTAAGAGGATGTTTGGTATGATGAAAAATGAGATAAAATAAGATAAATTATGGATTCGTAAGGTGTGCAGTGAGATAGATTTTAGAGATTTTCAGATATTTTTAGAGTTTTTTAGAATTTGAAATGCACCCAAACATCCCCTAATTTTGGGTATGTTATGGGATGTAAAAATTTAATAAAATTTAATAAAAAATTATAATTTTATAATTCATCTAATGACTTAAAATAAATAAATTTTAAAAATTTTTAATATATTTTTATAAAATTAAGAGTTCTAAAGAGAACCTTTGTTGAACTAGCAAGTTGATAAAATAATAATTTTTAGTTTATTAACAAGAAATATAATAGTTATTTTTACTTTAATATAATTTAAAAGTTACTAAATTTTTTTTATTAAATACTTAAAAGTTATTAAAATTTATTAAAATTTTTATTTATTTTATTAAATGTCTAAAAGTTATTAAAAGTTATTAAAAATTTTTATTTGTTTTATTAGATACAAAAAATTTCACTTAGATATAAAAAATTTCACTTACAATTTTTGATAAAAAAAATTATTAAAAATTTAACTTCGAAATCGAGGAATGAATCTGCTTATACCTCCAAAATTTATTGAAAAATCATAAAAATTTTTAACTTTCTTATAATAAAATTTCAACACGTATCACTTTTTACGCTAATCTTTAACTTTTATAAATTTTTTCATAACCCCAAATGCCATCATCCTATTACCAATTTACCCATTTTTGTAAATAAGATAAATACTAAAGCTATTACCAATTCAACCATTTTTGTATATAAGATAAATACTTTTAGGGTTAGTTGGCAATTTTTTTTTTTATCAATTTTTATGTATTTACTGAGTAAATTCTTTTAACTTTTACCTTAAAAATTACTAATTTAGTAACATGTTAACTTTTTATACTTTTAATAAAAATGTTAATATTTTGAAAACTAAAAATTAAATGAAAGTTAGAATTTATCAAATAAAAAAAATTAAAATCAATAAAAATTAAAAAAAAAAAAAACATACATTACCAAAAGTAGTATCGCATAGAATGCAAATGAGCCTGTTTGGTTTAGATTGTTGGTAAACTCAAAATCAAACCTATTTTTGTCAATTCGAAAATTTTGGACCTACGATCGAGTCAATTCAAATCGAATTAATCTTTTAATTAGTCTCATTGGTTTGGATTCGATCAGGCAAAAGTTTAGAAATATGCTAATCCGGAATTAAATCGATAAAAATTTAATTGGGATTTTTTAAGTTCTTGAACCGAATTAATATTTATTACCAATTCAAAGGATTTTTTATTTAATTTTAAAATATTCAAGTATATCGTAAACCTTTAATATTAAAGACGATAATTACCAAAAAAAACAAATATTAAAGACAACCATTATCTGTGGAAAATTTCATCGCAACTTATTAGTGACGATTTACCACTCAAAAGATCCGAATATTGAATTAATTTCTATCCTTCTGAGTTGATTGAATTCTATATATTAAAATTTGGATCAATTTTTAGGCTAAAAAATGATAATTTTATCAATTCGATTCAACATTAAAGTGGCATGCGTACGGACGGAATCGAGACTTATAATTAGGAGAAATAAAATTACTTTTGTATAGGGTATGTAAGGATAAAAGCATATAAAAGAACAATTAGCGTAAAAAATTTAATAATAATAAGATAAAAGTAAAATTTACAAATAAATAAGAGCAAAACTAATAAAAATTTTACGTAATTTTTTAAATTAATAAAGACAATTGCTTTTACTGAATTTTCTTCGGTCCACTCATAAACATTTATATATATCACGAATCGGCTTCATAACTCCAATTTTTTCAAAGGGATTTGGCCATGTCAATCTGGTTACTTGCAATAAGATTTGTTAAATTAAAAATTATTTGTGTAAATGCATTTATTTTTTTAAATTACAATAATGTGAATGCTTCTGAATCGTTGGAGTTCAATCCAATAACTATAAATTAATGTTAGGAGACTGATATAGTATTTCTATATCAAACTCTCTCTTTTTTCTTGAAATCACTACTAGAGGATTGAGTTTTGGCGAGAGAAATACTTAAGTGACCGTCTTAAGCGGTTACTAAAATGCTAAACGAGATGTCGCAATTATAATGCGTAAGCCATTATCGGTGAAAAAAATTTGAGCAACTATCAAAAGTCACTATTTTGCGACCGCTATAAACGGCCGCAAATACTACTTAAAAATTTTCATGAACTCTCTCTTTCTTCCCCCTTCTCTTCTTCCGCGCTCAAACGCTCATTCACTATTGCTCCGCTATACTCTGTTGCTGGTACTCTCACACACATTCTCTCTCTCTCTCTATAATAGTATACATATTTATGTAAATATATCTAATTTTTTTTATTTTATTCCTACATAAAGTTTTGAAGGTTGATTTGGCTTGGGTATTTGCATTTGATTTTCTACGTGAAGAAGGTATACGAAATTTCTTTTCTTTTTTTTTTTTAATTTCATTTTGTCATCTGAAGGTTGATTCAATTTCTTATTGATTTATTGTTTTTGTTGTTTATAAATATACTGATTTTTTTTTTTTTTTTTTTTTGCTATTGCTGAAAATGCTATGCATGTGTGTTGGCTGTTGTGAATATTGTTGAAAGATTGATAGATTTTTGATTGGAGGTTTTTTTAGGGTTTTTTAATTGTTAGTGTGAATATATATATATATATATTGTGTGTGTGTATTATATATGTTGAAAGTGCATGGTTTTTTTTGGATGTTTTTTTGGCTATTGTGTGTACTATTAAGATTATGTTGGGATATTTTAGATTTTTTTTCTTGTTTTTGCTATTGAAAGAATGAAATAATGTTGGGATATTTTTCTGTGTTGTTTTGTGTATGTACTGTTGGAAGAGCATGATTTCATTTTATTTTTTGGATTTTTTGTTATTGACTATTTTTTTTTTTACTGTTGAGAGTTGTTTTGGTGTTATATATTTCTTGACAATTTAAGGCTATTTGTAATTTTTGTATGTTAGTTGGTAATATGTTGGTTAGGGTGTAATTAGACCCACAGTCATAAAATTTAATAACAAAATATAAAAAAATATTTTAATAATAATGCAATTGAAATAATACATTTAAATAATAATAAGAAATAAAAAATTAAATTATTTAAATTAATATCGAAATAATTTATTCCATAACTTTTAAAAGATAATATCATTGAGTAATATTATTTACAATAGTATGCAATACTTAAAGTATCATTGGCTAATTACAATAACAAATTTAAATTATGATTAAATAAATGTAAAATTTTACTTCATGATATAATTACAACACTTTAACACATTATTATAAATAATTATAATATTAAAATAAGAGTAATAACAATATTAAGTTATAATATTATAATAATAGTAATAAAAATATTTCTGTTATAATAATATTTTTAAATTATAATAACAATATCAATTATAACAATAATAATATAATTATTTCATACATTTTAATAATTAATAAAATCAATTACACGTTAAAATATTATAATAGTAATAGTAGTGACAATAATAAACTTTAATTATTATTAAATAAATTAAATAAAAGGAAAATAATATTAGTAATAATAACATAATAATAGTAATAAAAATACTGCTATTATATTAATAATATTATTAAATTATGGCAATAATTTCCATTATAACAATAATATAACTATTTCTTATATTTTTAAAGATTAACATAATTAATTACCCTTTAAAATTTTATAATAGTAATTGTAGTAATAATAATAACAAATTTTAATTATCATTAACTAAATTAAATTAAAACAAAATAATATAAAGTTATAATATTAGTAAGAATAATATAATAATAGTAATTATAAAAATATTTCTATTATAATAATAATATTAAATTATAATAATATCAATTATAACAATAATAATATGATTATTTTTTATATTTTTAATTATTAATATAATTAATTACACTTTAAAATATTATAATAGTGATGGCAGTAATAATAATGAATTTTAATTATTATTAACTAATTTATCTAAAAGCAAAATAATATTAGGTTATGATATCTATAATAATAATATAATATTAGTAATAAAAACATTTGGGTTATAATAATAATTTTATTAAATTACAATAATAGTATCAATTATAACAACAATAATAATATAGTTATTTCATATATTTTTAATAATTAATATAATTAATTATGCTTTAAAATATTATAATAGTAATAGTAGTAATAATAATAAATTATATTAATTTCTAATATTGATAATAAAATATGATTAGTTAAATAATAATATTAATTTATGGTATGAAATTGGTTATCAATAATATTAAATAATTTACTTAATTAAATTTGTTAAGTTAATAACATTATAATATTAAAGTATAATACCAAATTATAATTCCATTTGTTAAGTTGTTATTATAATATAATATAATAATAACTAATTATTTAAATAATGATATTAACTTATAGTATAAAATTATAATATGAAATTAGTTATATAATAATTTTAAATTATAATAATATTATAACAATAAAGCTAGTAATTAATGTATAATAATATTGATTGATATGATAATAATTAATCAAATTAATTACTTAGTTATAATGTTACATGAAAATAAATTAATGAATTGAAATATTATAGGCAAATAAATAAATAAATTAATTAAAATATTAAGTTGTAATATTATAACATTAAATTACTATAATACATCAGTTAAGTTATACTATGAAATAATAATAATAAATTAGTTAAATTATAATATAAATTATGATGATTGGACCAATCCAATATTTACTACTTAGACCAATCTAACCCAATACGAACTACTTGGCCCAATCAAATCTGTAACACATAATTGGGCCCATTCCAATATTATTTAGGCCCAATTTAATTAATCAAAATTCAAATTCAATCCAAATAATTCTGTAACAGCCTAGGACCACTGCCGCTTGAAGATATTGTCCGTTTTGGCCCCTCGGGTCTCTCCCCGGCAAACCCTCATGGTTTTGTTCTTGGCGAAAACTACCCTAGTGCCCCCCAAAACGCGTCCTCAAGGGAGAGGTTTCAACCCCCTACTTATTAGGCAGGCTTTGTTCTCCTCTCCAACCGATGTGGGATCTCACAGATTGAATGATAATCTTCTCAGTCATTAATTTAGGTCTAAAAGTCCTCTTATATAAATATATATGTGATACCCCCACGTTTGGAATGAAGGGAATGTTCTTGATGTGGAATAAAATGAGTGAAGAATGGCTAAGTGATGGAAACATTGTATGGTTTTGTTAGGTGTTGTTTTTGTTGTGACATGCATGCCTATATGTTTTTATTTATGCATGGCATGGTTTATTAAATGAACATAAGTGTGAGGAAGGAAAAAGAAAAGGAAATGGAATGGAAGAAGACAATCCGGCCAAGGTGGGGAGTTTTGTGTTAAATTTGACCTTAAAATTTAATT
>JAVXUM010000046.1:17652966-17663502 GCA_035590655.1 Pouteria glomerata
TTACAAACTATATCTTCAACATCTTCCTTCTGCATGCAAAGATGTATGAGTAAATAACTTGAGGCCATTAGAATTGGTCTTATAACAAATAAATGGTGGTCTGTTAGTAACGTAAAACAGTAACTGCATACACTGATAAAGTTATTTGTGGCTTATCACCGGCTTAGGTGGCATCTCTTACAACCTAAGTTAATCTTGTCTCTTTTTGAATTTTGTTTTTTGTTTCCATTCTTATCTGTTTATTTTTTGTATTAGTTTTAATAATTGGAATATGTTATTGAATAACTACAGGGGTGGTCCTAAGGGGGGATGAGCGAGGGCCATGACACTCCTTTAAGTTTTGAAAATCGTTTAATACCCTTATAGATTTTAGGATTTTTTTTTCATATAACATAGTGTTTGACCCCTCTTAAACTTTGAAATCCTTTAATAACTTCATAGATTTTAAGATTTTTTTATATATAATTTAGTGTTTGGATCTCTCAAAATTTATAAAATTTTACTTTACTCAATACAAAATTTTTTACATTGGCTCTCCCTTTACCCAAAATCTTAGGCCTGCCACTGATTAACTATATATCTCGGTGACATTTTATGTGAATTACACTTCTATAGGGAAAATTTTCTTCAAAAAAGAACATCGGCAGAAAGAATCTCAGTTGCGTGATGTCTTGTCTCTTTTGTTTATTGATAATTTAAGTTGATTTGCCAATTATAATTTTAGGGCCTAATGTTCTCCGAACTTGCAGAAATTACAATAAAGTTAACATCTAGGGCTTAAAAGTTTCTTAGCTTTGTAAAAGATATGATTTAACCAAAAAAGTTTTCACGGCCTAAGGTCTTGTGGAGCCCCAAATAAAATTCACAATATCAAAATTTTATCTCTAACTATAATATTCAGGAAAATGTAAAATCCATAATTCAGTACACTCCGAGATTAAAATCATAAATTATCAAAGTAACAAAATAGCATTGAATCGATATTCTCATGAAAATGCCAATCGAGTCAATACTAGTAATTTTTTAATATTACTACTACTACTATTATTATTATTATTATTATTTTTAGAACATTTCATAATAAAGATTTTAATATCCTATACCCAAAAATAATTGTGTAAAATAACACGACCAAAATGTCCATATTTTGAAGCCAATATATATATATATATATCCTAACTGTAATAATCAATTACTAAATAGATACAAAATTTTCCTAAATTCCTATTGAGTTTTTGCAACAAATCAATCTTCGAATTAATATTTGTATAAGTTTATAAAAATTCATCACATTATTAAGTATTAAACTCTTAGCCAGAAATTGAACCAAATAATCAAATTTATAATAACTTGTGAAGTTCACAAATTTCTCTAAAAAATTTTTAAACAACGAATATAATAATTTAAATAATTGACATCAGTTCTCGAATCAAGTGAGCATAAGAAATTTAATTATCTAAATTCAATTAAACGTATCTCACATGCTTTAAATTAAATAGTAAGCAGTTAACTGAACATACAGAAATTCACAATTCATAAAATTTTCTCTAATAAATAAAATCTAGTAATATGTAATTTCCTATATCATAACTAAAAGTGAGTAATTCAATCAATTAAATATAGAATGTGTTTGGAGTGATAAAAAGTGAGATAAAATGAGATAAAGTGAGATAAGTTGTGGGTGTGTAATTCGTGCAGTGAGATAAAAAGTAAATAACTTTTAGAGATTTTCGGAGATTTTTAAAGATTTTTTTTTTTTTGTTTTTTAACACCAAACGGTGCTATAATCTAACCAAAATATCATGGCCATCCAATTAAGTAATAATAATCCAACTGAACAAACTAAAATTTATAGTTCTCACTAGATAGTACTCGTTAAAATTGGTTAACTACTAAGTACTAAATTCCTCATATAATAGTAGTCAAGAGAATGGATTTGATAAATTTAATCTTTTAAAGTGGAATATATGAACTAGGCGTAGTATATAATATTCTTATAACTAAGTTATTATTGTCAAATCTCACATTAAGGTTTCTACAACGCTTGTCATTCTTTAAAATCCCTTATGATCTGAACAATTAATTTACCTGCCTCTTCTTATCGAACATCAAATCTAACTCGACTTACGAAATAAAGTAGTTATATCACACAAGATGGTATGTATATATTAAAATAATAGACTATCACAACTTCAGGGGAATTTTTAATGGCTTTCTCTTAGATTCGAATCTTAATTCCAAAAATACCATTGTCACACTAATTCCACAACCAACTAGGTTCATCTTCTATTCAAATATCTTTCAGATATCTAAAATAAATTAATTCTTAAAGTTCTAGTTTCTTTTTGTTTTAATTTAATGAAAATTTAAATAGAAATCAGGATAAATGTCAAAATAAAATTCAACAAACACCATACACATTCTTACTCAAATCACAAGTTTAAAAAGCACCAATATGATAACCATTATTCAGTATGACAGTTTACTCAAATCATATGAAATTAAATTAAATCTTGTAAGACTTACTCATAAAGATGTCGTCAATTATTTTAAGCTAAACTCATACAAATTTGATCTTAGTGCATGCAGGAACATTAGATTAATCGATTTTTTTTACAAAATCAATTTCTTGAGTGCATTTATCGTATTATACTATCTTTAATTAACAAAAGATATCATTTTTTTAGATATACCAAACATGCCTTTTGCTGCACAGAGTTTTCTTTTTTCCTTTTTCTCTAAATTACGTACAACTTTTAAATTTATAAAATTAAATTTGTAAACACTTTTATATTGTTGCTTGGACTCATCGTTTTGGGCTGGAGTACCCGTATCTACACGACACGACTCTGGTGTCGATATGGAATCTATGTCTGATGTAGAGTTTGTATCTTGGATATGGCTGTTGTGGAAGCCTGGAACAAAGGTTGATCTTTTATTCCAAAATTATTGAGTAGAGTGAAGTTTGGAAGATGGAATACTCTCTAGGTTCAAATGGGGAAGACGATCTATTGATATTTTAATTTAAAACACATTTGATTACATAAACGTTAAATTGGTTTCAACTTTTTGTCTTCTTTGTAGTTGTATTACATACAAGTTACATATCGCAAGCAAGAAAAATTTATTACACTAACATGACTTTTACTCTTCCATTTTTGGTAGCGTTTGTAGTGATAAAAAATAAGAAAAAATGTGATTTGAGTTGATTTTAGGCGTTTGGCATCTAACAGAGTTTTTTGGAGAACAATATTGACATTTTTGTACCGCTAGGGCAAAACCGTATGAACGGTTTCTCAAATCTGTTCCCACGGATTCAAAAAAATTAGTATAAAATAACGACAATGGTATTCGTTTAAAAGTTTTCAACTCGAAGAGTATGATTATCAAAAAAATTTACCCATTCGGTTTACCTTTTTTCAGATTTTTTATTTTTTTTAGTGAAATATTGAAATTTTTTTAGATAAGTTATGAGCTCGTAATGCATGCAGTGAAATAAGTTTTAGAGTTATCAGAGTTTTCTTTTGTTTTTTTGCAAAGCAAACGCTCCCTTTGTATTAAAATTATACAAAGAGAGTCATTAGACTATACCAAATTGCCCTAATAAATTATTATAACTATTTTATTATTTTTTATTGAAAAATTTTTATTAAAAAAAATTCATCCAAATTTCATGTAATCTGATGCTTTTATGATTTATGGTTGATATATGATGCATAAGAGTTGTATAGATGATTTAATAATTATGATAATAAAGGTACAATTGTTTTTAAAAAATAATAATAATCTATCTTGATTTAGGTATACGGTAATCTTGGTTGTGCTTTCTACATGAGTCTTATTCTTAGATTCTTATGTACATATACTGGAAGATGTACTATTTTTTTATGTGCTGTATCCTAATACCCATATTCATAATTTGTACACTTTTTAGCTTAGTTTCCATATCCTAAAATATAGATAATAGGTGAATTTGACATCCAGAAACCCAAGTTAAAGTAACATAGCTCATATATAATCTGTTACCATTTGTAAAATTTTTAGAATTTAAATAGAAATTTGATCACAACTAGATAAATGTCTCTGTAGGATCCAAACAGAGAGTATTTTTTTTTAAATTTTCTATAAAATAAAATGTAATTCAACTTTTTTTTTTCCTTTTTAACAATTTTTATAGTTATGAAAACTAGATTTCAAGAATAGTGTATCATATATTTTGCACTTTTTTTTTTAAATGTTGATAGAACCTAATATAATGCTGAAAACAACCCAAAAAAATATGTCTGAATAACTATTTTTATTAATATGAATTTTTTTAACCAAAAATAATATTCACTAACATTTAGTAATTATAAAATTTGACAGTATCATGTATTTCAATCATAGGAATCATAGATAAACAAGGGAATGATAATTATTCATCTGGAATAAATTAAATACTTACAAAATGTACCTTGACATGACCAAATTATTAAGAAATGTACCTTAGCCATTTAAAAATTCCGAATGTCATGTTTTCAAAACAAATATATGTATTTTAACATTTTATCAGGACTCAAACAACTCGCAAACCCCAAAAAAGGCATAACACTATACTTATTTTTTATTTTTTTTTATTTTTTCAAGGTGGAAAATTCAAAACAAGCTTTAATCTCTAACCAAATACATCTTGCGTCACTATAAACTAAAGATCACTATTCATTCCAACACTTTTAACAAATCTTTCAACTCCATCTTTTTACCCAGCAACCCTCCTACCATCGTTATTACTTGATGTATGGTGTGCGAGCATAAAATAATACAAACAAAAAGGTCACATTGGATTTATATACTAACTATTACTGAGTATACTATCTAATTAGAATAACAACTGGAGCATATAGTATGATTATATATAATTTCGCTACCCATGGTCCAAAGTGGTCCAACAACACAATTTAAAAATATGTAAAAAAACTTAAGCATGTTATCATATAACCACATAATACTCAAAATAAAAGACCCTACTTTAACTAGGTATTCTAGACCTAAGCTCTGATATCAATATGTCAGGTCTCAAATTTTTTACAAATTTGGGAGTGTGAACAAACAAGTATAATTCACTAAAATTACTGATATGAGCAAATTAGAATTGATCATGTATAACAATAATGAACTAAAAAACTCCAAACTTAAATAATAAGTAAAAATTCATTCCTAGTCTCCTGTCTCCCAAGCCGAAGGTTATAGTATAACTAATCCAATGAATAAACAAGAAAATTAAATAAATCACGTAATTGTGCAGTTCCTTCTAAAACATAATTAATGAACCATTTAGATATTCCATTCCCTCTCAGAGGTCCCATCACGAACATCATCTTGTGCAACACTTGCACCTATATCTATAGTTGTAGGGGCTTGAATACAATATACTAACGTAAATTAAAAAAAACTAGTGCTTGAAGCAAATAAAAATTCAATATATTACGTATGGGTGTCCTGACATAAATTTCTAACGTGCTACATCAACATGCATCACATATCACAAATATTTAAATTTAAATATTTTAAACACAAGAAAATAAAATAAAATATCTCAACAAAACTACAATCTTAATCCATTAGGTTAAGTAGCATTGCTTGGTCAACCTAGGCCTCAATTATAGAATACCAAAAATATTTTATTAATTCAAATATGCTTCGTACGTTATTAGCTTATTGGACACCAATAACAAACTCCGCTCGGGTTCTTGGTCTTTCAACCATTGGAGCTTTCATTACTGTCTATTCTTCCCAGTATATTGCTCAACGCAAAACTGAAACCAAAATAAAAAATCATAAAATCCATGAATAAGTAATCAATTTATTTATTCAAATCCAAATCATCATTTAAAACTATATCTTTTTCATATTCAACATTCCACAATCAAATTGAAAATTAAAATTTTGTGCCAAACAAATTTCAATTCCTCAATATCAAAATTAATTTAAACCTTTCATCCTAAACACAAGACAACTATATTCATACAATTAACCATGCAAAAATAAACCAATTAATCACAATAATTCACCAAATATACCATATATAATAGATTTAATTTTTATTTCAGTCCACCCCTACCTTATATTAATCTGACAATGTTGCAACAAAGAAATGGAGTCTCCATCACTTGGAACGCCGGCAATTGCCTAAGCTTTTTTTTTTTTTTTTTTTTTTTGGGGTACTAAATATACTTGGGGTGTGTGTGTGTACATAGTTCGTTATCAGGATACTTTTAGTGTTCATATGGAAATAGTATACTGACTATTCAATTGGAAATAGAATTCAAAAGCAAAGAACCTTGGCTTCACGTCTCAATTCAATCTGTCAACCTTATGCTAACTGACCATGATCTATAATTTATTTAATAAGCATTCAATGTCATATATATATATGTTAATAGCAGTCTTAATTTGAGTTTAGGTAATAATTAATATTTTATTTAATTAATAACTTATCTTTGTAAATTTTTAAAATAAAATCACAAATTTATAATTCACAAAAATATTCGAATACCATAAAAAAAATCCTCACACAACCCTTGCTTCCACAATAAAACCAACATTTAATTAGTGCCTCAAAATTTTCAATTAACAAAATTTCTAGTTATCGAATTAGATATTAATTAAAAAATAACCAATGCAAGAATCAAAATTCTAGGTCAAGTGTTAGTGAAATGATATCCCAATTGGGTAGTGGTGACATCCCTGGTTTGTGATGAGGTTTTGATTGTGGTATTGTGTGAATGTGCACATTCTAGTTGGTTTGTCTAGTAGTGTCTCTCGCTTTAGGTCAGTTGACTCCAGTCACCAAGTCTCTTGTCTCTGATGATCCCACAATTAAGTGGATAGTTAGGTGATCCTTGTGGTCCTTGTGGATGAGTAGTGCCCATAGAGGGGGCCCAGCCTTGCTCTTAACCCTAGTGATGACATTATCTTTATTATTGCTAAATGTTGAGGCTCGGGGGCAGGAAATGCCTGTGCAATGTAAATGAATCGACTGAGTCAAGTAGTAGTAGGGTATCTGACTTACGCTTGTTGAGCTCAATGAGTAGAATTTTGAGTTGGACTCGAGCAATCCTCTGATTGAATCGATTCTGAGTCAAGTTTAAATAGTTTACACCATAGTTATCGAGTGTTAGTTTATTGAACCAAACTTTGGTTAGGTTCTATCGTATGACGAGTTTAAAATTGTGGCTCAAATTTTGTTTTATTTATGTTTGGAGTCGAGTTCAAATGAGTCTATAATTGAATTGAACTCAAGCAAGCCTCAAATAGCTTGGTTTGTTTTACAGTCAGGCTTCGTGTTGTGGGAGTCTTTGCGAGGATCTCCTATGGTGGGATTTCCTAGGAGGATGTTTGTATTTTTTTTGGGAGGGAGGAGAGTTCTGCCATGGTTGAGGAGCTCTGAAGTGTCACCGTGGGAGGGTGCCGTTGGGAAATCTAGAATAAGGCTAACGTGGCGCTAACATCTATAGCTGCTGAGGAAAATTCTCGAGGGGGGGAACCAAAATTGCAAATGTTTTTGACTTTTACTAAACATATGGTTTTGTAACTAATGGGTAGGTTTGAGGTTGTTTTTGTACTTTGGTGGCATCTCCTTGATGCCTATAATTAATCCAGTTATTTGCTTATCAACCAAAATAAAAATGCTAAGAACAGTTGTAACTATTCAATCTCAACCTGGGGGGTCCTAGTGTGGTTTATAGCACGGATGAACAGTTGAGATTCCTAAATGTCCATAAAACTGTTCTTATTTACATTTACCTGTTGAGATAAATTTAGTCATTACCTTAAATTTAGTTTGTCTAAAAATGTGCATCATGCCTGTGACAAGATACCCGAGATTTAAATGTGTTGTCGTGGGCTTTATCCTGCCAAGGATTGTTTGTATGCATTTACTTGAAACTCGTCATAGTTTAAAATGTGATCTTATCATTCTCTTGACACATTGTTCACAAGAAGGCAATTTTTGTCTTCTTTATGGCAAGGTTATTATTAGATTGCTAGTTACCATCTCACATAAAAATTTAAACTATTAGGAAATAAGCCCAATAATATATATTAAGTTATTTCAACCATCCCCATTATGTGTGACTCCGACTTACATGTGGAATAAAAATAAACAAACTAAATCAAACAAATTGAACCAACACAAATTGACAAGAGTGCATAAAAACAAACGAGGAATAAATATTGATAATGAGATTTGAATTCAAGACCTCCAAGAACTAAAGCATTGTCACTGTGTTAAGCAACCAACTGTTCCAAAAGTTTAAATTATTAAGAAAGGTTGCAATTTTATTATTTATATTACTTTCTATACTCTTAACACACCTCCTAACAAGTGGCCGGAGTGAATTGTTTTTTTACGAAACCAAACACGTGCAATAATTGACAATTGGGTAGATGAGGTTTGAACTCAATATTTTTACTTATTCTAGTACTATGTTAGCTTGTTAGCCACATTCTCACCTGAAACCTTAAATTGTTAAGAAATATGCCCAAAAATATATATTAAGCTAGTTCAACAGTTATGTACTGCTATGATATTTGACTTGGCCACTTTCAAGTGTTTAGATGTTTATTTTTCAACCCTCTCTCTCTTTCTCTCTCCCTCCCTCACACACACACACACACACACACACACACACACACACACACACACTTCATCAATTAAAATTTTATTATTGTGATCAAGACACTTTATTGATGATTTAAATGACCCATCAACTTACAGGTAGCCTCTCTATGTCATATTAGAGTCCTTTGCAATGTTCTAAACTTCACCTTTGTGATGCACTCTTACTCATTTTAAAAACCAATTTTAAAAACCAGTGCTCATAACAGAAGCTTCTTGTTCAGTCTAGTACCAAAGAATGAGGCATAACTGTATGAAGTATTGAACTGTGTCACTCAACTAATTAAGGAACTAAAGCAGTTGCATTGATTTTCCACTTTGGGTTGGGATGAAATATTGGAAAATAGTGAGGAGAGTAAGGGCTGCCACACCTGGGAGTTCTTATTTGTTATTTTTTCCATTAATTGCCTTTGGAGTCAAAATACCAAAATTATTTGGCAGCTTACTGCATTTTAGCAAACACATCAAAAGCGAATGCTTAAGTGGGAGGCATGACTTATTTTCTAATATCTTAAAGAATTATATGTGAACCTGTCTAGCTTGGTTGTAAAAAATGAATTATAACTTACCAGTAACTCAAATATAATGTGACTTTAAAAGTTTAACAGATCAATTACCAGTTCTTGGTGACAGCTTATGGAGGGAAAACACAATCACCAGTTAAATTGGAAGGACCAAAAGAACATTTTATATTTTTACTCTGCTTGCCTTGAGCCTTCAATTAATTTGGAAGGATCCTCTATTAATACGGAAAGAGAAAAAAAATATATAATATGAAACCCTACAACATATTTTTGATTAAGATATTTCTTTCTGGAATCTTCTTTCTTGACATGTTTTTCCCCCTTTTCATAAGGTGAATTATACAGACAAAAATACAACGAAAACCACAACGTAAATGCTATCCAGAAGTGTATATTTTTAAGCTGATGCAAAAGTTTCCATGTCATCGGTTTCAACATGCTAATAGTAAGGGTTAAATATCATATCCATCTACAAGTTTTATTTCTCTGAGCCAATGGAATGCAGAATTGGCCAACTTAAAATTGATAAATATAAAAAATTGTGCCCATTGATACTACACACAATCAAATATTAAGTGGATGCACAAGACGAATCATGTTTTGGTTATAATGGAAAATGTGTCTTTCTATGTCCAAACTAATAATCCTATGTGCCTGTATGAAAAGCAGTTTAGGTCTTTATCTTTCCCAGATGAATTTCATTAAGAAATCATGGTAACAGGAAACCTCTTTAGATTTCTTCTACAACATTTGAAATGGCCTGTCAACCACGTATATTGTTCTCATATGGGAGCTTTATTTCTTTTCCTACAAGACATCCGATAAAAGGCCTATTTCTCAAATTAATACAATCAACTTCCTCTAAAACAGAGATTGGCTAGTGTTGATCACAAAGTAAAGAACTATTAAAATCTAAAATAACAATTTTTAGACAAAGCTTTAGAATTCATGTGAGATTGTTCTGGGTAGTAATATCTACTTTTAGGCTATGTTTGATTTGAGAGATTTGATGATATGGTATAAGTTATACCATGGGATAATATATGAGATTAGATATAATATGGGATTAATTTTTTATGTGGGATTATTTTTTTGGTGTTTGGTTGGTAGAATATAAAACGGGATAAAATATGTGATTTGACATGTAGGGTCCGTTTGGAGTGTTCACAAATTACAAAAAACAAAATAAATCTCCAAAAACTTTTATAAATCACTAAAACTGTTTATTATACATTCCTACTTTTATTATATTTAAAAAATTTGAATATTTCACTAAAAAATTAAAAAATCTGAAAAAGGTTAATTGAATGGGTAAATTTTTTGACAATTATATTTTTCGAGTTGAAAGTTTTC
>JAVXUM010000046.1:17663602-17678030 GCA_035590655.1 Pouteria glomerata
TCTGAAAAAGGTTAATTGAATGGGTAAATTTTTTGACAATTATATTTTTGGAGTTGAAAGTTTTCAAACGAGTACCATTATTGTTATTTTATACTAATTTTTTTGAATCCGTGGGAACGGATTTAGAAAACCGTTCTCACGGTTTAGCTATGGCAGTAAATTTTTGAATTTGTGGGAATGGATTTGGGAAATCATTCCCATGATTTTGCTCTGGCGGTACAAAAATGTCACTATTCTTCTCAAAAAAATTCTGTTTGAAACATTAGATGCCAAACACCTAAAATCAACTCAAACTACATTTTTTTTTTTTTTTTTTTTATCACTCCAAACGCACACAATATATAACAAAAAATAATTTTGAGTCTTTAGATTTTAACGGAAAACAAATCCGGATGTGGGGTATAAATAATACCACACTCCCTTGGATTTTTTAATTTGCCGAATTAGTGGATATACTATCCCATGGACAAATAATTGCAAATCAAACACTTCTTTTGTGAGACCCACAAACAACATCTCCTTATCCCTTGTTCAAGTTTAGCAAACAAACGTGGCCTTAAGGGTTACAGACTTACAGGTAATAAAACAATATTTTCAACTTAAAATAAATGTTTATTTCTCCCAATTAGAAAGAGATTCTGCAGTTGCTCCACTTAAACTTTTCAGATTGCATATATTTATTTGAAATGTTTGAATGCAACACAGAAATTAGTAAATCTGTTTTTGGGAAATTGTAACGAAGCATATATTGTTTGCAAGGGTACCAATATTCAAAGAAGATTAAGGCAGCTACTTATCATTTGGTCCACTATTTTCTGACAATCATGAACATAAATGCCTAATTGATCCCCTTTGATGTATAGCCATGCCATATCCATTTGTATTAATGTGGTTTACAAAGGAATGTATTTGAGATTAATCTTTTTTTTTTTTTTTTTTTTTGGGTAAGTAATTTGAGATTAATCTTTACAAACTATAGGCAATGTGAATACTTTAGGTAAATTGGTAACTATTTTGTTAGAATGTGTATAATTTGAACCATTAATGTTAAGGATTTCAATAATTACTTTTACATATGATTTCAGGTTCACTTAATTCCATCATTATACATTATGTCCACTTCTCCAATTTAAATTTATAATTCACTAAAATCCATCATGCATAATGTTTACTCTTTTGTCAGTGGTAAATCCTTTCATTTCAAATGCATAAATACAATCTTAAATTTCAGTAATTTTTACTGAAGTTTTTTCAACTGTATTCAGTTTAATCATCTTTCCACGTTTGAAAATATCATTTATTTCTTTGATTCCAAAGCAGCTGCACCGAACAAAAAAGGATTAAATTCCATGGCTTTTGCTTTGTTTTGCAATTTGCGGACACCTTACCAACTATTCAAAGCATCTTGCAACTCATGGTATCAGCCAATCATTGTTAAATAGCGACAAAGAAATAAACCTTAATTTTCTTGAAAACTCTCAATGTAGGAGAATGCGAGCAATTTATTCTCCATCATTTTTGTAAAAGCAACACAGATTAACAGTCACCGTGAGAATTCTATTATGTAAATTACACAAAAAGAAAGCTATTTTAGTTGGTGGACCAAACACGTACGCGCGCATACACTCTTTTTTTCAAGGAAAGTTATGAAACCCTTCCTTAGTCAAAGCATCATAAAATGAATCCATTTAAAATCTTCCATCACTAAATATTTCATGGAATAGCATTCACACCCTAATCAATATTGCTTAAAGAACAAATCAAGTGAAGAAAGTTCGCCCAATTCTCCACCTCCCAATTTTCTAAATTTCTCCTTAAGAAACTATTCTAAGTTATTTGCCCTAGATTAGATTGGACATAATTTTCAATTGAAGCTTCCTTGTCCTCTAATAATGAAGAAATAGTAAATTCCTCCTCAAGCTAGTTCCCAGACCCCTTGGCTCCATTTTTTTTTTTTTTTCCAGTTGTGTAAAATAACTAGTATTAAAAATCATTATTTTTTAGTGTTACCTAAAAAATGAAAGGAAAATAAAAGAAAAGAGAGAGAATATTATGCTAGAACGATTCAAATTGTGGAAATTGAATCAAAAAGAGGTTGTTGATGCAAATTGGGAGTTTATTTATATATTTTATAAATAACTGAAGCTGTGAAAAGGCATTAAAAGATGCTAGCCACCCATGCATCAATCATAAACAAGACAAATTAAATCGATTGTCGACAAAATAAAGCAAGTCAATGCCCTAATCCTATATAGCTTTACCTAATCAACAAAATTTGAAAACTAGTGTAGCTCAAGATTAATTCTACCCAATGTCAACTATACGTTAACCAAATTCAATTAAACCAAATCAAACCACGCTTTTTTCCACTAAGTAGGGTTTGCTATATAGATTTGATGACGTCAATAAAATCTGTTTAGAGTCATGTCATCTGTTACATTCATGTAGGTAAGGTCAGGTTTAATAGTTTCTTTCCAACTGTTTTGGGTCTCCCTCTCCCTCTTCTAGTAATCTCCATATTTTCATACATTTTAACAGATGCTTCCGTTGGACGCCTTCTAACATGGCTGAACCATCTAAATCGATTTTCTCTCATTTTATCTTCAATCGGTACTATTCCTACTTTGCCTCTAATCTCCTTATTCCTAATCTTATCTTTTCTTGTGATTCCGCTCATCCATTTTAGCATTCTCATTTTCGTAATTACCATCTTCTGAATATGATTATGCTTTGTTGTCCAACACTCTGATCCATATAACAACGCTGGTCTTATCGCCGCCTCAAAATACTTTTAGGGAGACTTTCCGATCACACAGGACCCCTGAAGCACTCCTCTATTTGGTCCACTAGGTTAAAATCCTATAACTTACATCAGTATTAATCCCTCTATTCTGTTGCACCATAGATTTAAGGTATCTAATGTTTTCTTTCTCTATAATTTTTTGAGTGCCCAAACTTACTTTTATGTTACTAGTTATCCTACTTTGATTAAATTTGCATTCCATATATTCTGTCTTGCATCGACTTAGCCCCAATAATTTTGTTTTTAATGTTTTTCACCACAATTCCAGCTTGGCATTCACTCCTTATCTTGTCTCATCTACTAATAACATATACCATAGCACCTTATCCTGAATATGTCTAGTAATCTCAACCATGACTAGGGCAAACAAGTACAGGATTTACACGAAGCCTTAGTGTAGACCAATCATGATAGGAAACTCCTTAATCTCTTCGCCAGCTATCCGTATAGATGTTCCGACTCTATCATACATGTCATTTATCGCCTCAATATATACTACACACACTCATTTCTTTTCTAATACTCTCCATAGAATCTCCCTAAGAATTCTGTTGTAGGCCTTCTCTAAATCAATGAACACTATATGTAAATCTTTTTAATATTCTCTATACTGTTCCAGTAACCTCCTCAGGATCCTCAGGAGGAAGATAGCCTCCATGGTTGATCTCCTAGGCATAAAACCAAATTTATTTTCTGAAACGTTAGTTGTCATTTTTAATCTTCTCTTAATAACACTCTCTTATAATTTCATCGTATAACTCATCAATTTAATCCCTAGGTAGTTCGTACAATTCTGAATATCTCCTTTGTTTTTGTATATGGGTATAACAAATATGGGTATAACAATACTTTTCCTCTATGCATTAGGCATCTTCTTACTCTTTAGCACTACCTTAAAAATGTTTGTCAATCAACTTATGTAATCCTCCCCCAGCACCTCCAAACCTTTATAGGGATATCATTTGGTCCAATCATTTTTCCATTTTTTATCCTTTTCAATACTTCTTTCTTACTGATTCTCCTATAGTACATATGATTCAATTCCCTCTAGAAGTGGTAAGTTGCCCCAATTGTATGTCATTATTATTGTTTTCGTTAAATAACTTGTAGAAGTAGCTCTTCCAGTGCTCCTTTATTTCCTCTTCCTTTACTACTACCTTTTTATCCTCTTCTTTAATGCATTTAACTTGGTTTAAGTTCTTGGTGTGCCTATCTCTGGCTTTATCAAGCTCGAATATCTCTCTTTTGCCTTCCTTTGTGTCAAGTCGCCTATATAACTCCTCAAATGTTTTTGCCTTGGCCTCACTAACTATTTTTTTTGTTTCTCGTTTTACTTCCTTATACATCTCCAAGTTTACTTCATTTCAGTCATTTTGTCAAATTTAAAGCACTCTCTCTTAACTCTTATCTTGTTTTGGACGGCCTCATTCCATCACCAAATCTCTTTCTATGTCGGGGTATCCCCTTTGAATTCTCCTAAGACTTCTTGTCCTACCCTCTTAATACACTCTATTATCTTATCCCACATAATATTTACATTTTCAATTACCGCCTAAATGTCTTTCTCTAATACTCTTCCCTCAATGTTAATAGTTTATCACCTTTCAAGTTCCACCATTTAGTCCTTGAGCATCTATGCAATTTCTTTCTTCTAGTCCACCTTTAGAGCTGCACATTTATGATCAACAACCTATGTTAGGTAGTCAAGCTCTCCGCCGATATAACCTTGCAATCTTTACAAACTTGGTGGTCTTTTTTCCTAATTAGGAAGAAGTCAATTTGTGTCTTTGAGGAACCACTCTTATAAGTCACCAAATGTTTCTCTCTCTTCCTAAAAAAAGGTGTTAGTCATCATAAGATTATAAACCACTGCGAACTCCAAAATATCCTTCCTTTCTTCATTTCTATTACTGTATCCGTATCCGCCGTCTACTCCTATGTATTTATCTATATCTCGTCTTACGTAACCGTTCAAGTCTTCTCTTATGAAGATCATTTCTCCTCGGGATATTTCTAGTAGCACTCCTTTCAAGTCTTTCCAAAACTTCTCTTTATGTCTATCTCTTAAGCCCACTTGGGGGGTATAAGCGCTAATTATGTTTATTATCTCTTCTCCTAACACTAACTTAATTGCAATAATTCTATCTCCACATTGTTTTACATTAACTATATCTTCCTTTAAGTCCTTGCTTACCGCTATGCCGATCCCATTCCTCGATCTATTAAGTCCCGTATACTATAACTTATACATAGTCCTCTCAATCTTTTTAGCTTTTTGTTCCATCCACTTTGTCTCTTGCAAGCAAGCAATTGTGATTCATCTCCTTTCCATTGTATCCACCACTTCAATAAGTTTCTCAATTAGGCTCCCAGTGTTTCAAGTACATAATCTCAGCTTTTTATTTTGGACTAGCTTTCTTACCGCCCTTACTCGTTCAAGAAAGTGTAAGGACCCTTGCTTATTTAACACTGCACTCGGGTATCGATGCAGTGGTCTTTGCTTATTTATCACTATACTCGGACCACACAGCACGTCGCTAAGTAGGGTACGCCCCCATGAAATTTTATTAGGTTTCAAATCCATAAAAAAATCCGACTGAGTATTATGCTGGTTGTTGGTTACCTAATACACAACCCTCCTCCTTTATCCGAGCTTAAGACTGGCTAACATAGGCGAAGTTGTCAACTATACGTTACTAACAACAAAATACATTTCAATTTACGGGTTTTCCAATCCTTGGTAAGGGGGCGTTTGAAGGTACAATTTTTAATAACTTTTATTTTTTTTTTTCAAAAGTTGTTAGTTGTAATTTTTGGTGTGTTTGATAAAGTAAGTAGCAATTTTTTGAAACTTTTCTAACTTTTGAGTGTTTAATAAAATTTTTGACAACTTTTGACAATTTTTAATAACTTTTAGCAACTTTTATTAACTGTTGGTAACTTTTGAGTTGAAAAGTTACTATAACTGAGCAAAAAAGTGACAAAAAATTGCTGGTTTGCCAAATACTCAAGAAGCAAAAGTTAGTAGTTTTTTTGCTAATTTTTGTTCCTTCAAACGATACCTAAATACTTTTTGTTCCTTTTACTCCAAATCAACTATCCTAAACAGAAAAACTGTAAAATTACACTCTTTGTCTTCACTTTTTCACTGAAGTTCCCAACAAATTATGAAGACCCTTAACACCCCATTAGATAAAACATAGAATTTCTCTAAAATTGGTTGGGTTAAAGACTAAACCTAGCAAAAACATAATGAAGGATGATTTGGAAGTACTATCTCAATATCTCTTCATCTTGCTCACAAAGATAGCACCAATTGATCACCACATTTCTACTTTTGTGCAAATTGTCTATGATAAGAATTTTGTTGAGAGTTAACACCGAATAATGAATGAGAACTTGTAGCATGGTTCAAAGTCACGGTTGCAGCTGTTGTATCGGCTTGAGAATTTTTAACGTGGTCGCGGTGTCGCGTCGCGATGTTGGATGATACACAATATTTTATTTTTTTAATATAAAAAATAAAAAAAATATAGAAAAATTCTAAATAATAAAATGGATGTATTATATGACCAAAAATATAATAACTCTTTTACTAAACATTAGATGACTACTTATAACATACGAACGAGCTAACTTTTTTTTTTTTCTTCTACAAAAATTCCTGAGAAGTAGTTTGTCTCGCTAATTTCTCGTCGCAACAGTTAGTCGTCTTGGCCTATCGCCGAGATATTAGCTTGTCTCAGTTGTGACAGAGTAAGATGACTATTTTTGACACATTTATTTGACGCGGGCTAAGATCTCGTCGCGCCGTCCATCGATTCCGATACGTCTCGGATTATATCTCAGCGTCTCGAACGATACTTTGAACCATGATAATAACTCTTTTACTAAACATTAGATAACTACTTATAACATGCGAACGAGTTAACTTTTTTTTTTTTCTCTTTTACAAAAATTCTTGAGAAGTCATTTGTCTCGCTAATTTCTCGTTGTAACAGTTAGTCGTCTCGGTCTATCGCCGAGATATTAGCTTGTCTCGCTCGCGACAGAGCAAGATAACTATTCTTGACACATTTATTTGATGCGGGCTGAGATCTCGTCA
Organism: Pouteria glomerata; assembly: GCA_035590655.1. Taxonomy (NCBI): domain Eukaryota; kingdom Viridiplantae; phylum Streptophyta; class Magnoliopsida; order Ericales; family Sapotaceae; genus Pouteria; species Pouteria glomerata. The sequence goes on from JAVXUM010000046.1 coordinate 17,670,511, forward strand.
CGCCATCCATCGATTTCGATACGTCTTGGACGATATCTCGGTGTCTTGAACGATACTTTGAACCATGACTTGTAGGGGTTGCAATGGACCAAACCTACTTCAGTAGAAAATTCATAACCACTTCCCATCTTGATCCAAAGGACTTACTCTTCTTGCCTACACGAGGTAGTTCAGTTGTAAGATTTTTATTAATAGCAGTAGAGGTCATCAGTTTGAATTTGATTGACATAATTTGGCTTATGTTTTTAGTGGGGTGGATAAGGAGCTTTAGGGGGTTAGTCCCACTAAATGAGGGAATACAACAAGTGTAAAAGGATATAATTCTTCATTTCTGGCCAACACATCATGGCTTACTCCCTTGCATTGCTAACATAATCTAGCAACCTAAATAATTCCAAATATTCCTATATTTCCACATCCTTCTCACAAAACTTCCCAAACTACTTGAGCTTAATTTGCCACTAGTTATGGCTATATAGGAATAGAACTTCTAGAATTGAAATCATTTCACGTGAATGACTTAACAAAATGTTCTTCATGAGAAGAAACTTTAAGAAAAAATGGCGTTTGGTTAAAAAATGTTGAGTTAATTAAATAAATATAAAAAATAAATATAATATAAAGTGAAATAAATGTATAAAAAGTTGGATTGTTGGCTGCATTGGCTTGATTTGAAAATGTACATGTATAAAGGTGAGAAATGTTTAAAATCAAATTATATGGATAAAATTGAATTTTAATATTTAATAATATGGCTTTTGCAATAAGTAACGTGCTGAGTTTAGCCTGGACAGCTTCGCCAAGAAAGGCTTCTGTGAGGTGGATTTTCTGTTGAAAGTCCCTTGTTAAGGGTTTACCAAACATCTAAAAATTTTCTAAAAGCCGTAAGGAAGTCATTTTGGGTTGAAAAGGCTTCAAGGAAGTTTCTCTAATACTATCGAAATATCTTTTACTCCTTTATTTGGAATCAAGCCATAAAACCATCATTTAAACTCTTACTCAAACACTTGTCTATGGCGAAACATTGCAGATGATCCCATCTCATCTTTACTCATCCTCACAAAAAGAAAAGAAAACCTTTGTCATCGACTTGGATCTTTATTCCCAACTAATGGCTTCATGGTTTTGTAAACACTTTTTTTGGAAAGGCTCTCTCCAACATGCAACTATCCTCTTTTGTAATGTCACCAAACTGCATCTTATTGAGGATGCTAAGATTCGATTTTCCTGTAAATGTTAACAATAAAAACTTGCAACAAACTCTCTAATCATCTCCCCTTGCATCACTCTATCATTGATTTTGATTATCTTACGTTAGGTTTGCTTGCTTGTTGGTATTTCCCATTCTATCAAAGTACAAGGGTTTGTGTTTCCTTCCTTCAACTATAACTCTTTAGTTTTGTAATGCCAACTTTATTGATTTTAGCAACCCTCTAAATGGCTACTTTCTTTCTTTCCTTATGCTGTCAATGTTGGCGAGGTTCATATGAGTTTCCAAATTCAAACTCCAGATTATCTTCAAGCACCTTTACTTTTACGATAGCCTTTTTTACATTTTTTGGAACAATGAAACTATGGCTGCCTTCACTTGATCACCTCTGTACTAGTTGTCCACTTCACGGAAGTCATATGCCTTTAGCCACATTCTCAAACTGAAGCTGCGTGCTGCTCCATTTTCATACAACCAATATTGAACATATATGAGGCACAACTAGACACTAATCCCAACAAAGTTTGCTAAACCCAAAGGGAAATGTTCCTCCCAAGTCATAGATACCAAAACGTCAATCAATTCTCTACATATGCTGCCATTTGACTATTTATGTTTTTCTACAATCAAGCGTAATTCTTGTACCTGGAACTTGTCAATAAAGTTCCAAGATTTCCTCGTGATTCTGGTCAAGGTCTTGCACCTAGATGTTTCGTATAGCAAATCGGACTACATTGAAGTCTCTTTCCAAGCACATGGGCTCCCAACCTAAAAGCTACAACAAATAGTTCTTCCCAAAAGATTTGTCTCTATTAACTACAGGACCATGCACAAGTAAATCTCTACATGAAATTCTTATCCACATTTTTGGAAAGAGGGGATGATGAAAAATCCCTAGTTTCTTGTCTTCCTCACATGACAGCCTCTTGTCCCACATAATAAGCATGCACTCCGAAACAATGACGCTCGCTCCGCATAATAAATACACTTCTACAACACCTACGACTTGGAATGTCACCCAATCTATAAACCTACCATCCCAAATTGCCCTAAACAACATTTTGACACATTTTCTAATTTTGGAATACAATATCTTAACCCTTGTGGAGTAGGAATTGGAATTTGCAAGATTAAAATATTTAATGAGGCTTTGTTGGGAATTGACTTAGGAGATTTGCTTGTGAAAAAGAGACATTTGGGAGCAAGGTGGTGTCGTCTAAATATCCACAAGTTATTGGAAGGTATTTGGAAACGGCTAAGATTTTGGCATCATCCATGGGTGGATGGAGGTAGACTACAGGATTTGTTCTCAGATATTTTGACAGTGGATAAGAAAGCTTTAGTGGCTTAGAATTTTCTTTGGAAAGCCAAACGTATTGTTTGGAATGTTGAACTTCAGATGAATCTTCTTGATTGGGAGTTGAATGATTTTGGTAATCTCCTATCTAAGTTATATTAGCAAAAGATGGGTGAAGGCCATGATGATATATGTTGGAGTGCCTAAGTGCCTAAGTCAATGATTTTTGAAATTAAAATAATTGTGAAATGGTGTTGTTTATGCAAAAGAGATAAATGGGCCATGATCCTCTTTTTATACTTTCTGTGGGCTAAGGAATTGTGATATTTGCCTCTTGCTTCTTTTGGTATGTCTTGACTGTTTTCTGTGGAAACTAAACAATCTTTTTAAAGAATGGTGGGGTAATTGATTGGATCACAAAAAGGTGAAGGTTGTGGAGGATAATTCCATATTGTTTAGTATGGTTGATATGGAGTGAAAGGGATAGGATAATTTTTCAAGGCATTGTGTTCACTTTTTATAGATTGGAAACTTTCTTTTAGTCTACATTTGAATAGATGATAGGTTTTATATTTTGTTGAAAATATGGCTTTTTTTTTAGTCTTGTGGTTTCTGAAGGCTTTTTGTAATGGGGAGGCATCTTTTTTATGCTTTTTTAATAATAGTTTTAGTTATAAAAAGAAAAAGAAAAATGAAATACTCGTCATTTTCAGCAGAGCCTCGACAGCCTTCCTTGATCCATCACATTGAACTGACTCAAATACCAACTTAAAATTTTGAGTCCCATTATGCAATTAATTATGGTGCTTGATTCATGGAAAGATCCTTACTATTAATAATCTTATTGCAAGAAGGATGTTTGGATGGGAGTCTATTGACTAAGGACTTGTGGGAGTTTATTTTGTCCCAGCGTGTCATGCAATGCGTTTTTCCTAAGGTAATGAAGAAAGTTTTTGAATTACAGTGGGAAACAAGGGTTCCTAAAGAGAGAAGTGTGGAGAATCATTATTTTTTGTTTATTTTTGGCTTTTTTTTTTTTGGGGGGGGGTGATGATGGCTTTTTTATGTTTCTTGTACATGTGCTTATCTGTTGGTAGTGATCTAGATTTAGGTATGCTTTTATATTTGTTGGATGGTATGGGTTTGCATTCCAGTCTGTATTTGGAGTCTTTTTTTTGTAGTTGAGTGGCATCCTTAATGGTTTTTTAATAATTTATTACTTAAACCAAAAACAAAAAGGAAGAAAAAACAGCAGATTTTCACCAGTATTGCAGGAAATCCTTTTTTCCTTTTTACTGCCTTCGTAGTTGAGCAAGAACTCCAAATTCTTCAATTCTCTTGTTCCCTTGTTTCCTTTCTCGACTTTTAACAGTTTTCTTCTGCCATTCTGCATCCTTTTATTGATGTCTATTGTCAAGTTAACATTATCAATTCAAAAGTAATTAAATTACATTAACTAATGCAAGCTTATATGAGATTCTAATGAATTCTTTGGAGATTTGACTTATCTTTATCTAGGAAGTTGTAAGCATAGGGGACAGCCCAGAGTAAGTACTATATAGAAAGTTTTAGCTTATCTTGTGATACTGATGAGTCATATTGCGCCAACTTGCCCCTCCTTGCTAAGTGGAATATTAATGAGATCCTTTTGCAGCAATCCTTTTGCAGCCAAAATTGTAGCGATTCCTATAGTAAGTTGTCTATAGCTTTGCTGGAATTTCTGAACTTTAGTTTTGTTTTGGGTGAAGCCTATAAAACATGGTCCTGATTTCTATTAGTTAGTGGAGAATGATTTTGGTAATTTTCAGAATTAAGTGATTTGAATTAATTTTGAAGATTGTATGAGAGTAGATTTGTGCAAGTTAAGAGGAGTTGGGAGCATTTTTAGAATAATGCTTTGACCATTGTGCCAATGGTCAAAGCATATAAAAACTTTATGCTGGACGATTTAGTATGGTGTGCTATTTGGAAAAAAAAAAAAAAAAGGAAGAAGAAGAAGAAGAATAGTCTGGTGTGGTGAATTTTGATTTGCGTCTAAGGTTTGGATTGTGGTGTCTCTCGAATTAGTTGAAGTTACTTCCCTGACTTTGTATGGGTACAACCTAACTTATTGTTCTGCCAAGTTTAGTTCTTTGGCCTCTGTGTTTCTACATTGGATTGGTTCAGATGGGGGACTAGAGGTTGGCATTAGCCAAGGTGGATTTCCCCGTGTAGGTGACAACTCAAAACCTCTCTAGTACCAATTAACAAAAAGTGAAATGTGTAGACCACGAATATTCTTGCAAGAGAGATATTAGTTGTTTGTACAACTCTTTACTCGCTTCAAAATTCAGCCCCATTCATTCACTTGCTAATCCAATCTCTTTCCTTGTCAATGAGTGCATGTTATAAGCTCAACATCATTTAGAAAAGTTGCTGGTGAAAATTTATGCATTGATGCTTCATAGGAAATGCAATTCGGATCCATGATTCACCCGGGACCAGGTGAAGGTACTTGAATAAAGTTCAGTATCACATATCCCTTTGTTACTGAAACTCATCAGAAAATTTTGATGTAGTGATGACATAGATTAGTAGGCAGGAAGCATATTTGTTTTGAAATTTGTCTTACAAAAATGATAGAATTCTATCCATAAGGAGTTCTAAGGGATACGGGTTCTTAGTTCTGGCAAGATTGTTGTCTCGAAATAGTGTTGTAATGATACTGGCACTTAGAAAGAATCTGCAAGGAACCATGCATTGGAGTTCTATAGTACCAGCAGGTTCTGCTGACCAAGAAATGGGAAGCTTAGGCTGCGTAGTTTGATGGATGGTGATTTCAGACCACTAATTTGCAATGTAGTTTAATGCTTCCAGACCTTTGCAAACAAGAACTTCGTTGAGACATGCAATTTGTTAAGAAATAATATCCGATACATATAAGTACTTTATTTTCTAAGCATAATTGTTGAAATGAATAATCCATTTGTCTTATAGGTAATCTCTCTTTGCTGGAAAGAAGGATCTTCTGATACTGGACTCACTGGCATGAAAGAGGTGCTTGCAAATGATTTAATATTAATTGCACTTTGAATCTGCTTGTGTATTATTGGTGTGTCTGTTAATGGGATAATGCATAAATTATTTTTTGTCATTGCCATTTGTCATTATCAGGTTGCAAAAGGATACAAGAAAGGGGAGAGAGTTGGCTTTGCACAGCTGTCCCAAGGTATCGACCTTTACATCTGTCCTCGTAGTGAGGCCATAATCACAATTCTTGCAAAGTATGGTTTCTTCAAGGGCATGGCAGCTGTTGAAGACAACCAGGACTCAATGATAGGCTGTGTGGTGTGGCGAAAAAATCGAACATCTTCTTCAAAGAAACCTGAGAGTAAGAGCAACTCTTTATCAGTGCAGCCTCTGAACTCCCCTTCTAACTCTCCAATCCAGCACGCTGCAGAAAAAAGTTTGCCTGTTACGCAAACTGCTCAAGAGTCTCTTGCACCTGCATTAGTGACAGATTCCTCAATCATAGAGGGTGTGGGGAAAAATGGTTGTGAAAGTAAGAATATTAACTCTAGCAAAATCCATATTGAGAATGCTAGTTCTTTCTCTTTTGCCAATGCTATACTTACTATTTCAATCCCAGGTGTCTCGTCATCGATTGCAGGAATTCAAAATCCTGCGGGTTCCAACTCTGCCTCCTTTCAATTGCCCCAGGGAGACTTGTTGAAAGTTGAAGCTCCTTCAACCTGCTGCTCAGGACTAGAGCTACCTAAAGCAAGTTTGAGCTTTCAGGAACCTGTCATGCCTCTCCCATCTATTGTACTTAAAGAAACCATGCCTTCTTTAGATGATGATGATCTTCCTGAGTATGATTTCACAATTGCACATGGGATTTCTCAAACTGGTATGAGCAAGCCTTCTGACACCGTGATGTTGGACAAGAGACTTCCAGCTCTACCGGGAGCATCTAATCTACTTTTGGTGTCAGTTCATGGTCAAAGACTGGATAATTCAACGCTTCCCAAAGTTAATTTACCTGCCAATGAAGGAACGTCTCCATTGAAAACATTGCTTGATCATGAATCCCAGACCCCAGTTTTCAGGAGGTTGGATGAAAGTCCAAGTGGTCAAAGATCGGACTGTTCAAAGCTTCCCAAGGTTCATTCAGAAGGAATGCGTCCATTGAAAAAATTTCCCGATCATGAATCCCAGGCCTCAGTTTTCCCAAGGACGGAAGAAAGACCGAACGGTCAAAGAGCAGATCATTTGATGCTTCCTAAGGTTTGTTTAACAGCCAATGAAGGAATGCCACTGAAAACATTTCTTCATCGTGAGACCCAGAACCCAGTTTTCCCAAGGATGGAAGAAAGACCAGGTGTAAAAAACAAGGTGATGACAACTCTGGTTAGTGCTCCTGTGTTTACCCCACCCAAGAATCTTTTTGATGATGATGATGACGACATGCCTGAATGGTGCCCACCAGAGCTCCAGAAGCAACCATTGGCACAAACAGCTAGACCATCGACCGTTATGCCCTCTGAACTTCAAAACCCAAATTTCCCAAATTTAGGTCTAGGCCCCCGACTTCCTGTACTGCCTTCTCCTTCACCAGCTGCTACCCGCCCCTCATTTTCTTCCCAAGCTTTTCCTCCTACACTTCGTCGCACATCATTTGAAACTCAACAGCCGAGGCTTCTCGAAAGGGGTCTAAGACCTTCAATGCCGTTCAACTCCAACTCAGTTTTGGGCCCTCCACCCAGCTTTGATGTCAAGCCTCCTCCATTTCATCCTGCTGATAAACGAGTTTGGAGGCGTTGACAGGTAGAAGTGCACAAATCAGAGGAAGTAGTTTGTCCGAGACTTTGGACCTTTTATTGTGAAGTAATTAGATGACAGTTCTACAAATGCTGCTTCCCGGAGAGAGCTCCAAAGAAGTGTTCTAAGTAGGAAGTTCAACTTGTACATATCGATCTGGAAGTCAACTTCCAGTTTCGTGTTTATGCAAAGTCTCCAATCCAAGTGCTGGAA
>JAVXUM010000046.1:17712657-17730964 GCA_035590655.1 Pouteria glomerata
CACCAAACACCCAAATATCACTCAAACCACGTTTTTCATTGTTTTTCGTTGTTTTTTGTTACTCCAAACACCCCCAAAGTTTCAAAGCTAAAACATTTTCTAAACTAGGGAACCCTGCTCGGACCCGTGTGCAAACGACGTGCCATCCAGACCCTTGTCTGCATATGATGTGCCGTCTGAACAACAGTGTGTGTTCTAGGTTTTTTTTGTCAGAAACCCACTCGCTGATGAGTTATACATAAATATAGATATATTCTTCATATTTGATGCATGGGTGGATGGTCCACTTAGGAAACAACCCACCGACTTGTCCATTGAGCTTCTGTGTCTATTGAGTTCCATTACACCTCCACCTCAATCATCCTATTTTACACTATGCTTGAGTAAGGGAAGGGGGAAGCAAAACTGGAGGAAGGAGGGCTTTTTTTTGGGAGGGGGGAGGGAGGGAGAGAGAGAATTACTGAGAGTTTGTGAGAAGAAATTGAGGGTCAGGGTGGCTTTGTATATGATGTATTGTGTTGTATGAAAACAAGGAAAGAAAGAAGAGAGAAAAGGCAAGGAAATCCGAGAAGAGGGATGGAAGAGAGAGGAAGCAAAAGAAGAGGAGACCAATCATTGTACCATTGGTCCATTGTCATTCCTTCTGGTTTAAACATTTTAAAGTAGGGATTTTCTTAAACTCATGACATGAGTTATTTTGGTTTAACATGCATAGATTCGTGTAGTGTTCTTGAAATGGGTTGCATGTGACCCAAACTCTTTACATTTTGACTTACATGTAGATGACTTTAAAATTGGCAATGTAGTGAGATTAGGAAGATACAAACATGTGGTTTTGAAACCTCTAAACTGAAAAATTTAGATTATATTGTATCAAAGAATTGAAATCATTTTGAAAATGGAAAAGAGTGCACGAATTGTACAATGTTTAAATTTTTGATCGTTTCTGCTCGGACGGCCGCCAACACGGTCACGTTGTGCGGGCGCCTGTCCGAAGAGTGGCCTAGACTCAACTCTGTAGTTGTTGTCCTTGCATATTTGGCTGCCTATGCAGCATCCATTTGCACCCTCATGTGCACAGTTCCTCAGTTTCAATGTGGGTCCGGATGACAAAGGATACATTTGGTTAATTTCTTTTTAAATTAAGTTCAAATGATGGTTTTGAAGTATGGTTATTATAGAAATAATTATGTCAGAAAAGTATGGTTGGCATTGTGATTTTACGTTATCTTATATTATTATATGATGCAGAAATGAGTTAAGATGATACGCTTTTGATAAATGTCATACACATGATATTGATTATAAATGTTCTAGATTACTAAGGTATAAAGGAATGATGTTAATGGGATATGGATTAAGAGTTGTAATTGACTTTTGATTTTGGTTAAGCAGTAATGTTAAATATTGAGTCAAAAATGTTTGGTTAGTATCTTGCCTATGTTATTAAGGAATAACAAATAATAGATTTGGCTATTATCCTGGCTGTGTAATAAAGGGCTAATACATTTGGTTGCTATCTTGGCCATGTGTGATCAAGGGATAATAGACTTGGCCATTCTCCTGGTGTGTGATCAAGGGATAATAGACTTGGACAATAGCTTGCTGAACCCTATGACCACGGGTCAGTCATGTATAGTACTTTGATACTTGTATTTTGATTACTACATTGATATGATTTTCTTGTGACGAGCTGAGATTTTGGACTGTTTTGGCTAGTATAATGTTATAAGTGATGATATGACTATATAGTTGTACTTCTTTTACAAGGGGAGAACGGACTGTTAGTCCAGCAGGGCCAAAATCATTTGTTGGTTTTGCAAAATGACTATGGACTACAAGTCCACTTAGGATAGTATATCTCTCCAAATAGAAGATATACAATACCATGAGGGTATGGTATTGTATATCCCTTGTAACAAGATTAGCTTCCCGCCAAACTTTAAAAGTTCAAAATTATTTTGTCACGTCTCTTATCAAATCACATCTCTTATCCCACTTCACATTCCATCAACCAAACACTAACAAAATAATCCCATATAAAAAATTAAACCCATATTATATTCAATCCCATACATTATCCATGATATTATTTATCTCCCATCATCTAGTCCTCCTAATCAAACATAGCCTATGTTTCTGCCTATTCTCTGTCCCGCTCATCTGACGTTGAGACAATCTCCACCTAGATTATATTGCTACAAGAAAATTGCTAATATGTTCTTCAAATCCCTTACAAGATACTCTCAATCAAGTATTTCTTAAAACCCTTAAGCTTTCATGACACTCATTTTGAAATTCTGTGTCCATTCTCTCCACAATTTCCCAAGAGCAAACGCTGTATCTCCCAACCCTTCTTCCTCTATTGGAGGAGTACAAGCCAAAGGGCTACACTCAAATGGACTCTCCACCCCATCTCCAACACCCTGGCTGATGAATTCAGCTATTTTTAAAGCCAAATCATGTACCAAATGAATCCCATTCAGATCCTCCTGCCCTATTGATAGAACAACTGCTTTGTCATAACCATTCTCCTCAAAACTATAAATCTCCTTTTTCACCATAGGAAAAAATGAGTAGAAAAGAAAAGACTTGCCCAAATCCTCCCCCAAGGACCTGGTCTAAATAAAGCTTAAGAAAAAAACTAGCACCACGCTCCAAATGAAAACAATATGAATAACATGGTGGTTGAAAATCCAGGCCCTCCTTTTATTTAAAATGCTTTGATCCTCAAAAGTCCAGTTATACTACCTGGTTAAAGAACCATTGCTTGGGTTGCGTGCAATAAAACCCAATTCATTCAAAGCCCGAAAATCTCTATGCATGGTACTCTACCCCTTAGAGGACTCAATGTCATATCGGTTCACATTACAAACCCGAGGCCCATCTTCTTGGAGCATTTGTGGTTGAACTATCCCCCCTTTTTTCTCGAACCTTCCACCGCTTGCTGATCCACCTACCACCACGCGCTAAACACAGTTGACCAACATGCACTAAAATCATTGTCTTCTCCAACAATGCTTGTGATGACTTCTAGATATTTTCATCTTTTATCTTGGATACAAAAAGACCCTCTCCACCCACGAATTTCGTATAGAGTCTCAGCCACCTCAATCTTCACCACCCCTAGGATGTTCCTATCATTTTCTTTGACCCTCAAACGAGCCCACTAAAAATGTCTAATGCTCTAAGTTGCTTCATCTACCTCAACTAGATCTCCACAAAATTCACCAATTCCTTTAAACACTTCATTTGCCCATAGGTGTACAAGTAACCCAATCACCCTCACCCAAACGCCCTCATGTTCCCATCCACTCCTCGTGCAACCACCCCACTGTGTCCATTGATCTAGAAATAGCAGCTGACCTAGAAAAATCTCCTCACTTTTCAATGATACTCCTTCAGTTCCACGTACAAAAAATTGAGGAGGAAGCAAACCTCCTATGTAATGGAACACCACCACTCATGGGACCCTCTACATCTCCAAAACCCATTTTTTGACTTCGATAATATTAATCACTGACATGCCCAAATTCCCAAATCCACCCACCAAACATATTTGCATTTCTTTGATTCTAGCAACACGGGTTCTCGTCAATATGAATCACTTCTCTGCACCTCTATTCACATGATGAACTCGAATCCTAACCCCAAACATCTTGAAGTATCCACCACTTGTGCGTATGATCGCCCCTTGCTTCAATTTTACATCCCTCATCCCACCTACATTAAAACCCACCAAAGCTTATGCAAAACCACTCCACCCACAGTACCCAACGGCATGAAGGATCTTAAATCTAGACACCATACCCCATTCATCCTCAGGTCTCGACATCAAAAAACTCTCCTCCAACCAGTCTTCCTAGTTGCAGATTTGCCCCTTTCTTCATTGCAGCTCCTCTACTGAGCTTTGCAGCCCAGATAATCGCATCCTCGAGAAGCGTCACTGGTCTCGAAAAACCATGTCCTCTTCCGAATATCTTGATTCCACTTTCTGCATCTGGAACCACATTAATCGTAGTTTTTCCCTGCCACAAAGTCGTCCTTTCTGGAGATGCCATTTCTAACCCTAAAGGAAAAGCTTTGAATCTTATTTCCCTTTTATGGTCTTAGGTTGTTAGTATTCCAGAGAAAAACTTAATCATGGTAGAGCGACAATAACTTCTGTGAGATTCAAAAGATACTAGAAGTATCAATGTCACAAGTTGTGCAGGAGACATTGACAAAAACACATGAATCAACTAACATAGGCCACAACCGAAAAAGCAAAATTTTAAAAGAAACAATAAAGGGAAACAAAGTCATTGAATCAAAGGTGAAATAAGGTCTTTTAACTAACCTGGAGATGGGCTCTTGCGACCAAATCAGGTTGAAACTTTTGGAACTCAGCCACAAAGCGTAGAACTCCTTCAAGTAACGGGTCCAAAGAGTAGGAACATATAATGTCTAGGTCATGAAGAAGTTTTTTAAAATATTCAACAGCCTGCTAGAGGAAACCAGCAAGAAAGTTAAGTTCCATTAGTAGTAAAATGCATGATATATCCATTTTATACACCTAGGGACTCACCTTTATCCAGCTGAGAATTTTAATTGCACGAGGTGGAGTAGGAGCAGACAGTCTACAGTTCAAACTAGCATCAAACCCAATTGGTTGACAACCAGAAGCTGTTGTTCTATGTTCTAGTCCATCTTTACATGTTCCAGATGCATTGGACCTTAGAAATTCTGATGATTTCAAAATGGAATCTAGCTCTGATAAGCAGGAGGTTATGTGTTTTCTTGCTAACTCGAAACCTCTACCTTGAGGCCGCCTCATAGAAGTAAGGGCATGGTAGAAATGCTGAAGGCAAAGGACTAGACGTTAACCAATACTGTGAGAACATCAATTATTGTCATGTTTCAAGACATTGAATAATAGCCCTGTGAATAATTCAAGTCACTGTTTGCAAAAATAAAAGACCTGATTAGCTTGCCAAATGGAATAATCCCATATTGAACATAACAGCACCACAGGATGCGAAAACAAAAGGTTATTGTCAATTGTTTCGTTTTATTGGACATAGAACAACCATAGGTGTTTGACCCTTTTAGCATATCTCTATAAGAGAGTCACAAGTAGTAATCATGAAGCTTGAAAATTAAGGCTTTTCCGGGAAATATAAATCAGGTATCGTTTGAAATACAAAGCCCTACCACCAAAAGCAAAAGAACGAAAAACTATCAGTGTAACTGTTTTTTTTAATTTTTTTCCCCAAATAAGGGTGGCTGTTTGATTAGGGAAAATATAGTATTCATTCAAAAGAAACTTCATGGAAAGATAATAGTTTCATCCACTATTAATAAATGTTTAAATCCAACAAATAGAAAACGCAGTGGAATTAGGTGGTCAATTTTTATTTATTTTATTTTATGTTTTCTGATTAAACCGTATTCTTTTTAAAGCATGCAGACATATCTTAGCTGTAAAACAAATCACATGAAACATCAATTTCTAAATGCTTGTTTAAGAAGCATTAAGTGCAATCAGTAAAAAATGTCTTGAGTATTTACCCCTGAAAATTACCCCAGTCTAGTCTAATGATAATATGTGATGTGCCCTAGTTAACTCATTCACAAGAAGATTGTGAATCGAGTCATTAGAATTATATTTGGATCTTTTCTAATTAGATTGCTGTTTTTCTTTGTTTAAAAATAAAAAAACAAAAAAGAAAAGAAAAGAAAAGAAAGAAAGAAAAACACTAAATTTTAGATGTTTTAGTAGGTTTTTTAGCGACAAAATTTATGGCGTAAGTTGTAGCATATTGGGTAGGGTGGTTTTGTAAGGCCTATAAGGTCGATGAGGGCTTGCAGAATGAATAAAACTAGAAATATTTGGAGAAGGCACCAAGTTTGATTTCAGAAAGACAAATTACATTTTGCTCCAAAGGAAGTAGAATAAAAATCTATAGCAAATGTTCTTTTTGATAAATAAAATAAAAAATAAGAATGAAAATCTAAGAAATTTTTGACACAAATTGCTTAAATTTTTAAATTGACAGCAATAAAAACCAAATGTCTAAGTTCACACTTCCCTTTCAGACCACAATTCTGCCCCTGTGCTACAATGTCTTTGGCGCAAAAACTAGTTCTAAATTAAAGGCTTCAGAGAGTAAAATCTATTATTGCCTGTTGGTGCTGTCCAAAGAAGTGGCTGACCGAAGTGAACTAGAGAGGCACAATCAAAATGGAAGACAAAAGTAATAAAACAAACATTACAAAAGTAATAAAACAAACATACTCATACACTTGATATATACAAGTGCTCACAAGAAGATGTATATTCAGTGATTAAAATGACTCGGGTCATCCATAGAGCATATAAGAGCACTATCACGGTAAGACCTTACGAAAGCGTATACGGCACAACAAGGCTTTGCAGTAGCCTTCTTCCAGTTCAGGATTCGTTTGTAGTGGCTCTATATCTGCATCAATGCAGTGCAACCTTAAAGAAATTATTCCAAAACATCGTACCTAAGAGATTCAAAAAAGTAGTAACAACATATTCAAATAAACAAAATGGCCAGCATCAGATTCCAAAGAACAATTCTCGAGACATATCAAGTTCGAGTACCCAGATAACAAAAATATACATAGGATACATCAAGGCGGAGTTGTTGGTCTTCCCTTCACTTACCGTTGAGGTGCGCTTTTTCTTTTCTTTCCTTCTTTTTTTTTTTTTTTATAAGATAAGTTGATTACCAACAAATTGTGTGTTCAATTTGAGAAGACTCTGAAGACAAAATGTAGTGAGATCCCACTGGATTATTAGTCATCAAGAAATTAAGACAATGGAAACATTTAGCACATCACAAGTTTATGGAGAAAATATTTTTCTAAAAAGGAAAGTTAAAAGAGTGTTTTCCATATCACCTTATTAGGTAGAAGGGAGGAAGATTTCCCATGAAGTTTGATTTGGAAGTTAAAGGTGCGACCAAAGTAGCTTTTTCTATCTGGGGCTTGAGTCATGGTAAGACTCTTTCCATTGATAATCTTATTGCAAGAAAACAAGTAACAATGAACTGGTTGCCTTTGCAAAAAAGGATGGTGAATTTATTGACCACCTTTTTGTGTATTGTCCATGACAAAGGAATTGTGGGAAGTTAACATCACAATGTAGAATACAATGGGGGTTTCCAAAAAAAGTTAAGCATGTTTTTGAAACTTGATGGGGAGCAAAAGTTCAGAAGAAAAAAAAAATTGTGGAAGATTATCTGTTTTTTGTTTAGTTTAGGTGATTTTAGGTGACAGGAATGGATGAACTTTTCAGGGAGTTGAATTATCCATGTGTAGGTTAGAAAGTATTTGAGTATTTTGTATGGGTTGTTTATCAGGGGATTTTAATCCAAAGTTGGATAGTTTTCTAAATTTTGTTAAGAGAGTGGATATGTAATGCTTGCCTAATTGAGGATATTTGTATAAGGGTGGCATCTCATTGATACCTTCTTTAATAAATTTATTATTTATCAAAAAAAATTAACTAAAAAGAACACCTCAAACATTGAGAATACCCTCTTTTGGCTTCATCAATTGTGTCAACCTACAACAATGGCTGCATCAATCTTACACGGTGAGAGTACCTATGGTGTTTGAAATATTCAATATACGATGCTTCACTCATTAGTAAAGTAACTGACTTAAAAATGGAAAACTACCTTCTGCTACTCTCTTTTTTGATGATGATGCTTTACAAGCACGCAATTGGCGTGAAACCGTTTCCTCAACTGCATGTAGCATTGATAAGCATTTTTCGTCTCCATCTCCTTTCAAAGGTAGACCATATGTCATTGTAAAAATATCTTCTTCCTACCAAAAGAAAACTAACAGAATTAAAACATGTGGTGATCATGCTTTTTGTCATGATTTAACTACAGATGAATGGACAATTGAGAAACCTTAAATGTAGACAACAAAATAATTGTTACCATTAGGATTCAGATTGGAAATCATAACAAAAAGAACCATCATCTTTTCATGTTTTATTCCTTTCGTTACTTCTAAACCGTCCACGCAGTTTTAAATAATTTAGCATTAATGTTACAATTCATTCGATATCTATAAATCGTGCCAGATATTTCACATCCTGAAAGCTTACTCGATTCTTGAAATGCATGCTTTTTCTCCTTTTTATGTTACACTACAGTACAATTAAGGACTATTGCAGAGCGGTAAACTGAATTTCTAGTTAAATTTTGTTTCCAGTATTTATAATTTTAATAAGGCATTCAAAATTTCACAAAATGACCCTACACTATTTCATATTGAAAACTGTTTTGGCATGGGCAAGCTATAAGGGCCTATTCTAAATTACATTGGTTTAGAGACTAGCAATCCCAAACAAGACGAAATAGTACAGATGATTGAGTAAAACATAAGGCTGTTGTTTGTTATAGACCATAATGCTCCCTACACAAGCCCACTGACCTTATATAAAATGCTAGTGGAGATTTAGTGCCATTCCAGTATCATGTCCAATGAAACAAAATAATTTCTGTCTCTTTTTCCTTCTCTTCAAGCAAAACAATCCAAATATATATAGTAATATTTTTTAATAGGAAATGAAAATATTTTATTACCAAAAGCAAATAACATAAAAGGAGAACAAGAAGTCTATCAGCAGTTCTGCCTTCAAATATTTTGGAATTTCGTTCTTTCCATAACCCTCAGAATTATGTTCACAATTCCACAAGGTTTTGGCTTTTTACTTCTTCCCATACCCCAGAATTTGATACGCATTGTATTCGCAAAAGTCCTTGGGGAGTCTATGGCTGACTAGAGATGTAAAAAAGTTTATTCCACAACTCTGCAGCCACTAGGCAGTGAAGAAAAAGGTGCTCGAAATCATCCAAATTCTTTTTACAAATCAAACACCATTGGGCAATAGAGAATGCTGAGGTCTCCTTTCTTTTTATTACAAATCATTGGTATTTAGCTTCCTATAAGCCACAATCCGGGCAAACACTTGCACTCTAGTGGGCACTTAACTTAAGCCTTCCAAAACAATTTCAAAGGTAGAAAAGAAAGGGAATTCAAATTGTCGCATAGGTTGTTGAAATAGAACGTGCAAAAAAAAACATCGAAAGATGGTCAAGGATCCACAATCTCCTATCAGACAAT
Organism: Pouteria glomerata; assembly: GCA_035590655.1. Classification (NCBI taxonomy): domain Eukaryota; kingdom Viridiplantae; phylum Streptophyta; class Magnoliopsida; order Ericales; family Sapotaceae; genus Pouteria; species Pouteria glomerata. The sequence continues at coordinate 17,721,811 of JAVXUM010000046.1, forward strand.
CAGTTCTATCCAGCCTTAAAACAACACCATCAACAAGAGAAGAGAGGCAAAATCAGCAGTGGCCCTATCATTTAGGTTGCACCAGAAACCATAGTTGTCCAATTGAGCTTCGTATCATGAATCAGAAGCTTAGATTTGAAAATCGTGAATCGTACCGAATCATGGATAGTGAGATTAGGTATAAAATCAGAAAATCATAAAAAATAATAATAATGTTTATATATTTAATATATATAAGATATTGAATAGTGAATATTGTGATTGAAAACTTATAGTTTAATATAATCGCAATATCTAAATGGAAAGAAGCTAGCCTTATGGCTACAATAACAAATGTATAAATCATGTTTAGCAAGGCAAAGATGATATTAATTTACAGACCTTAATGAAAAGCATAAAAATTTAGGGGATCCAACTCTTGATAATATGAAACTATACAAAATTCAGCTATATTAAAGTAAATTTTGAAAGTTTGAGGGGGCCTTGTAATTTCGCCAATATAAGACTAAAAATATGAGTCCAAATCTTACATTTACGAAAATTTAAAGATGCAATGTTTTAGTCACTTACGAAGTTTTCGGAAAATATGGGATATCAAAAATTCAAAATGACTAATGTGAAGATAATTTGCAAATGTTGCAGATTACTGGTCTGTTACAAGTCTCTCTAACTTCCTTTTTTAAAAACAAATAAAAAATAATTTGTTTCGTAAATTGTTCCAAATGACCCAACCCAAATTAAAATTTTCACAACTATGCCATAAATTAAAATTTCACGAAACCAACAGAATATTTGAGACAGCCAAAGAGGAAATAAACCATGTTTCATTGATAATCTGTACAAGTGTAGAAAGGACAGGGAAAAGGGAATATATCCTTGCCAGATATCTTCCCAAAAACAGATTTTTTCTACTTCCCTAACACGAGCTTTGTGAAAAGGAAAAGGCAATGCCTCGAGACATTCTTCCAAGGATTTCCAATCCAAGAGTCTAGTATACGTAGTATTACGCATGAAATGCTTTATGAAACATTGTAAACACCATCATACCCAAGAAATTTTTTTTATTAAAAAAAAAAAAAAGTACTAAGATACAAATATTTTGTGACATCCTGTTTCCTTGGACATGAGAATTATATGAATATGATACCCATATCTGAGTCCATTTGACATAAACTTTCACATATTTAAACAAATTAAAGAGTAAGAACAGGAAGTTCAGGTGGCTCAAAGTAAAAAATACTAGAGAAGTATTCCACATAGAGCAAAAGAACATTAGACAAATTTTAGAACTATTTAAGGAGTCGTGACTAAGTTTTTCCTAGAAACCCTAGAAGTTTCAACCATGCTGTAGAACCTGAAATTCTAAAAGTTTTCCATAACCAACACCAACCACAAAACTATTTGTGGGCAACCTCAAGCAACTTTCTAAAACTACCCCCACATCATTCAACTTTATAGCTCCAATAAGCATTGGCAAGAGACAGCAGTTATAGCTAATAGTTGGTGGTCTGATAAAGAATGAAAAAACATGCTAAGATGCATCGATACGACACAACACAGACACACAGATATATTATTTAAAAAATATCAGGACATGAGATGACAAGGATTTGTTGACAAATAACTATATACATACATACATACATGAAAAATAACTATTTATTCACTTTTATATTTAAGTTATACAGGCGCATATATTTAACCTATTATGTCATTCCCAAAAAATAAACCTATCAAAAAAAAGTTGGGTAAAGAAAGTCATTCTAAAAATGAAGATAGTCCAAAAGAATTGCTGAAGTACTTTACTTCATGTGTACGTGCATCAGAGACAACTGAAACAACCACATTGCAGGTTGCGCATACAACTCTGCAATAAGAATGCAACAATGCATGTGATGTTGTTCTATCCGGCCTCAGGAGATAGATGCAAGAAAATACAGTTTGTGCCAATGAATGACCCTTGTGCCATGTTGCCTGCCACGCCAGATTGTAACAAGTCAGTAAAAAATAAGGCAAGGAATACAACTCATTTTACAAAAATATAGACCATACCTCACATGCTAGAAGATGGTCCATGATATCAATAGTACATTGGACATCTACAGTTCTATCAAAGCTTAAAGGGACTGGGGCAGCACCACTCTCAATTGCTTCATCGACAGAATAATATCTACAAACAATACCTGAATCCATCTTTGGGTCCATAATCTAATAAAAAAATAAAGCACATGAAAAGAGAACAAATAAGATTAAAACAGATCGACCATAATTAATCATAAGCTGAATATCCCAGGAAATCCCTGGAAAATTAGAAATATTAGCTGCAAAGGAACCAGCAAGAAATGCATAATCAGATTTATAAGCCAAAATTATGCAGTGGCCCAGGTGATGGATGAACTTCTTATTGCAATTTAATAATAGTAAAGGAAAATCTCCCAATAAGACCTTAAAGCACAAAATCAAGTGAAATCATCATGTCTAATATAATTATTTAAGAAGAAAAACAGACAGAGAAATCTTGCTTCTACAATACCATATATGATTGAGAGCATAAAAAGAAAGCTAAGCAGAATGCTGTGTCATTTTGTCCCCAGGGAGGGAATTCATCTAAAAACAATAACAAGTGTTAATGCACAAACTAGTAATTAGTACACCAAAAAGTAATGAATTCCTTCCCCCCACCCCCAAAAAAAATAAAAATAAAAAAAAATACTATTTTTGCATTTTGTGGAAATTCCATCCAAGTCCTTACACTCTACCACACACATTGGATGGATCTAGTTCTGGGTAGTTCCATCTCATTATCTAGTTCTGCTTTTTTTCCTTTTCCTTCTCTTTTTAGTCAGATGACCATTTATTTCCTGGACTAAGGATGTCCATTGCCCCCCAGCACCCAGATTTTCTTTCTATATGTAATTTGGCACTTCTAGTTTGAATTTTGATACCCTTTTTTTTAAATTCAACTTCAAAATTTGGCTTACAGACATTATTATGATTTCGACATACATCATTAACAGTAACATACTGACCAGCACTAATCAAGCGAGCATAGCAAAAAGCTTCTATTGCATGATAATACATAACCTTTTGTCATGCTTGAGGTAGTGTGCTGATGTGCACTAGTGGGGCAAAAATTATTCAGTTGAAAATGAGTGACCATAAATAATGCCTCCTAAAGATACCAAATCCATTCCATGTGAATAATTACCTCCAAGGCTGACATGGCTGCAAAAAGATTAAAATTCTCTCCATGTATAAGCTCACCACATTGAAGATCTGCAACGAAACAATAGAAAATAAAGTTATAGAAACCCAGAAAACCAAAGTTGCACACTCCGTGCATGCAAGCAAGATATTAATATGAATTCTACACCAATCAGACCATGCAAATAATTCAGTGGGCAGAAAGCTGGGATGTAAAGTCAAACACCATAAAAATACTAACACTAACCACTGCCGTGTAATAGCAACTGTGCTCTGATTAATACATTTATCCTGTCAAATGGGAATTTAAAAACCTATGATACCTCGTGAGAAACAAATTAACCAATTTCCCAACCCCCAAAACGCTTGGCATCAAAACCCCAATATCTAAAAGTAAAATAATCATTTGCAAATAATGGCAACGTATGGTAATGATTAGGAGATTGACAGTCAAAATTCACCTGATTGGAAGCCTGCGTTTGGCAGCAGAATTTTTAGCAAAATTCTACCAAAAGTTGCTCTTTTAATGTTTGACAAAAACACCAAAAATTGCTACTTTTTTCTTTACTACAATAACTTTTCAACTCAAAAGTTCCTAAAAGTTATTAAGAATTATTAAAAGTTGTTAAAAATTACTAAGAAATGTCAAAATTTATCAAAAATTTTACTAAACACTTGAAATTTGTAAAAAATTATTAAAAATTGCTAAAAGTTGCAACTTATTTTACTAAACATGCTAAAAGTTACAACTATCAAAAGTTACTGAAAATTGTCCCTCCAAGCGCTCCTAAATCAGTCATTTCACAAACAAAACAAGAACATGAAACTTCAACAATGGATCCATCATGAATCCATAATGAACTTGGGTAAAACCCTGCACTAAGACTCCGAGAAAACAGCAAGTAATGAAAGACTACAAAAATAAATGAACAAGTTAACTACTCTGCTTCGAGTTGCACCATCCCATGATACAAGCAGCTCAAGTCAATTAATTTAGATAGATGGCATAAATTTAGCCTTATTTCAATAGCCTTCAGAGAAAAAACAGTGACCCAGAAAAGTTCCGGTTGTGTCCTCTTTTAGTTTCCTGGAGTTTCTCAGGAAACAAACAGCTGATATGGGGTGTGCAGGTGTGTGTTTGTATGAGAGAGAGAGAGAGAGAGAGAGACCTTTGCAGGCGGCTTCAAGGAGAGACGAAACATCAGCCCAAACGGTCTGTTCGCCCGAAGGAATCGATGGATTTATGTGCGCTTCGCCCTTCTCTGCCATTTTGTTGAATGTTTCAGATCTCTCTCTCTCTCTGTCTCCCCCCCCCCCCTCCCTATCTCTTTCCACGGCAGTTAAGAACGTTCGCCGTGTAAGTTTTACCGGCGCTTCCAGGACTGATAGATTGCTTGTTTCAAAAAACAAAATACAGTCACGGAGAATCTAAACGAGGGTTAGAGGACCACTGGTCAGGCGTAAAACGGGTCGGGTGGATTTGGATATCCATTTTCAATTTTAGCCCTTCTTTCGGAGTTAATTTTGAATTTTATGTCATTGACTTATGGACACATTTGAATTATTAAATTATAATTCTATTATTATTTTTTATTAACAGTAATTTTTGTAATTTAAAATAATTAAAAAATATCAAAATTAGTGTTGAAATATATAAAGAGTGTGTTTGGAGTTGTATAAAATAAAAAGTTAATGTCTCCGAATTTGTGTAGTGAGTATAAAATTTAAAATTTAGTGTCTCGTTTTTTGTGTTATGAGTATAAAGATAATATTTATAACCTCGTAATTCGTGTTTATAGAAATTTGTAAGATTTTATTTTATTTTGTTGTGTCACAAACGCAGCCAAAAATTAGTATTTAGCCGTGTCAATGGCATGTAGAGGCAAATAAATCTCAATCAATCGTAAGTAAAACAAAATTTCGATTGTTGATTTGTTATATAGATAATATATGATAAAATTAATAAAAGAAAACTAAAAATTTTTTAAATTTAATTTTTTATTTTTTTTTAAATAAAAATTAGGGAGGTCCCGATTAGAGTGCAGGGTACCCAATCTAACATTCTCGATTTCCATAGGCTCGCGGGAGTATGCTTGGGTGTCATACAGGCCGGCCCACGTTCTTTCGAAGAGTCTGATAGTTGATACGGCAAAAAGGATTTACCTGATTTAAGGCCCACGAAAATAGGCTGAAACCCAATCACATTGCAATGTGGTTCAATGTCATAGAAACTAGGCCCAAAGAAATTAAATCAAGATTCTTTCTTGAGAAAAACTATATTTATTACATCTCCAAAAAAAAAAAAAAAACTATAATTAAACTACTGAATAACACAAACATGTTAACTCAAAATTGATATAAATTAATACAAATTTAATTTGATTGTAAAATAAATTAATTATTTAACATATTTAAAAAAAATTTAAATATTTAAGTATACAAATAAATTTGATTTTAAATTCGTACACAACACGATATAAATTACTACTCTTACATTTGATAGCATTATTAAATGAATAATTTGTTGATTAATAGAGTCCCTTTAAAAAGATAAAAAATAAAATAATTTGCATGTAACTGTTTTCTAGCGATTTATTTTTTCTTTATTTTTTTTACAAGTTAGTTATCGATATGTTGGGCTAATTTTGATCGAGGAACATAATTTTGTTGAAAATTAAAAATATTAATTAAACTAATTTAAATCAAATATAGATAACTAGCAAATTATATAAGAACTAGAAACCTCCAAGGAAGACTTAAATGTAATACGAGAAAATTCTAAAGAGCAAAAAATCCCAACTCTATAAAGTAACTAATTCTCAAAAATAATCTACAATAGGTTACAAAAGTTACTTAATACAAACAAAACCTGGCTCCCATCTTGGAGCCTTCTTAAAGGTTCAAAAAATTATAAAAAAAAAAAATATCAATAGTTGACACTTCTATAATATTTCGATATTTGGCAAAATCATAATTTTTTTCAATTTTCTCCTCCGCTACAATAAATATTTGTTACAGTGGACCCTATTTTTTTTCACTTTTCTACTCTGCTACAGTAAAAAATTTTACCAAACACTCAAAAATTACCACTTTTCTACTCTACTACAGTAACAATTTTACCAAACACCTAAAAGTTGTAAAAAATTGCACTTTCATTCACCAAACATACCAAAAATTACAACTTACAAAAAAATACAAAAAATTATCAAAAGTTATACTTTTTTTCTACCTCCAAATGGGCTCTTGATCCATATTTCTCTTACTTGCGATGTACCAAACAGAACGATTGCTTATATTCTTTAGTTCAACTAGATACCATTTCAAATGGTGCTTGTCAAAGTGCATGGGTATTCAAATTCGTCTTTACATATATGTTGATAGTTATTGTTTTTAGTTATTAAATTTCTTTTTCAAATCAACAAGAATATATTTATAGGGATCAATAGCTGAAATAGTTTAATTTTCAACTACATATCATAGGAAAACAAAAAGTATGACTCTTTCTTTTATATCCTTTTAAGCCTCAAAATATTTTCTTAAAAACCCTTCTAAAAAAAACTTAGTTTCATATTGATGATACAGTTAATCCGGATGAGCACGGGATGATCCAAACTGGGTCCGGATCTTCGAATATTGTTGCTTTAACACTGGTGTGGTGCCTGCCAAAGAACATCCGATACTTAAGTTAGCAAGAAAGCCGCGAAAGTATTATGGCAGAGTAACGGTAAGGCGAAGTTATATGCGTGTACTTGGGCACCGGAGGTAAATATATTTATAGATGTATATTGAGCATGCATAGGTACTGTATAAACGAATAGTATTGAATCATACTTATTGTTCAATCAGTGCTTGCCACGTGTATTCACGGATCCCTATACTGATATCACTCAATTAGTTATCAAAACCGTTAGTAGATAGGCAGCACCCCTACAGGCGAGTATAACGGAATATATCAGAAAGTGGCCGTACGCGTGACAATGACGTAAGCATTTTTGTCTTATATGAGAAGATCAAACCAATCTTCTGACCGTATGGTCGGTCGGTCGAGTTAGTGTACTTCTGGTCGGGAACGAATGTTTGGTCGGGTCGATAATGCCAGTTGGTCGATAATGCCAGTCGAGTTCCTTCGGGTATGACCATCGATCAGGTATGGGTATTTGGTCGAGTGCACCCTATCAGATGCCCCCGATTCCTTCGGTCACAGAAGGTGGCCGAAAGGAATCCAATATCTCAAACCGGTCGGTCGGGTCCGGTCGGTCAGATGTCCCCGATTCATTCTGAAGAAAACGTTGGTTCAGTCAAGGACTCAAATGACATACGTTCACGTACATATAAATATGAATATATGTACAAATGTATACGAAACACGCATATTTAATGCTTGCGCGGGGTGACAGGTGAGTGTGACGAAAGTACGTTGCTGTTTCACCTCCTAGCCAAGCGTTGGAATTTTGTTGTGCGACTGTTAAGGAATGGGTATGATTATTCACATGGGTCGTTAGATGATTGTCTGTGGCAAATAATCAAAAGCGTTGATTTCAAAAATACTTTTGGGACGAAAACAAATAAGAGTTTTGGGAGAAAACGTTGTATTTCTGAAGAACTTTTGTTACATGTGCCTTCAATAGCTCTGAAAGCTTTTGTCTTCCTTGTTCTTCAAAGTTTTAATAACAGCACCACTTTCCTGGTAAGGGTTTTATTTATCGTTGATTCCTATTCTTCTCTTATCTGGTCTCCATTTTTGTTTCATGTTCTGGCTCTTAAACCGTTGTCTGTATTTTTACCAGAGGCAGCACACATTCCCCAATCCTGTAGGTTTCGTAAAAAACCCTAGGTTCATTCGAGCGGTAGTTGGGGGTGTGATTTTTACCTTTTACTCTTATCGTATTGGGAAAATTTTTACTTTGGTAGCCATGGATAACGTCGAAGGAGTTGATTCGTTAAGCATAGATAGCAGTAATGGCGATGGTTTTGTCTTTCCTCGCCGCCAAAATCCAGTTTCATCCAGTACAAGTGACCAGATAGTTGATGCATTCGAACTGGGGTGGATTTAGAGAAAGCGTGCTTGGATAGTTAATAGCAGTAGTGGGGAGGAGGACGAGGGAAGTGTCTTTAAATCAGAGAAGATTAAATCAACAATTTCCGGGAGAAAGCTCTCGGAAATTGTTACGCATTACCAGCTCATATCTGATATCCATCTGAGACAACCGGGAGACCATGATTCGGCTTGCTCACCGAGAGGGGCCAAAATTGTGGTTTGTGAAGCTGCCTTTGTCCGTGGGCTACGATTTCCCCTCCCAAAACTCATTCTGGAAATATTGAGTCGGTTGAATTTAGCCTTAGGTCAGGTCGCTCCAAATAGTTAGAGGATTTTGATCGGTTGTGCGATGTTCGGGAGAGCTGCGACCGGGGAAGGGTTGACAGCTGACCTATTCCTTCACTTCTACAAGGTCACGGAGAGAGGCTCAGGCTGGTGGTATTTTTCCGCTAGAAAGCTGGAATTCAACTTTGTGACCGGTATGCCAATGTCCCACAAAGGGTGGAAAGAAATAATTTTCTTCATCCAAAGAAATACATAGAAATTCCAATCATGGGAATCTGAGGAATATAGGAGGATCAGAGTTCCTTGAGTATGGGGTCAACCAAGTCTGAAGGGGATATTCGGATTTGAGTTTTTCATCCCTTTTAATTTTCAATTCCTGTTTAATTGAACTTTTGGATCAATTTAGGATTTAGAGGTCTAACCCAAGTTTTTCCTTCAATCAGCTCGGAAACAGACTGTTCTTACTCAAGAGTAGAAAAAGCTTGTCGGACGAGCCAAACATCACACCGTTCGGGAAGTCCAATTCATAATCATGGCTGACAATCTCGCCCTTTGCTTACTTGGTCCTGACCCTACCAGGGAGGCTTTGATAGCAGAACGTCAGCGGAGTGAGTTTTACATTGTAAA
>JAVXUM010000046.1:17787722-17802533 GCA_035590655.1 Pouteria glomerata
CAAAAGGAACCATTTCCAACACATCAACAAGTAGAGATCCAAATCGATAACCAAATGAACCTCATAAGCCCACTGATGCTACCATCCCAGCTCCCACAATGCTACCTTATCTGCTACCTTCACCGACTGATCATTCTTAAGCTTCCGCAGTACCAGTGATGAATCAATATGCGCAAAAGGCACCATTTCCAACATACTGCAACGATCAACTGAACTATTGACAAGGGCTTTCCATTCTCATTAGTGGTGAGCAGTTCCTAGTAGTGCTGGTGTGGCTTTCAGGTGGCAGCAGTTTTGGGCATTTGGAGTTGCAATTGGGATTAGGATTTGGGGTTGGGAGGGGAGTGAAAGGGCGGCCAGCGAAAGCAGAGACGACCTTGAGGGAGGGGTTGAGAGAGGAGATGATTTCAAGGACTAGGGTTTGAAGGGAGGAGATGAAGTCAAGCTGTTTGTGCATGGTGTCAATACGAGATTCGAGCTAATAAGTTAAAGGTATATTTGTCCCTGCAGCTAAAAATTTATTGGAGTCAGTAGTAAGACTAATGGTCAGGGTTCACAACTTTTCAAAATAAGGGAGTAAATGTAATTTTTAAATATTGAGTGTAATTATTCAAATGTTGAAGGGGGGTAGGTGTAAATTGAGACCATAAATAAAATCAGAAGTGTCACACATGGTCTGGGGGTTGTGGAGCCTTGTCACTGGGTGCACGACATATCTGCATACTGCAGGTCCTGCAGGAGAAACTACACATTTCCTTTTTGGTTTATCTGATACGTAACTAAAGTTACCATGACATTTGCAGAATGATTAAGGAGGCTAGTTTATACTGTTATATTGTTAAACAACCTACCAAGTATGTAATCTTAAGACTCACTAACCTACATACTTAGGTGGCTATCAGAATTCCGTATATGAACCATTGATATGTAAAAAGCCAAAATTTTCTCGTGTCATGGATACCAAATTACTTGTTACTGCCAAAGAAGTTTTTATAAGATAATATCTAGACAATTGAGCAGTTCTTCACAAAAGCAATCACCCATCAAGTGGCTGTACCATGGAGCTTGATTAAAAAGTGGTTTAAGACCTGAAATAAAGTGATGAAGTTTGCTAACTAGACAAACTAAGATGGTATAACAATCTAGCTAACAGAAATGAAAAATACATTTATGTTTAGTACAAAATAGAGGTACTAAGTTTTAGACTTTAGACTGTCTGTCCTCTGAATTGTTCATTGTTGAAAGAATAATTTATAACCCATATCCGGGAGAACATACAAGGCGGTTACACATCTACGGTGCTTCATTCAAAGTTAAGTACTCCAAAGTTGAGTTACTTTGTGGCTTGTGACAAACTTACCAAGGAAGTTGCCTACCCGTAAGACTACATAAACCTTCTAGTTTTGGACAGCAATAACTAGAATACTTAGCATATTTTATAAGTACAAAAATGCCCCTTTTATCAAAATAATTGAAATGCCTAATAGCATCGTTGATTCATTCAAAACATAGAACTGTTTGATTTGACAGGTAAAGCAATTCAACATTATCTAATAGGGATGTTGGATAATTGATTGATTCAAAAAAGTAATAAAAATAAAATCAACTAATAAATAATTTAAAATTAAAATATGGCAATGCCTTTGCGACGTTGTGATTGCCTTCAATATTTATAATATTATATAAAAGAAACATTAGGAGTATTGGTGAAGCCTAAAAGTTAATAAAACTTTAATTTTGGTGAAACTTTTTTAGTTACCTAAGTGGCCTTCAAGCTCCCACGAAATTCAAATTTGAAATCAAACTACTTCTAAAAACTACCCTTAATTAAGCTATTTTACAAATTTAAAATTTTTAACTATCACATTATTTTATTTTAGACCCCTAATCAAATTACACAAATAAAATGATAAACACATATTTGGCCCCCGTTTAGTAATGTTTTTGTTTTCTGTTTTTCTATTTATATTTTCAAAGTTTTATAAACTCGCAATAAAAGCATATTTGTTAACTCTGTTTATATTTTTTTATTTCCAAAAAAATGAGAACTTAAACAAAAAAGCGCAAACAGAAAAAATATATTTTTACTCTTTTTTTTTGTTGCAAACATTTTGTTAACTTTAAAACTTTGTCCATTTTTGTTACATCATGCTAAAATAAATTATTTTGATAAATAATATAATTAAATTCAAGTGATTAAATTACTTATATAAATTAATATGTAATATACATTATTATATTATATTATTTTTAATAAATAATAAAACTAAATTAATTAATTAAATTTCATTTAATATAATAATCAATTTAATTTAATTTAATAATTCATTGTTATTAAATTAATTGAAATAAATATTATAATTAATTTAATTTCTATAAAATGATTATTTATTAATAAATAATTAAATTACATTATTTGTTAAATTAAATTAAATTTATATTATTAAATTATTTTTAATAAATAATAAAACTAAATTAATTAATTTAATTTAATTTAATATAATAATTAATTTATTTTAATTTAACAATTCATTGTTATCAAATTAATTGAAATAATTATCATAATTAATTTAATTTCTATAAAATAATTATTTATTAATGAACAATTAAATTAGATTAATTATTGAATTAAATTAAATATATATTATTAATTCATTTTTAATAAATAATAAAACTGAATTAATTAATTTAGTATAATAATCAATTTAATTTAATTTAATAATTTAATATTATTAAATTATTTCAAGTAAATATCATAATTAAATTAAATTATTTATAGTTAATTTAATTTAAATAAAAAATATTTTATTAAATTATTTTTAATTAATAATGTATTTAAATTATGATTAATATATATTATATTTACTTAATTGAATGTTATAATAATTATATTATATTTAATTATTTTTAATAAATAATATAATTAAATATGTTTTATATTTGTTGAATTAAATGATTTTTAATAAATAATTTAATTGATTAATTTAATTAAATTAATATGAAATATATTTCATTAAATTGAATTAATTTTTTGAAAATAATAAAATTAAATATTTTTTGAAAATAAAAATTTAATAGTTGTAAACAAAATTGTATTTCCAAATGCTATTTTAGTTTTCATTTTAGAGAAAAAAAATAGAAAACAAAAAACACAAAAGATAAATAGATAAATATGAACAGAAAAACGACATTACCAAACGGGCCCTTTCTGTGCACATCTCTATTTAGTAATAGTGCTATTATTTGTTGGCTAATGTCTTGTTATTTGAAAGTGTTGCACAACGTATAAATGTAGGAATTAAATCCATGCACATATAAGATTTTAGTAATAAAAATATTTTCAATAGATTTTGCAGCATTTGGAAAATTTATAATAGTTCCTTTTGGTAAAGATGAAGTTTTTACCTACGGTGTATTATCTTTTTGTAAGAGAATAAAAATGTGACATCATATTGTGCCAAAGTAGGTGCAGGCAGTCCACGTCGGAGAAAAAAACAGCCAATTTTCTCGTTAAAGAAACAAACAATATAGGGTTTCTAAAAAGCTTAAAAAAGTTTCAAGGGATGGATTTAGCTTGTTCCTCCTAACAAATGGTATATCATGATTATCCTGTAGGGGTTTCCATTATTGAAACTGGAGGTGGTGGCGTTACGATGGAGTTAGAGATGAACTGGGATGGAAATCCAAGCATAATACTTGCTATCAAGACTAGACTTGGAGTGGCACTACCCGTGCAGGTAATGCAGTGCTGTCTGTTTATTTGCTTGTGTTCTTTTGTGCCTAATAGGTTACTATCATGCTACGTGATGCATTTCATTGATTATTCATGTGATTAAGGCTTAAGTTATCCACGTGTTTTCCTACATCTAGTTTTCTTACTGATTACTTGTTTGATATAGTGTCTCCATTGAGGATATAAATTTTGTTTTGGTAGGTTGTTTGGTCTCGCAGTCTGATTAGATTCTTTTGTCAGAACTATTAAAACCCTTTCGTTTCTTCTTCTTCTTCTTTTTTTTTTTTTTTTTGGGATAAGTACATTAGTTCCTTCTTATGGCATTCTTATTAGAGTCCTCTGTCAGAACTGTTAAAAGCCATATTTAAGGAATTGTGCAACTCCAAATTATTAAGATCATGCAACGTATGATTACCTAGAATTAATGCTTTATTTTGAGAATATGATGCAAAAGAATTTGAGATCTATGAAGGCATTGATGGAAGGCACAACGATTTTAGAGAGAGAGAGAGAGAGAGAGAGAGAGAGAGAGAGAAGGAATTTTATTTTAGTCTTTTAACTACATTCGCTGATCTCGAGTATCACACCTCAAAGTAGGGACGAGATCAATTGTAAACCACAGTGCTTTGGTTTATGGGTAAATATAAGCCTCAAATAAATTGGGATGGTCAATATCAATAAAACCAAATCGTTGTACAATATTTCCTTAAACTAATCTCCAAATAGATCATGCTATTGCCTTCACATATTTATGAGTTCACGCTCCCAGACCAACAAAAAAATCAACATCTAGTGTCCTTCCATCTCATTTGAAAATGTTAATGAATGGTGAGCTTACAACCCAACGAATGGATTTCCATTCCAAATATAATAATAGTATTAATAATCATTTGAAAATAGTAAACAAATAATTACAATTTAATCAAAAAGAATATTTCAAGAAAGCATTGACATGCTTAAACAGCAATTTATTTCAAGAATCCGCACATCTCAGTTTTGGCTTAATAATAATATCTCATTAATCAATGTGTTATGATATTGTTGGGATTTATCCCTCATCAATAAAATAATCTTCCAAATCAATATGAGATCCTAATTGGTCACTCCGCTATTTTCCAATTGATTTCGAGTTGGATATTTTAACATGGTATTAGAGTTAGGTTTGAGAGGACTCACCCCCCTCTTGTTTTCAACCTCTTTGTGCACTTGGTCAACCTCTTATTTGTGTACTTCGCTTATTTGGTGTACCAATTTGGCTTTCCCCTTGTGAACAGTGAGTTGCATGCAAGCGGATGTTTGGGAATTTATTCCACATTGATAAAATAGTGCCTTTCAACTTGGTATAAAATTCTAATAAGAGAATGCATAAGAAGTCAAATGCGACTTTTCATCTCTACCTTGATTGGCTGACTTATTTGGGAGATAATTAATTGTTCGCTAAACATATAATTAATACAATTGGTCCGTTAAATTACAAAAAAAAAAAAAAAAAAAAAAAAAAATTACAATTGGTCTGTTACGTGTGAAACTTAAAAATAATTTTGTGTGCACTTTATAATTAACTTAATTTCGAATTTCTCTTAGCATATGTAGTCTCTTAACATGTATTATTGAGGGGGAGCCTTACACTTGTCAGTCTGTGTGCGTCCTTGTCGAACAATGGCATTGCATTTTTGTTCATGTGTGCATATCTGTGTAAACACATGCATCTTTAATTTGAATTTACTGGTATGGTAATGCTTTGTTTGGTTATAAATGCAAGATGACCATCTTTTGTTCTCCTGCCAGTGGGGATGAATATTTGGTTCTGGGTTATTCTTAGTTTTTTTTTTATTGGAAGGATGCTAATCAATGGGAGTGGCAATTCATTGGTGGAATGGTAGAAGTTTGGTTATCAAGTGTGAAGATGTGGATTCATGGTTGAGAGCAATCACTTTCTGCACTCACACCAAAAAATTGGATGTCTGCTCCACCCCTTCCGGCCCATGCTATTGATTGGATCTGCACTGAGTAATGGCAGTAAACTGTTCAAGATGATTTTATGCTTTGATGGAGGGCAGCATTTGTTTTTGCTTCCTTACCATCCGACCACATATAGTCTAAAGTCTAATTTCTGACTTGCATTTTTAGCTTAGAAGCCATTCTATTCAAGTGCTCATATGCTGAAGTTTCTAAATTTTTATTTTTTATATTTTATGCAATAGCATTACATTAAGATATTGAGCTCTGACTGCAGTAGGATCTTAATGTTATCTATTTTTTTGTATATATAGGTCAAGGATATTTCATTCACCGGGGTTTTCAGATTGATCTTCAGGCCACTAGTTGATGAGTTCCCCTGCTTTGGGGCTGTATGTTATTCTTTGAGAGAAAAGGTGGAATTTTCTCCCCTCACAATTCAATAAACTTGGATATGTATAAATTTAATGTGCAAGTAGTGTTTGATTTCTTCTTGAGAGCAGTCAGTGAAGAACATACCATCTATGATAGCTTTACCTTTTCATTGGTGGGTTTTTCTTTATTTTATTTTATTTTTTTGGTTGGGGGATTAGCTAGTTAGGGAACAATCCATGTTTGTGGGTAAGGTGTTTACTTTTTGAGTGCTGGACCCCCAACCCACCCAACCTTCCATTTCTGCATGCTTGTCCCACCACACCCCCCCACACCACAAAAAAAATGCAAGCATGCACATACATACATATTTTTTTGACATAAATACATGTAGAAACCAAACTAATGTGATTTAGCCAACAACATTCTCTGGCTTGCAGAAAAAGATGGATTTCACACTTAAAGTTATTGGTGGTGATATGACAGCGATACCTGGCCTTTCTGATGCTATTGAGGTTTGGTGTTGAATTTTCTTTCGCTCTCTGTCTGTGTGATAGTCTGCAATTGATATACAATTCAAATTGATATAATAACCATGGGTATCTTAGATATTGGTTTCTGTTTCTTGATGGCATGTTGAATGTTATAACATCCTGTAAATGTTCTATATCTCATGTTTGAAGTTGTGGGTTTATTTTTGATACTGGCAAGTAGATGCTAAATTAAGTTCTCAACATCTTGTTAAACCACTATATTCTGCTGTGTTGTGTTTCAATATCCGATACTTAGTTGATCTTACAATCAAATTATGGTTAATGGATTGGACAATATATTTGTTTTTGAAAAATAGATGTCTGATGTTCAACATATAGATTTATCTATGTATGCATACCTTGGAAGGCTTCTTTGTTTCTATGTTTTCTTGTGCATGTATGGTGAATAGGGGGTGGTATATTTGCAATTTATGAGTAGACTTTTCCCGGTAGTTTAGGAGGTGATAGAGATCAGCTATTTTGGTGTGTATCTCGACTGTTTTGGAGGTGCTAAGAGCAGACTGTTTTAGGAATAAGCAGCCTGGATTTTTAGGCTGATTTTATGGTTTTGTATAGAGTCTTCTTTCCTTGTATTGCTATACAGTTTAAATAGAGGTTTTTTGCGAGTCATGGGTAATTTAGGGTTAGAAATATACGGAACTTCCAAGATACAGAGAATTTTCTGTTCAGGGTGAAAAGCTTTTTTTTTGGGTCTTTTTTGCATGGTTGGTTTTCCAGGGGAAGAGACCCGGAGATGGATGGTATTTTGCACTTCATAAAGCATATGGATATACCTTGACTTTTTCATGGTTGAGTGCCCGGGTAGAGGTTGGGAGATACACAGTTCTCTTCTTTCATGGATGTTGTTACACTGTCACTCTACAAGTCAATCTTTTTGTATTTGGGTGGCATCCACTTGAGCCCTTTTTAATTTGAATCTTTATTTATTTCTTCCCAAAAAAAAAATGTTTGTGATGTATATTTTCATATATCAGTATTATGTATCCTAGAGTCCTTGACTTAATAAAGCAGCATTTTCGTGCAGGAGACTATACGTGATGCTATTGAAGATTCTATTACATGGCCAGTTCGGAAAATTGTACCAATTTTGCCTGGGGATTACAGGTATGGCTTTGTATGGAGAAGTTTCGACAAACAATTGATATGGCTAACCATTGGCCTGTTTATGCAAGAGGCATGTGGGGTTTATGAGAGTGGATAACTTAATTAAGCTATTCAGGGAAGTGAGACTGGGTATAACCAGTTCTCTTTTATAGATAATTATATATATATATATATATTAAGAGAATCAATGGAGAATGCATGTTACTTCGCATCGAAGGTTGTAAATGAATTATGATCATGTAAATAATGTAGATACGGAGACTTGAGGAATAGCTACCTACTTGCAATCCGAAAGGTTGGATGGTGTTTATAGGAGTTGAGTAATGTCAAGGAATAGATACCTGCACGTAACCGAAAGGATCTGAGGGTGTTTATTGGATTTGAGTAATGAAGTAAAAGAATATTTGTAAGTGTTGAATTCTTCTCAATTATCGTCAAAGCTTATCGAGGGTTCACTCTTGATATATATCCTTGAACTTATCAAGGGTTCAATCGTATATCTGGTCTTTTGGTGCTGTATGGCCTTGGGCTTCATTTTAAAGATGGACCACTATGTTTTTTAAGCTTCCATTTAATTTCTTCACTTTTTGTTTCGTCTTTTGTATGAAAATTTCAATCTTTGCGCACACTGATTTAATGAATGAAATTATTTTTACATATTGGAAGAATAAATAATTAAATACTATCTATATATATTATTAAGGGATAACAGTCTCCCCTAAATTGAAGTTATGTCAGTAATTTGGTTTCATTGATTATCTTTAACCACCTACCCTCTATTAAGGCAGTTTTGTTTTATTTTGTTTGTTTGTTTGTTCTTTTAAATTTTGTTTAAAATTTCTTTTGATTTTTAACTACGTACCATCATCTATCACTTATTAAAATTGAGTATTTGATTTGATTTTATTTTAAATTCTATGTCAACAGCCAGTTTAACAAGAGAAAAAAAAAATTAGGAATCACAAAATCGTAGGTACTGTGTGCCCTGTGACTGTTATTATAAAGATGGGAGAACACCGGGTTGGTGTTTCCCTATTGAGGCCATGCCTAGCTTTCGTTGTCAAAATTTTCCAACATTCAATTTGTTTTACAATTGACTTACTTTTATAGTTCCTTATCCATACAGGTATTTATATAATTTTCACCACTCTCTGGATATCTTATCTTATATTCTGATAGTTACCGGAAGTTCTAAAATGGACATGCATCGTGTGCGCCACAGTTCTATTCCTTAACTATATCCGATTCTAGGACAAACCAATTGCCTAAGAAATCCCATTTTTTTTCCCCGGTTAATTTTTGGGTCAGGTGACAGGCCTTGGTAGTGTGGCATAGCTTCATAACTAATCTGCATCCTTTTCTTTTAATTAGCTTCTGGATTATTCTTGACCTCTGGTGCCTCTTTGTCTTTTGCAGTGACCTAGAGCTAAAGCCTGTTGGAGTTTTAGAGGTGAAACTCATTCAAGCAAAGGAGTTGACAAATAAGGATCTCATTGGGAAGTCCGATCCTTTTGCCAAGTTATACATACGCCCCCTACCTGATAAAACGAAAACTAGCAAAGTGATTGTAAGTTTGTATTTCTCCTATACTGGATTTCCTGTCATCATTTTGATCAACTTGAAGTATTTGTGTTGTTTCCCTTCAGAACAATCAGTTGAATCCTGTGTGGAATGAGCACTTTGAATTCATAGTTGAAGATGCATCCACACAAAACTTGGTGGTAAAAATTTATGATGACGAAGGGGTTCAGTCATCAGAACTCATTGGGTGTGCTCAAGTACGGCTCAGCGAACTTGAGCCTGGAAAAGTAAAGGATGTGTGGTTGAAGTTAGTGAAAGATTTGGAGGTCCAGAGAGATAATAAAAACAGGGGCCAGGTGAGAACTCTGTCTTCCCTTGTTTTGAATGCTTGTACTTTTTCGTTATTCTGTGTTGGAGAGCTTTATTTTGTTTTCCCATCACAGTATCAGAAACATAATACACTCTAATGCAGCTTTAAACTTACCTGCAAAAGTAACTACAGCTAGCTCCCATGTTTAAAAAAAAAAAAAAAACCGTACCCAGTATAGTTGAGAAATTTATAGCCTCCTATTCCAATACAGCTTTGTTAAATGAACTTCTAGGTAGCTTCCCCTGCTTGGTTGTAAGTCTACTGGGGGTCATGGGTTAGATTTGGGGTTTAATTCAACTATGGACAATGAACTTCATAAATTTTCAAATCTTAGAGACACTTTCAGAAGAGAGACACTCTTGCCGCCTTGAGTAAAACATCTACGCAAGCTGAACTTGTGGGGTTTAGCTATTGATAATCAATTGCATATTGCTGAATCTTGGCGCAACTAGAAAAAGTAATATAGACAGTTGAATTAGCACACCATGTATAGGACATCTGTAAGGCCCCTGGTGGCCATTTTGACTTATATTAAGTTAATAACAAATTAATACGAAGAGGTGTGGCCTTAAAGAAAAAAAGGAATATAAACAGTTACGTTAATATGCATTGGATATCTGTAAGGCCCACAGGGACCATTTTGACTTAAATAAGAAAATACTGATTTGATCCAAGCTCTTATTGAGTTGCTCATTCGGTGAACATTCTTAATATTCTTCCTTGAAGATGACTAGCTAGTCACAAGATAGACACACGAGACTCAAAATCTTGTGCTAAAGAGTGTGGAAGTTAGAGCCTATTTCAAGGCACAATATTGAGAATGCCATTCAATAAGAGAAGTGATGGAGCCAGTTTCATAAATCACATGTTAACCTGCAAGGTATCAAGTCTGAAATTATTAGGACACAAATCACCAGAAGATTCAGAACAAGGCGCTGGTGTTCCTAAATCACATGTTAACCTGCAAGGTATCGAGTCTGAAATTATTAGGACACAAATCACCAGAAGATTCAAAACAAGGCGCTGGTGTTCCTCCAATATAATAAGACTCCTGCAAGGTTGCAGCCTCTTTCATGGTTTCACATTTCCATGCTCCAAAAAGTTTTTGCAGTAATAAGAGGGCAGTAAATAGCATTTTGTATTTACTACTTTTAATGAAATTATTCATCTCAAAAACCCAATTGGATGTCTTTTTCTGTGCATTTTATTTCAATTTTTGCGGTAACTTGTTCTTAAATCTAGTTTGCCTGTTATTTATAATTTTTTTCATAGGCAGCTTAATGGGACTCGAGTTTGCGCCTTTTTATTGGGAAAATGCTGACCATTTTTAATTACTTTTGGTGGACTTGCAATATAAGTTTGATGCAAATTTGAAGTTGAATGATATTGCATTTCATAGCATCTACACATTTTTCAGTTGCCTCAAGTTTTTTTGAACTTTTTTTAGGTCCACTTGGAGTTATTGTATTATCCTTTTGGCATGAAGAACGGATTTACCAATCCTTTTGCCTCAAGCTTCTCAATGACCTCACTAGAAAAGGTTCTAAAAAGTAGCGGGGAAGGAAAGGAAGCTACTGAAGATGGAATAGAAGTCAACCAGAAAAGAAAAGAAATAATTGTGAGAGGAGTACTTTCTATTACTGTGATATCTGCTGAAGATTTGTCACCAACAGATCTAATGGGGAAGGCTGATCCTTATGTTGTGATCGCTATGAAAAAAACAGAAGCAAAAAACAAAACCAGGGTACTACCCATCTCTTTCTCTCTCTCTCGCTCTTCTGAAGGAATTCCACTGACTAGGCTCCTTGCATGGCTATCTTTTTGTTTTTTTTTGGTCTCATTTTCCTCTCCAAGCAGAGTGATTTGTGTTGCATTGTTCATTTCCTTGATTTCTAAATATTCTCATGTTCTCAGGTTGTGAATGACAGTCTGAATCCCGTATGGAATCAAACTTTTGACTTTGTCGTTGAGGATGGATTACATGATATGATAATTTTGGAAGTGTGGGACCATGACACATTTGGGAAGGTAGAATTTCTGGCTTGTTTTGTTTATTCAATTCATTTGTTAGTAATTAGATGCTCGCAATGAAATGAGTTCATGGATTGCCATGAATTATTAGAAGTATTGTTCATTGATTATCCCCTATGATATGGAGCAAATAGTTGTCCAACTTCCTACACAAATTGGCAACTTCCATAAAAACGAGAGAAGTTATTCTGAGTTTAATCCTAAGCAGCACAAGGGGCTTGGTTTTTTCCCAAAATCATCCTATGTGGATGTTCTTTTGTCCAATTCTTAATTTTCTTTTCCTTCACTTTGCAGGACTACATGGGGAGATGCATCTTGACACTGACGAGGGTCATACTGGAAGGGGAATATAAAGACAGCTTCGAACTAGAAGGGGCTAAGTCAGGAAAAGTTAACTTGCATCTCAAGTGGTCTGCTCAACCAATTTACCGCGACACATAACTTGGCATGAGAGCTATTCTCGTGGCTCTACGGAACAAAGCGTACAGAGAACATTATATGTCCTGCATAAATGCGAATAAATGGTCGGTTAGAGCTTTTTAGTTTATCAGATTGTTGTTGTTGCTGCTGCTGTATATAAATTGTTTTCTGTAGTGCCAGAAATAGCAGTGTAAAGTTCCGGAAGAGCCTGATTAGTTTCTTTTGAGGGGAAAAGAGTGGTAAAAATAATAATTGAAAAAAAAAAAAACAATATAGCTATAGGGTTAGAAGATTTAGGGGTGAAATGTTTATTGTATGAGCGCTAGATGGCCAACTTTATGCATTTTTTAAAGTGTTGCTTCTATTGTTTGGATTTACTTTATGTCTAACTTTCTGGTTATCTCTAAACTCTAGCTATACCTCTGAAAACTATTTCTTAGTATGTGTTTGGCAGGTGGGTTGGATGATGAAATCTTGACTTGGGTTGGGATACTTTTTAAAATAATGAAACCCAATTCTTGTTCGGTACAAGATTTCCCATTCAAACCCAACACAACTGATCCCAATCCCCCTGCCAAACACACCATTAATAGGGCATTTTGTGCAATGCAGTCTCTGGATTCACATGGAGGTTCAATTTTGCTGTTTAGCATGTTTCCGTTCTCCTCTGCATGTCATTTACTTTACTGGCTGTATATTTTTGGGGTTTAAGGATTTTTCGTCTACATATGTTAGGGTGTGTTTGATCGTGGATTAGCGAGGTAAACGATAATGAAGGAGAAAAAAAATGGGGGAATAAAGGGAAATATAAAATTTTAAATATATTTTTTTTTCTTTTTTTAGAACTAAAATGTCATGCGGGATATTTTTTTAATATTAAATTTTATTTTTTTAAATCACTTTTCAGTAGAACCGAACAAGAGAGCGATTTTTGTGTTATTAACAATAATAAGTGATTGATTATTTCTAGGGCTATCCAAATTTTGTAGGAGTAATTTTGAATTTTTTTCTTGTTTTTTATTTTTCTTTCTCCCTTGGATTGTGCTTCGAATAAGAGTTTATGGATGGAAAAGAAAAGTGAAAAAAAAATGAGTAAAATAAAATAAAAACTTTTATATTTATTTTAATTTTCGGTAGGATTTGAAAATTGGAAGAAAGAAAAAAACAAAACAAACAAAATGAAGGTGAGTGGGGTGAGGAGAATCACTTAAAATAAACAAATTAATTCACATTAAATAACGCGCTGTAGAGGTGAGGAGCATCATCTACCTTGGCTCTGGCCTGCTTTATCGCTTCTTCAGCAACAAGATGCTTTGATGGTGGAGATTATGAGGGAGCCGGTGGGGCTCCACTGAGTAATGTACAAAGAACAAGAGTGGAGAGAAATTGAGAGGGAGAGGAGAGGGAGAGAGAGAAACTGAGGAAGAATGAGGGAAATGGAGGGAATATTTTTGGTTTTAGCGACTTTCAAATGGCTGCTAAAGATATGCAAAGCAATAGCTAATAAAAAAGGTGGAACTCTCACCTAAGGGCCTCCACTACCCTGCCTTGAGTTACGATGAAGGAAGTAAATTGCGGGATGTGCATCGGCGGCGTAAGGTACGAAGACTTGCCTTTTACCGTCAAGTACAAAGTAAGGATCCAGCTTCCAGTAATCGAACGCTCGCCGCAGCTGACCGAGTACTATCTCACCCTCGCTCTTTCGCCAACTGACCTATGCTCCGGGGGCTTGCAAAGCAATAGCTAATAGCAACTATCTCTGGTGAATTGCATGCATTTTTTTTTTTTTTCTCTGGTAGTGAAAATATTATTATTATTATTATTATTTTGGGTTAAGCTACATGGTGATAAAGTGTATTTTTTTTTTTACTTTTTTTGAACTAAATAGGTGGTAGTCTAACTTCTCAATGCCAGTTCTGAAATATCGGTTCAACTTCAAGTCTAAAAATCTAAATAGATAAAATTTGAATGGACTTTGGATCAAGCTTAAACGTGACCCATTCGTACTTCACTCTTGAGTGTCTCTCAGAAAGTCTCCGGGGCATAGGTCAGTTGGCAAAAGGGCGGGAGTGAGGTGATCTCGGTCAGCTGCCGCAAGGGTTCGAGTCCTAGTAGGAGCAGGATCCTTGCATTGTACAGAGCAGTAAAGGCGACCTCGGCACCCTCGCCACTAACATACATCTCGCGATTTATTTCATCTATTATAATCAATGACAGGACGGTGGAGACCCCTAAAGTGAAGTTCCACCTTCTGAGTGCCTCTCACAAATGCATAGTTTGGCCTTGCCCAATCCGTTGGTCTTGTAGGATGTTCCTTGTGAAAAAAAAAAAAAAAAAATTAAAAAATCATGTGCATGTGAACGTATATTTATATGTATATTGATATATAGCCAAATTTAAGTATATATAATTTTATTTTTTTCCTATTGCAGCCGCCACGGGCAACTTGTACGAGTATACTAGAATGATTCTAAAGACCATCAAATGACAAGTTTAACCTAAAAGTGCATGCAATTCACAAAATACATATATTTGTTTGTTTTTCTCGTCCTTTGGTGCATTCTTTCGCAATCAAATGGTTTTGAATCTTGAACTGCGGCATGTGCTTTAGGTTTGCCGTAGTCTTCAACTTATAATTTAATTATTGACTTTCATATATATACATATATATAGCCCCCGGGGCATAGGTCGGATGGCAAAGACTGGGAGTGGGGGGAGACCCCCAGCCCAGCCACGCGAGTTCGATT
>JAVXUM010000046.1:17831633-17845504 GCA_035590655.1 Pouteria glomerata
CTTTCCTTATTTGGCTGCTTGGCACGAGTATTCATTTCTCTTTTCATTTAATGCCGGTCATGTAGCATTAAATAAGGGTAAAAGGGGGATAGACTTTGGAGGCTTATTCAGACGAAAGAGTGTCCAAACGTCACATCACTTTGCCACGTATACAAGAGAATGGCCATGAGGCAAAGATCTCTTACTGTAAATGAACTAAGACATTATAAATGAGCTAACTTTATTATTATACGAAATCATTACGTGTGGGGTCCAGTATTATGGTCGGCTGGGCATTAGGTCCATTTTTCTTCTGGTCGGCACGCAATTTTGATCGGCAATTTCACCTAAGAAATTTGCGACGTGTCTGTCTCAAATATTTTCCGCGTGCTATCATATTTTTTGTTCCAACAAAACATAAAAAAAAAAAAAAAAAAAAAAAAGGAAACGTGTGTTATCACCACGGGCTGAGCCTCGTCCAAACCCTTGCGTAGCTAAAGGTTTTAGGATCAGTTTGAATTGAAAAAAAAATTAGTATGTTCAGAACTAAAATATTAAGTTTTTTTTTTTAAACTAATAATTATCTTTTCATCTTTTTACTCATTTGAAATATTTGATTTTCATAACATAAAAGAAGTATAAAATTTGAAGGAATCTTTTTGATCATTTTAAAATAAGTTAAAAAATTATTAATCAAAAGTTTAACTTTTAAATAATATATGCCAAACAGAGCCTTAACTATATATAGTAAAGATATAAATATAAATGTAAATTAAGGAATGCGAAATGCATATGCTTCAAAGTAATCCATCTTGTGCATAGATAATATTTTATACGAAAGGGCGATTAATACATAAGGGGATGTTTGGATCAGCAAAACCAATTGAGATCTACCAACGTTTTTTAATTTTTTATATTTTTTTCTAATCAAATTTTAACATATTATTTTTGCATCAAATTTTTATATTTTTATTATAATTTTTTTTGCAACCAAACACTCCCATATTGTGAGGGAAAAAAAAAAAAGTAAGAAGCTGCCAAATACATTAAGGGGGTGTTTGGTGCAACAAAAAATGACGAAAAATAATGAAAAATGTGGTTTGAGTGATATTTAGGTGTTTGGTGATAAACTATGTTCTTCAAAGATGAATAGTGAAATATATTGATTTTTACGGAGAAATCCGTCGGAATAGTTTTCAAATTTCTTCAAAAAATATTGATAATGGATCTTGCTTGGCAGTGGCGGACGCACTGTAGGCCGAGTGGCAGCGGCGGCTGCCACTGGCTTTGTGAAACCCGACCCGGATCCAACTTAATATCCGGACCTGATCCAATTCTTAGTTTAAAAAATTTTAATCAAAACCTCAGTTCGATTAATTTGTTTGGTTTCTTTTTTGGCTCTCTTTGATTTATTGTGTGTATTTGGGTTGGGTTCAATCGTTCTTCTATAAGCAAGCTCCAAAATCGAGTTCTTTCATAAGCAAATTCTGAAATTAACAATCTCGCTGCCACTGAAAAAAATTTCTGGGTCCGCCACTGTTGTTTGGTAACTTGGATGATGGTGGTCATATTAAAAAAAAATGCAGCTATTCTATTAATCAAACTCAAGTTATGTATTTTTTTTTAAAATTGTAATAGGTGTGAATGTGTAAAAAATAATAAAAAATTTTAAAATTTTTGAGAGTTTTTCAGTGTTTGTTGGATTACCAAACACCCTAAAGGACCCTGAGGAAGGTGGAAGTGCGTGTGAGAATTCTCAAGTGTATGAAGCTGCCAAATCCATTTAAGGGGCCTCAAGGAAGGTGGAAGTGCCTGCGAGAATTCTGAAGTGGATGAAGCGGCCAAAGTGGGTGAGGAATGGAGAGGAAGGTAGCGATTATCGGAGCTGGGATCAGCGGCCTTCTGGCCTGTAAATACACTCTTTCAAAGGGTTACCATCCCATTGTCTTTGAGGCCAAGAGCAGCATTGGCGGGGTATGGACCAAATCGCTGAAGATCACTAAGCTCCAGAGTCCCAAATCCTACTACCAGTTCTCTGATTTTCCGTGGCCAACCTCCGTGACAGAAGACTTCCCCAACCAACACCAGGTCTTTGAATACCTTGAATCTTATGCTCGTCACTTTGATTTGCTCAGGCACATCAGGTTCGGCTGCAAAGCGATCAGCGTCAGCTATGAGGGCCCGACAGATGCAGAGATGCAGGCGTGGACACTTTGGGGCGGCACAGGTCAGCCCTTTGGCTCTCAAGGAAAATGGAACGTTACTGTCCAGGACACCCCAAGTCTTTCAACTGAGGTCTGTTATGTCTATCTATCTCGTAATACTAAAGTTATGTAGTTTCACCTTCCTCCTCTCTTTTACCTTCCTTATTCTCTATTTTTCTTTTTTATTTTTATAAAATTTTAATTTTTTTAAACAAATTCACCTCTCATCTCTCTATACACTAAATATATAATAAAAATTTTATTAAATCTCTCTTCTCTCTCCCGCCCATAAATGATAATAAAAGTTTCATTAAATCTCTCCTCTATTACTCCATCAATCATTTGAAATGAATAATAATAAAATATTTTATTAAAAAAGGGCCATAAAAAAAATCAAAAGTCAAAAAATAAAACTCAATAGTCATTTTTTTTCAAATTCTTCTCTCTACACACACCTATCCATTACTTGAAAAAACTTTTGAATTTTTCTCTTCGTAAAGTTATTAAATTTCTCATCTCTCTCTACGCATTAATCCCACCCATCACCGAGAATAAATAATAATAAAAGGTTTCATTAAAAAAAGGTTATAAAAAAATTAAAAAATAAAATTTAACAGTCATTTTATTTTCCAAATTTCAAATTCACTTGAAAAAATTTTTGGATTTCCCTCTTAGTAAGGTTTTCCAATTTTCTCTCTAGATATCAAAAAATTAATAGGTATGTTATTGCATATATATTACTCCATGTATATTAGTGTATAATTGATTCAATTAATACTAAAATATCAAACTCTTCATTTTTTAAAATATAAAATAAAATAAAATCTCTTAACTCTCTCACCTAAACCCGCACAATTTTTCAAAAACCTCTCAATTACACTTCCTTAACTTATACAGAAATTAGTTTTAGATTTGTTTGATTGTTAGATTCTCCATTCTTTAATCTATCAATTAAAGTTGGATTTTATCTAATAAAATTAAGACGAATTTCAAACTGTTTGTCTAATTAAATTCTCATGTCATATTTAATTTTTTTTAATCTATTTTGACATGTAAATTTATAACTATTAGTATTTCTTAACATAAATGGATATTTTAATTGTTTTAAAAATATTTTTATTTTTTTAATGCTAATAGTTTAAAAAAATTTGTACCGTTTGGGCGTTGCACGAGTCACCGCTAGTGTGTGTGTATATATATATATATATGTATATCAAATACTAGAACTTCGATACCGAGATTATTCTTGAAGGATGGTCATCACGAAAATTACCCAAAAAAACTACGGAACCAAAAATGTCCGATCGGAGATTAAGTGTGCGCTTGAGAAAGAGCACTCATTTTTAAAAAAAAAGTGACTAATTTTATTATTTTATATTTTAATTTTTTTAAAAATATGAAGAGTAAGAATGTTAAATTAATAAAAATTAAAAAATTAAACTTTTTTTTCCTTTTTAAAAACATGAAAAAGTTAACTTTTTTTTTTTTCCCAAACTCAACCTAACAGGTTTAAATGTTTAATTAATTAAAATTCAATAAAAATTATGATTTGGGAAAGAATTTTTTTCCTCTTTATTTTTTTTTATCTTATGATTTTTTTTTATCAAATTTTAAGTTTTTTTAGTTAATAACTTTTCAGTAAGTTGTTCGCATTTATTAAAAAATAGAAAAATTTATGTATAGGTGAAAAAATATTTTAAAAGAAAAAATCAACTTTTTTATTCATTTGTAAATTTTCTTGTTTGAAAGTATTTTTCTAAATGAATAACATGTTTAAAAATTATCAAACAAAACAAAAATTAAATTTTAGTGAAAAAAGGCTAAAAGGAAACAATTTTAATTTTTCTGTTCCCTAGCCAAAATTAACTTGAATCAAATTTTGTAGAGATATAATTAGTTTCAAATTGATGCTTTCGAGGATCTGAAACTGAAAGGTATTATGAGAAATTGAAGGATATTATGAGAAATTAATTACACCGCTTTCATGCCCTCATGGCTCAGGTTCATCAAGTGGACTTTGTGATCCTTTGTATTGGAAGGTTCAGTGGCCTTCCCAACATTCCAGAATTTCTCCCCGGCCAGGGGCCTGAAGCATTTGACGGCGAGGTGATTCACTCCATGGAGTATTCTGCCAAAGATTTTGCAGGCGCTAGAGAATTGATTAAAGGAAAGAACGTCACCGTCGTTGGGTTCCAGAAAAATGCGCTGGACGTCGCAATGGAGTGCTCAATAGAAAATGGTGAGAACACATAACTAAATATTTTGACATCGTCTCGTTTACACGCACAAAAAGTTGTGTATTTAAATTCAGAATTTTTGCTTGCTTTAATATTATATTAGATTATTAACCAGTACCTCAGTTAAAAATTTAAATAAAAAATAGTAACTTCATTATTTATATCGTTGGATCAGTCCGTTTGGAAAATAATAAAGTGCAAAAAATTACTAAAAGTTATAAAGTTGATATTTGATAAAATATTAATTTTTATCACTTTTTTGCTCTGTATAGTAATTTGCTCTGTACCAAATACACAAAAGTTGTTAAAAATTTTATCAAACATCCAAAAATTACTAAAAGTTGTCAAAAATTTTATTAAACACCTAAAAATTATAAAAAGTTGCTAAAACTTGCACTACTTCACCAAACACAAAAAATTATAACCAATAACTTTTAACTAAAAATTGATAAAAATTATGCTTCCAAACCCCTTTTAACCTTCCAAAACTAATTTAGAGAAGCAAATTTTTTCTGCAGAGAGTGTTGACATTGCATTCATGCAGAACTGCACTGCGCTATGTCGACTTGTTTTCTTTCAGTGGATTGTATGACTTGAAATTAGTCCCCGACCTAAGAAAATTCATCTTCATGGTTTTGACTATTAAATTAGTTTGAGGTTGAGACATGTTCTTTTGGATTTGCAGGGATAGAACATCCATGTACGGTGTTGTACAGGACTGAACATTGGAACGTGCCTGATTACCATCCATGGGGACTTCCCCTGGCATTTTTTTACTTTACTCGCTTCTCAGAGCTATTGGTTCATAAGCCTGGCGAGGGATTTTTGCTTAGTCTCCTGGCAACATTGCTTTCGCCACTGGTAATTTACACACTTCCCAAATAAATGCATTCAGTGAAGTTAATTAACTTGTCAATGTTTGGCAGAGATGGGTGTTCTCGAAATTCGTTGAAACTCACATCGAGCGGAAGCTTCGGCTTGCAAAGTTTGGGATGGTACCCAAACATAGCTTCTTGAAAGAAATGAATTCTTGTTTGATCTCAACTGTGCCAGAGGGATTCTACGACGAAATTGAGAAGGGGAGCATTAAATTGAAGAAAGCTGCAAGTTTCGGTTTCTGCAAAGAAGGAATCTTGATTGATGGTGAGGTCGAACCTCTAAAGACTGGCATGGTGATACTGGCTAGATTGACAAGCTTAAAGACATTTTTGTGTCCCCTACATTTCAAAGCCTCATGCTAGGGTCCCCTAACAAAACAGTGCCACTCTACCGGTTAGTATTTGTTGGAATATTTCCCGCATGGGACAGAGTTGGGGGGTTTACTGTTAGTTTGAGAAAATTACGAGCCGTTAAGTTAAAAGTTAATGGCTCAAGTACATTTATAATCTTTTTAAAATTAAAAGAAGATGAATGCATCTGAATCATCAATGTCATCGAGCTGACATTAAAAGTAATATCAATCTCTTTTTTTTTTTTCGATGACTCCCAAATTGATATAAAATCCTAGTGAGCCACTCACTTATTATCAATTGGTTTTGAATAAACAATATGATAATAAGACTTGGAATGACTTTCTTTTCGCTTCTCAATATTTCATTTGTTCACTTTTCATGTTTAGTACTTCACTCTACCTTTTCGCATGCAATAGGAGATATATTGAGTTTTGTCCTATATTGACAAAATAGTACCTCCTAAACCAATAACCCCTCTCAGTCCTTATCGATTAATTTTGAGTTAAAAAGTTCTATTAGTATTTTACAATGTGTATACACCCAGTATCAAACAACCTACTGAAATGAAGGTTTGATTCTTGATTTTGACAGAGAATGCATTAATCCCCGGATCCCACAGCTAGCAGTGATTGGATTCTCGGAGAGTATTTCAAACCTTTTTACCTCGGAAATGAGGTGTCGATGGCTGGTAGAGCTTCTGGATGGCAAGTTCAAGCTACCCAGAATAGGTGAGATGGAGAAAGATATAGCAAAATGGGACGAATACATGAAGAAATACTCTGGTCAATACTACAGGAGATCTTGCGTTGGGGCTCTTCATGTCTGGTACAATGATCAACTATGCAAGGACATGGGATGGAATCCAAAGAGAAAGAAGGGATTCATTGCTGAGTCGTTTGACCCTTATGGCCCAAACGATTATGCTCATGTTTAAACCTCAAAATAGGTTGATCAGTGTGTGTGTCTCTTCATCATCTCTTGTGGGTATCTTTGTAATTTGAAGCAATTTTGATTTTTCAAAGTGTGTGTGGTGAGCGAACGAATGCTTTTGACAATGAGACATGCTACAGTTACCGCACAAAAATCCTGCACCATTCACCGCTCATTACATTATACCCGTCATGACGAGTAGTCACGAGTGTAACTTATATAAAATCATCACAGTCGTCGATTAAAAACAAAAAGTTAAACATCTAACGGCTGTGATGATTTTACATGAGTTATACTGGTGACTACCCGTCATGACGAGTATAGTGTAAGGGTGCGGTGAATGGTGCGGGATTTTTGCGGGGTGAAGGTAGCATTTTCCATTATTTATGGATAGTGAGCCCACATTGATGTGATATTTATAAATGATGGATAAAAAAATAATTGATTTGGATGAAGTATTAAGAAGAGGTAATAAATAGTACTTGATTCAGATGATTTTTTAAAAACGGTGTATAAGGATAAATGTATAATGTAAAAAATTGTCAAATAATTTTTTTTTACCCTTGTGCCATATCAAACAGACCAATTTCATCATTGGTAAAGGGGGTAAAACGGACTAATTTCATTCTTGGTAAGGTATATTATTTTTAGAGATCTCAAACTCTCTCCAAAAATAATACACCTTTTCCAACAAAAATTTTTCAAGGAAGCTTTTTGTTTCCCAAACCAAACAAAAAATGTCGCATTAAGAAATAATACAGAAGTATTATTTATGGATGGGGTGTTTAGCGACATCCAATCGGGCCGTAAAATAAAAATTAAGTGTCAACTAAAGCGATATCTTTTCCATTAAAAAGTATTTTCTCAAATCACAAACGTGATAAATGTATTGTAGCTTATATCTATAATTTTTCATTGCTTGATCAGTTACCTTAGGTTTCTTGACCTTTCTCCAAGATCGTAAAATGTGCTTGCTTGATGTATAGTTATGATAGTTCTTTTATTTTAGTTTCCTCTTTCTCTTTCTTATCGTAACGTAGATGGTTTCCATTTTATCGATATAATTTTATGTATAATCTTATCTGAATTCAATCTCTTATCTGGATGTCTCACTTTGTTGAAGATTAATAAATTAAGTTTATTTTCTCACACGAAGATTAGCACAATTTCAGTCTATTCAGTAAAAATTAACAAATCTAATTCACTTTATTTTATCACCATCACTATTTGACATTCAAAGAAGTCCTAAACTATAACGTGCATGATCGTATGACTCTTACATATGGAGCCATATTCATATGACAATAATTGTATCAAGCAAGCGTCGTGCTCTAAATTTCTATTGAACCAATTAGAGTCACGCTTTCCCCTATTGATGTTAGTCGAAGATATATGTTTAAAATTCAGTTTTTTAACATATAAACTTTTAATTTCGTAAATTAATACGTTTCAATGTTAAATAACTTGATAATTTTTACATCCATTTAAAATATATTCCCTATTTAATGTATGACTTACAAATTATATGAATATTAACATTCTTGTATTTTACTTCTAATTTCATTTTACTGCCTATATTTTAAAATGTGACATTTTGCCCTCCATTTAATTTTAATTCAATTTTGCTTTGTCACTACACCTGTAAATATCGATCATTTCATATTGCTTATTTATACAAAATTCTTGACAAAAAAAGTTACATGCCATGCATATAAAAGCAACGCGTGACATTTTTTTTATCACTTTTATTAACAATTAGAATAATACACGTACATTGTGCATGTATATACGTTCTTTTATATATCTAAATTTAAAAAATAAGTTAATAATAA
This sequence comes from Pouteria glomerata, assembly GCA_035590655.1. Classification (NCBI taxonomy): domain Eukaryota; kingdom Viridiplantae; phylum Streptophyta; class Magnoliopsida; order Ericales; family Sapotaceae; genus Pouteria; species Pouteria glomerata. The sequence continues at coordinate 17,840,048 of JAVXUM010000046.1, forward strand.
AAAATAAAAATATTATTTAAAAAAATAAAATTTACATTAAAATTTTTATATTTTTTCTATATTGAATTATGTTACAACTTTATTCATATTTTCAAAAAAAATATTTATTTTCTTCATTTTGACACCTTCATTATCTATTATTCGTTATCTATGCTATTAATTCTATTTTTATGTGTATTTGCTAATAATAACTTTGTACCACTTATTTATTATGTTAATATTAAATTTTTTAATAATACAAATATGTTTTTAAATTAAAACTGAGATGTATTAATAAAAGACTTGACTTTTTTAACAATCTTTTCCATAATATAAGTTTTCCTTTTTTTTTTTTCTTTTTTGCTACTTTGTTGTGAAAATAATTATCTTTATGGTGATTTTTAAAATTTTTCATTTCATAGGAGCCTAATTGATTTCACTAAAGTTATGTCCTTCTCGAAACAAATATGAATTATTATCAAAATTTGTTTAAAATTTTGTATTTTTATTATTATAGAATAATATTTTTGCATTAAACAAAAAATAAATTAAAATTTAAAAAAATTCTATCTGATATATTTAAATAAATAAATTGAAAAATAAGCCTAAAAATAGGCTTCTACAAAAAAATTTTAATAATAATAAAAAAATATAATAAAATGTAAAAAAATTATATAATCAATCACATTAAAGAATTACAATAAAATTAAATAAAAACCATACCTTATATTTTTAAATGAACAAATTGAAATATATAGCAAAAAATAAACTTCTAGTTAAATCTGATACACAAAAAAATTAAAATTTTATCAATAATAAAAAATATAATAAATTTTAAAAATCTAATATTAACAATCACATTATTAAAAATAAAATAAAATTTAAAAAGATTGAACTTATGGTCAAGAGATCAGAGCTTGACTTGGATGAACTACATAAGATATGATAAAAAGAACAAACCCACAAGGTAAGAAAACAACTAACTTAGCCCTCCATTTCTTTGCTTGCAACCAACTTGCTCATGACTTGTTCTTAAACTGAACACTTCTGGATCAAGAGAGTCCTTTCTCTGAACTTTCAAGCAACCACATTGCAGAGATCATGCAAGACAAGTAACCAAAGGGTGTGTTTGGCTTGTGAGTTTGCAAATTCACAATCATACAATCCAAATTAGCTAGAGATTCGATTTTTTTTAATTTTTTTTTTCCTTTAATCTTAACCATTGCACGCGAACACACTTACCGAACAAAGCCTAAAATCCGTTAAACTTTGAAGGGTGAAAAGTCATAGTCAGCAAAATATTACAGTCACAGCATCAACGACCGAAAATTCAAGAAGCAACAAACCATACGCACTTGATGGGAAGAAGTCATTAATGGGATGATAAGGAAATTACGAATTAAGATTGCAGCATAGATAACTACAAATACAGCATAGCAATTTTCTCTTTCTACTAGAAAATTTCAATACCAAACAAAGAAAAAGCAGAACAAACTACAAAAAAAAAAAAAAAAAAGCCAAAAGATGACAAAGAAAGAAAGAAAACAACCCTCTAGCCATTGGAACTTGTTCAAGCCTTTGAGGCAAAGAATGATATCATCAAAAGTCTAAATCTGTACATGAAAATCTTAGGAAGGCAGAGGTTAGAGGACCACTGAAGGATGAGATTTGGATTGACTAAATTACGGAGGAAAATGAAGATGTCAACACGTAGGGGATATTGGCAAGGGGCCCTCGTTGGGACGCAAGTTCGTGAATGTCCTTTACTATGTCGAACACAGCGTTTGGCTGAGCAAGTTTGAGCGCATTCTCTGACAATCTCTTGAGTTCGTCCTTCTTGGTGCTGAACCATTCGGCCACAAGCCTGGCGATTTCCTTTGGACTTGGGGTGAATACACCCGCCCCATTTTCGACTACGTAGGGAACATTCCCCTTTTCCTGGAAAGTACAAAGGAAGATGAAAATCAGCAGGGTTTAAAGTCAATTTGCGAGAAAATGTATCAACAATCGCTTGGTCCGATCAGTCCAGTCCTATTTTTTACAGACTTGGATAATAGCGAAATTGTTCATGAGACAGGGTTTCACATAAATTTAGGTCTTATTTTTTATAAATTATATGTAATGCATATTATATATTCCTGCCCGAGTTTGATAATGTCTAATTACCAATAGCAAGAAATCGACCATTCTCAGGACTTACTTGTCCAGGAATGTAGTCATTGAGAATAATGGGAAGCCCTCTTATCAATGCTTCAGCAATTGTACCGGGTCCAGCCTGCAAAAACCCAAAGCCCAAAATCATTGCCACTCATTGGTACTCGATCAATAATGCGTAGTGAACTTGTATTAGGGGGGAATATCAAGATAGAGATAATCAAGACATACCTTTGTGATAATGCAATCACAAGCTGCCATCCATTTCTCCATCTGAGTCTCAAACCCTCTAACCTGAATGCGGGAAAAAGAAGAAAAAAAGGAAGGGGAGGCTTAATATTGCTGACTAAGAAAAGGAGGTCATCAGAATGTATAAATTCAGAATTTCATTGTCGTGGAAGGATTGGTTCAAAAAGCAAATGTACTCACCTTCACTGGGATCTTCCATTCAAGGGTTGCCAGTGAAGAAGCAAGGTCTTTATTACGACCACAAATAATAATCATTTGTCCAATTGGTTTCCCGAGTCTTTCATCGAATAGTGATTCTCCAAGAGCCTCTGCAGTTTTTCTTACTGGACCCATCCCTTCACCACCTCCCATAAGCAAAACTGCTGGCAATTCACTATCCATCCTGAGCTCCACTCTCAAATCATCCTACACAAAATAAATAAATAAATAAATAAGAAGATGATTATTTAAAAAAAATTAACATCATTTTTCATTTCAATAAAAGAAAGAATAAATTGTTCGACGAAGCCAACCATTCACCTTGGAAAGAACAGCGCGGCAAAAAGATGGTCGGATTGGCAAGCCAAAAACACGTATTTGAGACTCTTCTAGGCCATCAAGCAAAGCCCTCTTTTCTACCTCCCCAGAGGGGCAATAACACCGATTGACTGCTGGGTGAAACCTGAATATTTAAATAGATTCAAAGTTTAAAAAATACACCATAAACTAAGCTTAAAGAGCATAAATGATAAACAACATTTCAAAGCAGAGTTACTAACTGACCATGTGCGGTGACAGGTATTAAGGTCCGTGATGACGGTGACGAAGATTACTTTCTTCTGCAAACCTTGCCATTTAAGAACCCACAAAGGGATGTGTTGCATGAGAGGATGGACGCTAATGATAATGTCCGGCTTGTACTCCATAAGACCAGCCTCGACCTCCCTTCAACCAATCAATAGAATAGAAATTAGAGAAACAAAGAACATAAATACGATTTACCATTCATTATTTTTCTTCCACGAATCAATAAGATTTCCAGCGAGCTAGACATGATTTTTGCATTAAAAGTAAGCAAGCATATATTCTTCGACTTCTAGCTTCAATTTAATGGTAAGTGGTGGGGAGAAAGAATCATTTTGAAGGAAAATAACAAAAAAGTAAAGACAAGCAGAAAAGAATCCGATACTCACATCATGCCGCAACAGGATTAAAGTAAGATTATAACTTTACTACATTTGTGGGTGACCAGATGAATACAAAATCGTATTTATGTAGGTTCGATGTGAAGACAAAAGGGGTAACACGATCAAAAGGACATACTTGGCATAGTAGGCAGCAATGGCGGCAAGATACATGGAGTGTATCCACGGAGGAGAGGTACTGTGAAATGCAACCTTCCAAAGCTGAGCGTGTTTGATCATGAACTTGTAGGATCTCTCCATGTTGTTCAATGGCCAGCCGGTGTACTCCTTCCAAACATCCTTTACGAAAACCTGGAATTAGAAGACTGAACCATGTGAGAATTAACTGATCGTGAAGATAAATTATGCTAAAATTTTCAAAGGTCAAGTGTAATTTTCGCAAAAAATTTTAAATACTCATGAAGGCTCGTCCCCAAATTCATTTTTCAAAAATTCTAATGCCCAGATTGTCAATAATTTTACAATCTCGCCCCCAAAAAGAGTCAAATCCTTGGTGCATCACTAATGAGCTACTGTAAAAGTACACCGATTCATGAAGCATAAGCCTGAGACTTAATTTTGGAGTCCTATTAATGGAAATATTTTTATAAAGCATGACTACCGAAAGCAAGGGGAAAAGACATTAACTTCGGAGACTTATAAGGAAACCATTAAAAGTTACATCTTCAACTATTCCAAAATATCTAAAAAATTGTAAATCATGGTGAAATCTGCCCAAAATCAACCTAACGAACAAAGAGATAAATTGTAAATCATGGTGAAATTTTCAAAAAATCGGCCAAAAGAACAAAGAGGTATTGCTAGCTTTTGTTACCCAAAAAATTAGAAATTTTGACTTGCTAATTAATTTTTTTATTTTTTTAAATTTCATAATAGATAGAGAGAGACAGAAAGAGAGAGGATCAAAGCACAAAGTGGACAGAAATAGGACAAACACGATCCAAAATTTAAGGAGAAGTAAAGACAAAACCAAAGAAAAGGCCTACGAGAAACTAGAAACGGCTCAATCCAATTGAACCACAGCGATCATCAAACTCCAATTCAAAAACACAGCAAACTGTGTCAGCAGAGACTCTACGCGCACAGAATTTCCAACAAAGAATCAAGACTTACAAGAGGAAATGAGTTCAATTACCCGATATTCGTCCCCAAACTCCAATCTGAACGCTTCCCGAATCGCCTCCGCGGAGGCACGGTGGCCACCGCCGGTATCACTCATCAAAATCAACACATTCTTGGTCCTCTCAGCCCCAATCTGCATCATCTCCATCGTCCCATCTTCGTCCTGAACTTCGTACTTGCGCCTCTTCTGGCTGCTCCCGCCAAAGCCGGAGACGCCAACTCTCTGGAACACCGTTTTGATCGATTTCCTAGGCGACGCCACCGTCAGCACCATATCTATATTCACACACCTTCACAATCTGTATATGTAAATACAGATATATATATATCTATCAGCTTATATGAAATTCTACTCAAACCCACAAAAAATTTTCAAAAAACAAGAAAATCCCAGAAAAAAAAGAATGAGCTGAAGGCTGCCGGACAGAGACAGAAAGAGAGAAGCGATAAGTCTGTATATATATAAATGAAAATCTAACACCAACCCACAAAAAAATTTCAGCAACCCAACAAAACCCAGAAACGGAATGAGCTGAAGCTGTAACGAAAGAGAGAGAGAGGAGCTGCCAGGAAAGAGAGAGAGTATGAGTTGGGAAATGCCGAAATGGTCAGTCCGTTAAAAAGAAGAGAGAGAGAGAGAGAGAGAGAGAGAGATTGCCCGAGGTAAGTTTGCGTGGGTGTGCTTTGGATACTGGCAACTATGCCTGAGAATAATTGGCGGCAGAGTGAGAGAGAAGGAATTTATAGGAGTCGGATTCGCATATTGGGT
>JAVXUM010000046.1:17964900-17980618 GCA_035590655.1 Pouteria glomerata
AGTTTAAGTTTTTAACTCAAAAAAAATTAATAATAGAAAATAAAAATAAATAAATATAAACAAAAAAAAAAACAGCATTACAAAATGACCCTAATAAAAGTAATTAAAATATGACGCAAAATATTATATTAATTAAAAATTGACATAATTTAACACGCGATGTAGGTTGATATAATTTAACACAAATTTAATCTGATTATAAAATAAAATAATTTTTTTTAATATGTTTATTAACTTTCAAGAGTATAAACATAGATAAAAATTATTCAAAATCTTAAAAATTCTAGGGCAACTGCTCAAAAGCCATGTACTTGTGTTTCGCACTTTTTACATGACAATGGGTTCTGCGTGAAAAAAAAAAAAAAAAAAAGAGCCGTGCAAGTTTTCACCGAGCAGTGACTGTAACTCTCTCCTAAAGACCTAAATAGACATGCAAACTCAAATTGCAACGGTGCTATTTGTATGTAATTGTATCTCAAAAATTTAAGTATATTATGGATGTATTTTAAATGATAGAAAATGAAATAAGTGAGATAAGTTATGAATTTATAATATAAAAAAATAGATAATTTTTTAAAAATTTTTAAAGATATGCGAAGATTTATGGTAAAACACACGGTCTCTGTCAGTCAAAACGAAATACAATCGGATACAAATCAATGCCTCAGCCGAACCAAAATAGACTCAGGTACAAATTCTAACATCATCTCTCAATCAATCAAACTCTATCTCTTTGTTTCCTACTTAAACTCTGCTACCAAACTCTCCGATGTATATATCAAATCCCCCACAACACCCGTTCTTACAAGGAGAGAGCTAGGATTTTTTTTTTACCCCGAAATTACGTGGGGATAATATTTTTTATCATTAATAATTATCAATTTAAATATATAAATTTATCAACTTAATTATAAAATATTTAATCTAAATACACAAGAAAAAGTACAAAAAAATAGCTGCGCCCTTTGATATTTTAGATAATAAAATTATTGAGTAATGACAGAAATTAGACTCAATTTCTCAATATCAGGAGAGCCATACAACAAATATCCTCACTTTCAAGTTGGAATTTGACCTAACACTGACAGGGCATCCATAAAAATTAAAGAAAAAAAATAAAAGAAAAGACAAGACAAACCTAACTATTCTAGACTTGCAGTTGCTCTCCAGCAGTTGCTTCAATCCGAAAATCCTATGAACAAGGGCGGAGTTAGGATTTTTTTTTACCCTGAACTACGTAGAGATAATTTTTTTTCATCATTAATAATTATCAATCTAAATATATAAATTTGTTAACTTAACTATAAAATATTCAATCTAAATACATCAATCTAAATAAATAAATAAAAAGTATGAAAAAAATAGCTGCACCCTTTGATGTTTTAGATAATAGAATTATTGAGCAATGACAGAAATTAAGCTCGATTTTCCAGTGCCGGGAGGGCCATACAACAAATACCTTTGCTTCCAAGTTGGAATTTAACCAAACATTGGCAGGGTATCAATAAAAATTAAAAAAAATAAACAAAAAATAAAAGTGAAGACAAGACAAACCTTGCAATTGCTCTCCATCAGTTGCTTCAATCTGAAAACCCTATGAAAGAGAAAAAAATTTGACTTATTAGGGAATATTGAAAGGTAAAAAAATTAAAAATTTTATAAGTTTTACATTGGTTTTTATCCTGATTTTTTTATTTTTTTGAACTTGCAGGGCCATTAATTATTTTATATATAGAAATATATATAAATTATGAACTGAATATTATTTAGACTGTAAATAATTAAGCTAAAATTTAAAATATATTTGAGGTATGAGTTGAATATTACCCGGGTTATAAATAATTAATTAAAATATTATTATTAAAAAATTTTTTTGTCAAAATTTTATCCGGGTTATAACCCACCACAACCAACTCATACCTCCGCCTTTCCCTGTGGAAAAGAAAAAAATTTGATTTCCTAGGGAAGATTAAAAGGTAAAAAAATTAAAAATTTTATAAGTTTTACCTAAACGTATATATCATTGGTTTTTATCCTTATTTTTCTTTTATTTTTTTGAACTTTCAGGATCATTAATTATTTTATATTTAAAAAATATATCTAAATTATAAATTGAATATAGTTTAGACTATAAATAATTAAGCTAAAATTTAAAATATATTTAAGGTATGAATTTAATATTATCCGGACTATAAATGATTAAATTAAAATAATACTATTAAAAAAAATTTTATCAAAATTTTATCCGGACTACAACCAACTCTTACCTCCGCACTTGTGTTCTTAAATATTTTCATACACAGTGAGACAAAGAGAATGATATCTCTAAGCATGGGGAAGAAGATGATAGCAGATTCATTAATGGCGATTCTATTGATCATTCTTGCAGAGCAACACAAGGGCTAGCAAAGCTTGTCGACGATGTCGATTCAATTACCTATTCTGTACGCACGGCAGCCCAACCAAGCCATTGGAGACCAAGACCGCCCTACGTCCCAAGTGAAGACTTACGAGGAGTAGTAGTATCCACCACTGCCAGCGCCTTGCCGCCCTTCCCATGGGATCCGCCGGCCGGAGCGTGGCAGTGCTCCTCGGACCTCAACCGCCTATCTGCTTGCAGCCCCGATGAAATGCAAAGATCTTTTGTTTCCCCGGATTTTGTGGTCAGCCATGGTTGCTGTGACGTCGTGAGAGCAATTTATAACGATTGTATTAACGTCGAGCACCAGCCTTTTCAGAGAAGGTATACTAGTTGGCTCAGGCGTCACTGCAGAAGCAATCGTCGCACTACTCCGCCGCCTCCAGCACCATCACCACCAGCACACCATCAGCCTCCTCCACCGGTGCACCATCAGCCTCCTTCTCCACCGGCACCGCCAGTGCATCATCGGCCTCCTCCTCCGTCAGTGCACCATCGGCCTCCCCCTTCAGTGGCACCACCAGTGCATCATCGGCCTCCTCCTCCACCGGTGCACCATCGGCCTTCCCCTTCAGTGGAACCACCAGTGCATCATCAGCCTCCTCCTCCACCTGTACACCATCAGCCTCCCTCACCACCACCAGAAGATGATGATGGCGGTGACGACGACGACTACTGCTCCAAGTTTTGGTGATGATATCATCTCCAACTCAATGATGAAGAGTCATCCCAATCGCCTACCTTAGAGTGATCTCTAGTTAGATTTTGTTTTGGATTATTACAACTTTCCTTTTTATTTTAAAATTGGTGTTTTAGTTTAATTCATACAAGATCGTTTCGTTTAAGCGTAATGGTGGAAGCCACAAGTGTTGACTAGTCAATTTTTTTATTTTTTATAAAATGATTTAGTTTATTCCCTTTTATATATATATATATTAAATCATAGAGGATAAAAATATCAAATTAATAAAAAGTTAAAAAATTGATTATTAAAAATTAACTTTTTTTTCTCAAATCAAAAAAATAAAAATAAAAATATTTTTTTGATAATTAGTTATAGAAAAAATTAATTTTTTGCTCAAACCAAACCTAAAGTATATTGTGGTATGTTTTGCTTTTGCTTTTGCTTTTTCAAAGAAATAAAACGACTACTATTCTAATTATCCAAATATTGACTTGTTATCATAATTCCTAACAATTTCTTGCATCAATAGAATTTGATTAGAAATTAATCTTCTAACAACAAATGCAAATTGAGTAAGGCTACCAAAGGGTGTTTAGTATAATAAAAAGTGAGATAAAGTGAGATAAATTATGAGTTCATAATGCCTGCAGTAAAATAAACTTTTAGAAATTTTCAGAGTTTTTCAACAAAAACTATCGTGCCAAACACTGCCTAAGAAGATGCATGATTTTCTTTAGCCTTTGAGCAAAGATTTTTCAAATGCATTTATAGACTATAGAGCAACATCATATAGGCCTATAATCAGTTACCTTAAATAGGATTAGGCACCTTTGGAATTAAAGCAATAGCTGCGAAGTTTATCTCTTTTGACATTTTGCTATTTAACTGTCTAAATGAAATCATTCCCAATAATGCTCCAAGCCTTTTTAAAGAAGTATGCTGTATAACCATCTAGGCTAGGTGCCTTGTGGTCGTGTAGAGAAGAGAGTGGATCTGATCTCCTCATCTGAAACATCATCTGCAAGATAAGAAATTTGATTAGCTGACATATTGCTATTCATCACATTAGCTACTTCCTAATAGGCGTCTGTGAGATAATCAAATTGAGTGTCAAGAAGTTTTTTCTAATGATCTACTATTATCGTTTTAACTTCTTCATAATTCTCTTTCCTGTTGCCTTCAAGGCTTTGAATGGAGAGTCTCTTGTTTCTTGATCTATGGGATTTGACTTTCTTGTGAAAGAAAGAGGTATTTTGATCTCCCAATTTGATAGTATTATACCTTGATTTTTGCTTATGGAAAGCCTCCTCAGCTAATACATAGTGTGTGCATTGAGCAATAGCTTCTATCTCAAGTTGAATGATAGTGCCGTCATTTTGATTTGCTTAAAGCTCCCTTTGAACATTATCAAGAGTAATTTTAGCTACTTGCACCTTCTCAGATATATTCCCATAATGCTAGGCATTAAATTTTTTGAGTTCCATCTTTAGTGCTTTGAGTTTCATACACAATCTGAACATGGCGGATCCTCTAAGGAAGCTTAACCAAACTCTAGCTACTATGTCATTGAAGTCATTGTGGTTGGCCCAGTAGTTGAAGAATTTGAATGGTTTTCTTCCATATTTAATCTAAGGTTTGATGCTTACCACAGTTGGACTGTGATCTGAAATATCTTGATTGAGAAAAGGAGCTAATAGGGTGCGCCTGATCAGAATGCTTGGTACCCGACCGAATGATTAATCTAATAGGGTGCACCTGATCGACACTCATACCCGACCGGATTTGATTGTCTATTGACTCGATACTCATACTTGACCAGTGTGCACCGACCGACTTATCGATCAGACAATTGGAAGACCGATCTGATCTTTTCAAATAAGGCAAAAATACTTATGTCAGGATCATGCGTATGACCACCTTCTGACATACTCTATGATACTCGCCTGTAGAGTTGCTGTCTGCCCACTAACGGTTTTGATAACTAATCAAGTGATATCAGCATGGGGATCTGCGGTTACACGTGGCATATTTTGGTTTATTAATAATTGTGATTTGATACTATCACATGCACAGTGTCTATGCAGGCTCAATATATGTCTATAAATATATCTACCTCCGGTGCCCAGGTACACAGATTACATCTTGCCTTACTGTTACTCTGCCAAAATACTTTCTCACCTTTCTTGCTAACTTAATCATCGGAGGCTCTTTGACAAGCATCACACCGGTGTCAAATGAGCAGTATTCGAAAACCCAGACCTAGTTTGGATTATCCAGTGCTTATCTAGATTAACTGCATCATTAGTTGGCGCTGTATATGGGAATCGAACCCACAACCATGTGGTTAAAAGCCATAGTAGGCCCTTATTTGCCTGTTCAAAATTCTCTGTGACCCCAGTTTCTTCGGGATGACTTTCTTGTTGACTCTCTCCCATTCCTTCCTCTTCACCCTCTTCACTTTCGACGACTTCAGATTCCACCGGTTCGATCCTAGATATATTGATATCGGGAAAGGAGGCTTGGATTTTCCCTCGGCATGATTGAACCTCTGCTTGAAGATAAGGAAGAAAACCGCCTGGTAAGTCATCCGTTGATTTAAAATTCTCGATGGCCCTCTTCCCTACTTTTTGCAGTTCCTCTGAAAAGCTCGGTAACCTTCTTCTCAAGCTCATCTCTATGGTCGGTCACCTCGTTGAGTTCCCTCCATGAGCCGTTGCGTTCTCTGTCAAGATCTTTAGTTGCTTGCATAACCATGCAGTTCTGGCACAACACTTCTTTCTTCTCGTGGTTAGCAACGGCCACAAGGGCTTTTGCCTCATCTGTCTTCGTTAAATATTCTCGTTCCTTGGTTTCAAACTTGAGCACATATGATTCATTCTTCTTTTTCTCGGTGTGAAGGGCATTTTCTGTGTTGCCAAGCCTACTATAAATGGCGAGGGATCAGATCATTGTCTGTGTGACGTGGCAAAGACCAATTGAGAGGTTGGAAGAGCTAAACAAGCCATATATGTAAAAAATAATAATAGAAGAGATGAGGAAGAGTGAAAAGGAACTGACCCCAAATAGTTCATGGTTATGCTCGTAAATTATGGTCGAGCTGTGACTCCGGTGAACTGCAGTCAGGTTAGCCTCTGAAACAGTGGCAGGGAGCCATGCCAGTTCGCTGCTGGCTTTAAGATTCTATCTCGAAGAAGACCCTGACTCAGAACCTGACCCAGGGGTCGCCATTCTTGTGGGAGCAGGCAAAATTTCAAGCGTATGACTCGACCCCGAGTCCTGAGGCACCTCCCCAACCTTTTCTTTCTTTGTTGGCATTGTTTCTACTGAAGGAGGGGGATAAAGAGTGACTGTTTCTACGATGGTGGTGGTGGGTTTAGCAATTCTTGCCTTTTTGGGAACTGGTGGTTTGTCTCCCACTTCCTTGGACGGTTTCCTCTTACCCATTCGCTTCAAGTAGTTTATGTCAAAAGCCATTTCAATTCGCTCGGCCTGCTCAGAATCGACCGCTGAGTGATCTGCTACAATTTTAAACAGAAAATTCAGAACACATAAATAGCTCAAAAAGTGCTTGAAATATTTACAATGCAAACTCAGTCCGTTCACATTCTGCTATCAAAACCTCCCTGGAAGGGTCAGGACCAAGTAGGTAAAGGGTAAGATTGTCAGCCGTAATCAAGAATTGGGCTTCTCGAACGGTGTGGTATTTGGCTCGTCCGACAAGTTTTTTCTACTTTGAGTAAGAACAGTTTATTTTTGAGCTGATTAAATAAAAAATTGGGTTAGAGCTCTAAATCCTAATTCAATCTGAAAGGTCTAAACGGGGGCGAAATCTAAAAAGGAAAGGAAACTGATGTCCAAACGTACTCTTTAGGCTGGGTTGACCCTATACTCAGGAAACTCTGATCCTCATATCTTCCTCAGACTCCCATGGTTGGAATTCCCATGCACTTCCTTGAATAAAAAAATATTTCTTTCCACCCTTTGTGGGAAGTTAGTATGCCGGTCACAAAGTTGAATTCTAGTTTTCTAGCAGAAAAATACCACCAACCCAAACCCCTCTCCGTAACCTTGTAGAAGTGAAGGAATAGGTCGGTAGTCAACCCTTCCCTAGTTGCAACTTTCCAAAACACCGCGCAACCAATCAAAATCCTCCAACTGTTTGGAGCAACCTGACCTAAGGCTAAGTTTAGTTGGCTCAACACTTCCCAAACGAGCCTAGAGAGGGGAAAACATAGCTTCATAAACTGCAATTTCGGCCATCCTCGGTGAGCAAGCCAAATCATGATCTCCCAGCTGTCTTAGATGGATATCTGATGGGAGTTGGTAATGTGTGACAATTTCCGAGAGTCTTCTCCCGGAGATTGTTGATTTAATCTTCTCTGTTTCAAAGACACTTCCATCGTTTTCCTCTTTCTTGCTACAGCTACTGACTAAATGCAGCGACAATCCAGTTGCTTGTACTGGATGGGAGAGGATTTTGACGATGGGGAAAGACGAGGCCATCACTACTATTGCTCTCAGTGTTCGATGAGTCGACCCTTTTGACGCTATCCATGGCTACCGAAATAAAAATCTCCCTAATACGATAAGAGTAAAAGGTAAAAACTACACCCCCAACCACTGATCGAATGAACCTAGGGTTTTCTACGAAACCTATAGGATTGGGGAATGTGCGCTGATTCTAGTAAAAATACAGGCAACGATTCAAGAGCCAAAACATGAAACTAAAACGAAAAACAAACGAGAGTAGAATCGGAATCAACGGCAAATAAAACCCTTACGAGAAAAGTAGTACTGTTGTCGAAACTTCGAGAGCAAGGAAGGCAAGAGGCTTTGAGAGCTATGGAAGGCACAAGTAACGGAGGTTCTTCAGTAGATCAACATTTTTTTCCGAAAACCCTTATTTCTTTTCGTTCTAAAAGTATTTTTGAAATCAACGACTCCGATTGTCTGCCGTAGAAAATCATCTAACGGCCCATGTGAATAATCATTTCCACTCCCTGACAACCGCCCAACAAAACTCCAACGCATGGCAAGGAGGTGAAATGACAGCGTACTTTCGTCACACTCACCTATCACGCCACGCAAACATTAAATATGCATGTTTCGTGTATATTTGTATATATATTCATGTTTATATGTACGTGAACGGTTATCATTTGAGTCCTTGACTGAACTAACATTTCTTCAGAAATCGGAGGAATCGAGGGCATCTGATAGGGTGCGCCCGACAGACCGGCTTGAAATATGAGATTCCTTTCGGTCATCTTCTGTGATCGAAGGAATTGGGAGTATCTGATAGGGTGCGTCCAATCAAAATGCTTGGTACCCAACCAAATGATTGATCTGATAGGGTGCACCCGATCGACACTCATATCCGACTGGATTTGATTGTCTATTGACTCGATACTCATACTTGACCGGTGTGCACCAACCGACCTATCAACCGGACAATTGGAAGACCGATTTGATCTTTTCAGATGAGACAAAAATACTTATGTTAGGATCACACGTATGGCCACCTTCTAACATACTTTGTAATACTCACCTGTAGAGATGCTGCCTGCCCACTAACGGTTTTGATAACTAATCAAGTGATATCAGTATGGGGATCTGCGGTTACACGTGGCATATTTTGGTTGATTAATAATTGTGATTTGATACTATTCACATGCACAGTGTTCATGCATGCTCAATATACGTCTATAAATATATCTACCTCCGGTGCCCAGGTCCACAGATTACACCTTGCCTTATTGTTACTCTGTCAAAATACTTTCTCACCTTTATTGCTAACTTAATCGTCGGAGGCTCTTTGGCAGGCACCACACCGGTGTCAACGGAGCAGTATTCGAAGACCCAGACCCAGTTTGGATCATCCAGTGCTCATCCAAATTAACTGCATCATCAGGAGCTACAGATTTTGGAAATCTTTCAAGCCATATTTCATTTACCATGACTCAATCCAGCTTACCAAGGATAGTGTGATTCTCCTGTCTGTTAGACCAAGTGAAACACTGAACCTTAGGTCGGTTACATCAATTTTATTGATGCAGTCCTTAAGGTCTTTAAGTGGTAACTTTCTCTATGCCCTTTCCTCATTTCTTTTCACCCTCTTGCTTAACCACATGAAAATCTCCAAGTAGAATCCAAGCTTGCCTGCCTGTCTTGTATCATAGTGCAGTTCAAGTTTAAATCTTGCCATAGAGTTTCCCTAGTCTTCGTGTCATTGGCAATATATGCAAAAGAAACAAAGAAATCCACCGATATAAACTTATGGACAAATTTGCAAAAAACCACTTGATTTGTGGAGTCGATGATCTGAACATCCAATATGGAGGGATCCTACAAAAGTATAATTCTCGCAGTATCATTAGCTACACAGTTCCCATAGAACTCAAGGGGAGTTAATAGCTTTACGGACATTAGAAAGATTAAAACTTCTGACTTTAGTCTCAACCAAGCATAGAATGTTAAGAGAATTATTACTAATAAACTTTCTAGCTTCATGCTGTTTAATAAGGCTATTTGCAGCCCTTATATTCCAGGAAGCAATATTCATGAGGCTGACATTTTTTGAGAGAATTACCCAGCTTGTTCAATCTTCCTTTGGTTTGAATTATTCTTTGGCTTTTTCTTCTTTCCTGAGGTTTGTGAGGAATTTTCATATTTTAAGCTAACCACCGTATTAGAACTAGCATTACATAGAGTGTGGTGATCAGCTTTTAAAGAAGAAGACTTATCTGTTATATCTTGAGATTCCTCCTACTCTGATTTGTTTGCTGCTATATGCATTTGCTTTTGGTCTTGACTTGATTGAGTCAGCTGCATCTCCTTGCTTTCTGTGAGCATAGAATCATTATCTGTCTGAGTACATATGCCACTAGTATCAGTAGCAAGAGGAATAATCAGCAGTGGCTGTTCTGGAACTTTTTGATTCAAAACTTCAAATTTGTTAGGGCCGGGCAGAATTGAATTATTTAGCAACTGAAATTCCATTGTAGCTTCTCTCTCTGTTGCTGTAGTAGTCCCTTTAGTCATTTGAGGGTCTGCATCCATGTCTTGACGTTGTCTGTTTTCTTTGCAAACTTCATTAGCATCTTCCTCAACAACCTGTTTGGCTTTAAGTCTCCATTCCTTTTTGACAAATTTATTAATACATGAGTTTGTCTTGTGGCCAAAAGCATTACAGTGATCACATTTTGCAGGAAGCCATTCATATTCAATGATTTGTTCATATGTGCTGCCATCAGGATTAGTAATATAAATGGTGTTAGGTAATGTTTTCCCCACAGCAATTTCAATTCAACATATACTGGGGCATAGGATAACCTTTGAGCTGTCATCTTGTCAGTGAATAATGGCTTTCCAATGGTGCTGCACATTTTACTTAGTTAGTTTGCTGGCCACAGATGCAATTTTAAATAAGGAAATCGAACCCATACAGGTATCTCAGTGACAACATCACAATCATATGAACTATCCAGAGCCCAAGGCTTGAGAAGTAATGGCTTATCATAGAATAACCACCGGGTCCATTTCTAAAGCTTTTTTGCTTCATTTCACCATTGAGGGAGCCAGCGATGTCAGCTCCCCCGAGTCTGAAATTGTATTCTGATTGAGCCCATGTGAAAAGTGTCGTGTAACAGCCTCATTTGGTGGAAGACTTGAAATTCTGTGGAGCACCGGAAGAGCACTTACCGTGGACCCTCTCCAATGGCTGCTGGGAGTTCTGCTTGATCTTCTTGCTGCAGCTTCCTTCTCCATCTCGTGGCTGGAAATTTTTTTGAACTCTCTCCTGTGCTGAAGCTTCATCTTTTGAGCCACCTTGATTTGCTTTGCCAATTTGATTCTGATTCATCACCATCTTGAAATTCTGACCACCCTGTTGCATTTCATGGGATTTAGCAGTGTTGTATGAATGAGAGTCTTTTAGCCCGAGAATTTCAGCCCTTACAGCTTCAATGCTGTGACAAGGACGATGATTCTTGCTGGGTGACATAGGAAGGGATCCAATTGCAACTTGAGATATATCTTTACCGTTCAGATTGAAAGGGATATTAGATGGAGTAGAAGAAGATGAGACCTCCATAGATGTCTCATCCAAGCCTATACCATCTTTCACAGGATTAATGATTTCCAGAGGTTTCAAGAGAGCAGAGTGATCTTCCATTGAACTTTAAACAAAAGGGGAAATTAAAGCTTCAGGAAACCCATTTTGGGATGAAGCAGCGAAAACCGAAAACGGGGAGGCGCTACCCAAAACTCGAGTTCTTTGAAGCAAACCACAAATGGTTGCATGTCAACTGGTATTACATGAGACCTTCCATTAGTTCCTTTTCTGCTCTTATTTACACCTTTACAAATTATTATTAGCAATTGGGCAAAAGAATAATTATTCGTTTATTTTTTTCTACAAATATTTCTTTACCCGGACTAATTTTTTAATATGTAGGACCACATTCTCTTCCTACTGCAAAGAACATCGTGCTCCTGAAGATGAGAATCGCCATGCTGGTGATCTGGGTAATTCGGCAGCTGATCATGATGGTATGTATTATACAATGCTATTTTGATACTATGTACTGTTCTCATATGTGCTCAAATAGAATGCCACATTGTTCTGTCAACTTCCATTATTGAATTTTCTTTAAACTTCTGTTTGACCATAGTTTTACTTGCCATTCCTGTATATATGGATTTTTGTTCTAGGGATTTAGTATCTTAAGGCAAGAACTAGAATATTTAGAAAATTTGAGGCTTCCCTCCCCTTTTAACACATCTCCATGTAATTTTGTGGTTTAGGTAATGCTAATGTCTCAATTGTTGACAAGCAGTGAATTATTTCATCTTCTTTTTATTCCATTTTTGTGTTGGTTTGCGAACAAATTTTCTTTTAAGCTGTTTGATATGCTTTCACATTCCTCTCAGTGGGCTAAATTCCATTATTTGGGAGGGTTGTTGTTGTCTATGCGAATCCTGATGATCTTGGCAGGGGTATGACAAAGTTACCAAAGGTGATGGCTTTTCCTCATATGGTTTGATTCTTTGCTGCTTTATTTCCATCTTGCATGTAAAAGTAAATATTTAAATAAAATCAGGAAAAAAAATAAAAATAAAAATAAAAATAAAAATTAAAAAAATAGAGAAGGAAGGTTAAAGGGTCACTAAGCCATGTTGTCATGATACCATTCTAGCTTTATAGAACTTTGCTTCATGTTATTCATGGTATTTTTTTTTCTTGTCATTTAGAAATTCAAGCCCATTTAGTTTGATGGAGAACACGTACAAAAATATTAGAAGTTACTCTTGTCTGTTTGCGCTTGTTAAGTTTTGCAAAGAATTGCTTATCCAAGAGTAATGACATATTAGATGAATTAGTTGTGCATTTAACCACGATTTTTTGAGTGTATATATGACTTCGCATCATGGAAGATGTTGTTTAGCTTGTTTATTTTGATATACTTGTTGGCAATGATGAACATCTGTGTATTGGCACACATTTTTTTTTTTTTTTGGTGATCCAGGTGGTTTAAGACCAGGATTTCAATCATTTTCCCTTGTATATTGAGAAAGAAAGATTGGCTAAATAAAATCTACCATTTCCCATTTTTGGGTGGCTGGGGTTCTTCTTTCTGTATGTATTAGATATCATTCTCATTGTCTTTTGGGATCTTGAAGGATTAGTGAGGATGCTAAGGGGTGTGGACTCACTTTCTTATAAAAAAAAAAAAAACTGCTCCCTTTGATGTAGAATCTCTACTTTCAAGGTCTCATGTTCACTGTCTAAATTGTTTGGAACCTATAGTGAAAGTTTAACTCAACAAGTTAATTTGTAATAAACTATTATGTAGGTGTAGTGAATCTGTGAATGAAAGTTTTGGTGTGATAGGTTGGTTGTAGGAAAATGGGTATTTCTTGAGATGCATATGCTCTTAAGGTTGGATTTGGGAAGGAACCGTGAAAAATCTTGATGTCGATGTGGAACAAAATTGAAATTGTCGTTCTTTAAATTGATCCCTTGAAAGTAGAATCTCTACTTTTGAGGTATCGTGTTCACTTTCTGAATTGTTTGGAACCTACGGTGGAAGTCTAACTCAACAAGTTAATTTGGAATAAACTACTTCACAGGTGTAATGAGGGCAAAAATCTTTAGAGGAGAGTTTTGGTGTGAGAGATGCATATGCTCTTAAGGTAGGATTTGGAAATGAACTGTGAAGAATCTTAAGTCGTTGTGGAGCAAAATTGAAATCATCTTTGTTCTTTAAATTGATTCCTTGTGATTCTGGCTTCATTCAACGTCTTAGTTGTGTACTCTGTATGGATTAGTGTGAAGATCATGACCATCTGTTTTTCCAATGTAGCTTCACTAGTAGGTTTTGGCAGACTTTGATTGAGAAGTGCGGGGTTCAATTTTCATCCTCCACCTGGGCTGATACTTAAGTTTGGATGATGCAAACATTTAAATCTACACTGAGGTTCTTTGTTTTGTCTATTTGCTGGGTTCAAATTTTTTTTGAAGCATGGGTTTTCTACTGTTGGGTCGAGTGGTTCTGGCCTTGTTTTATGGCTTTTGTCTGTATTGTGTTACAGACTTGGAGCATCTCCAACCTAAGAGCTAAAATTCAATCCTTACCTATTTTAGATAGCCTTACTCTCAAATTTGCCTCCAACGGACTCGCTACTGGGCTCTCTATTTTAACATTCAGCTTTTTCACTCGCCAAATGTACCAAGGCAAAGAAGACTCGCTATATCCAACGGAAACTATAGCTGGCATATCTATCCTTTTTTTCTCTCTCCTCACTTGGTTTGTCTATTCTCTTTTTTGGTATATCAATCACTTGGTATATCTACATTGGGCAATTTATCCTCTTTTTTGTAAATTTTCTTTATTAATTGATTGATAATTCCTAACTGGACTGATTGATAAGTAAAAAAAAAGGGGGGCATAAATTGGTTATTAAAAGATAAATTTATTTGTTTAGAAATGTAGTTTTTTTAATAGTTTTTGTTGAAGAATATAACTATTGGGAGAATATAACCGCTATAATTTTTTTTTTTTATTTTTTATTTTTATAATTTTACCGTTAAAAAGTTTTTATACAAAAATAAAAAAAAAAAATCTAAAATTTTAGAGTATTTTTAATTTTGGGTGACGTAGCATGCCACGTCGTACTTATGTTGATGACGTGGCATGCCACATAGCATTGACTTTTTCAAAATATTAGAGTTAGTTGGAATAACTAGCTAAAATAAAGAGTAGGGTTAGAGTTGATTCTAAAAAGTGGCTCTTTGAAGTAGAGAATGGTATATTTTATATTATCTTGGCTCTCTATTTTAGCTAGCATGGTTGGAGATGCTCTTAGTGCTATTTTGGAAGTGAGAAGGTTGTTTTTGGTTGCTGGTGTGGATGGTTGTTTGCTAGGCATGTTGAAATGTGTTTGTTTTCCTAGTCTAGATGCTTATGGGCGGCAAGTGTTGTAGTGGTTGCATTCAGACTGGTCTGTATTGGTCTATGTTTTGCTGTAGTAATCTGATTGCAGCTGTGTTGCTAAATTGCTTTGCTGTGCCTAGTTTCATGCTGACTGGTGTTGAATGCTTTGCTGCATCTTGGTGTTTCCTGGTACTACCAGAGGAGTGGGATTGGCTGTGCTTATTATTTCTGCTCTAATGGATTGTTTCGAGTTGTTGGACAAGGGATGATTATGTCTCAGAATAATTATGCATTGTTGTTCAGCTATCTCCTTTCTGATTGCTTGTGAGATTGGTGACATTGGTCTACACTTTGTGGATAGATGGTTGAGAATGGTCCTGGTTAGGTGAAATGCACTACATATTTGTTGGCTTGGGATGCTCCTGAGATTTCTGTGGTGGCTCTGTTTGTTGCACACTTCTGGTCTGGGTCCTGTGATTCCCTCTTCCTTTATTTTGCTCTAATTTCTTCTCTTTCCTTACCTTTCTTTTTTTCTTTCTTTCTTCTCCTTTGTTCCAGGTGGTATTCAGTGTGTGCTTATGATGTGGAAGCTGCCTACTACTCCTGTTGTGTTGCTTCTGCTACATGGCTACATGCCTGCTGCTATACTTAGTTTATGTTGATTCGAGTTTGGATTTGATTTCATGAGTTTGGTTGTGCACTGTTGCTGCTGTTTTGGCTCAACTCCATATTTGGTATCTGAATGGTGCTTTAGCTATTGCTATGGCACTGTTCCTATCGCTGGGGAATGAGCTGCTGTCATTGGTAGATTCTGTAATTTATTTTGCTTAATACTTTGATGTGCTCTTGGTTAGCTCTTGTCTAGTTTGTTCTAGAGTGGGTAGTCTCTTTGTCACCATTAGGTGTTTCATTTAGCTTGAGAGTTTAGCCTAGTGATTTGAGCTCTATTGTATTTGCGGGGGTATGCCCCCATGATTTGTAACTTTTATTATTTAATTTATTCTTTTTTACCTTTAAAAAAGAATAAGTTCCTGGTGATTTTCTTTTCTCTTCTTCTTCGGTGTGCGTGCGCAAGAGATGGAAATCCTTCATGCAACATAATGTACAATGGGTGGGGTTTGTGGTGTGTTGGCGGGATAAGGGAAGGTTAAACAATTTTTTTTTTTTTTTTTTTTTTTT
>JAVXUM010000046.1:17980718-17992386 GCA_035590655.1 Pouteria glomerata
CCCCCGCAAAATTGGGGGGGGGGGGGGGGAGTTCTGTCTCTCTCCTGAACTGATAGAATTGGGGGAGGTGACGTGGGAAAAAAAGGCAGAAACTAAAAAAGGAAATTCCTGCATCTTCACCCGATCGCCAAAGATTGACATGGAATGGTAATAGCTTTTTTGTTATTCACAATCACCACAAAGGACACTTGCTAAATTGTTGAATGACCCTCCTTTGTTTATTCAAGCTCACAGCCGAAGTTGTGAACTCAGGAGCTTATGTAGAGTGAAAACCTGCACCAGATACACCAAAACTTAGATTGGCTATAGACAATTGATGAGTTAACAAGAATACAGCAATAAGAATTCAAGCCCATATTCTATTATAATAAAGAAGATAGATAATTGATTCAAAAGGGAAGAAAAAAAAAAAAGGGTGGCAACCCAATGTATAAGACAAGACTCCCACATTATGGAGTTTGGGGACGATAAGATATAGGCAGCCATTCCTGTAAGCAAAGAGATTGATTCCAAGAAATAATTGATTCAACGGTCAAAAAGAAATTAAAATCCAAAATGCTGGAAATCAGCATGGCAAATGGGACAGGTCAGAGTACGTGGGTGTTCACCCCATAAAAAGTCTTTTCCACAAAAAAAAGCATAATGGCACGGCCATCTATATTAGATTTTCTTTACCCAATTAAAAGATATATAAAAAAAAAAATGTAAATGAGCAAGTAGAAACATTTGGAAGAATGAAGGACAATCAAAATTTTGGCACAACAGGATCAACATTAGCATTCCTTACATGATGACCAATGGTCCCAATCGTTCACACATTCCAACTTTTGAGGTGTTGAACAAGGCTTAAAACCTTTTCCGTAAAGGGTCTAGTTAGCATGAGAACTAACATTGAAAGAACAGCCTTTGCATGAATAGAAAAGGGTAACCCAAGGGGTGAATTTATTAGCCCAATTTCTAAATCCAACTGAAAGTTGCTACCATGTGCTGAAGTAGCCGGCTTCTGCTAAAATATTCAATCGCATTGAATGGTTCAACAAAAACAAACAATTTTTACCATTTGTTCACAATCAAAGACATTCACCGAGGGACTTTGCTTGTATTCAGAGGAAACAAGGAAAGCAGAGACATAAGCTATATTTAGTACTTTTCAAATAAAGGAAAGGATATAGGGGGTGATTGGAGTTCCAAAAAAAGTTAAAAAAAATCAAAAGTTGGTGTAAAAGTGACACAGTGGTGAAATTTGAATGGAAGAAATTGAAAACTTTTGGAGTTTTTTGGGGACTCCAAAACAGAGCCATAGTAGAAAAGAATCCATAAATCATGCATTTGTTGCGACTCACTAATACGTAAACAGTGTTATTATTTCAAACCTCTTTCCCGTTAAATATATATAACTGTTATTTCTTGACATTGGACTAAATAATCAGATTTGCCATTATGCCCCGAAAATCCTCATAGTAAACCACTATAACTCTACTGAAACTTTCACACCAAGGCCAAAAGGAGGTTTAAGAATGTAGCCATGTCTTTTCAAAAGTTCAATTTTTCAAGGTTGTCTTGTAACAGACAAATTAATGATGGCACATACTAAAATCACATCAAACCAGAAATGTATGGCTGTGATATATCAAAGGCGGAATAGCATGAAATCCAGCGTTCATTTACTTCCAGTGTTTACACCAACTGTTGACAGCTCCACCATGCGCTTGTGGTCGACAAATATTTTTTCCAAATTTCCATTTGCATGGCCACCTGGTAGATTTCCCACTTATTCACCCTTAGTTCTTGGAGGGTTATTTTTAGCCACCATTACTCATGAGTCATTTAATTTTTCAAGGATTTCAGCTTTACCGAAACCAATGTGTAGCCTGCGTTTGGAGTGAGGATTTGGTGGGGAAAGGAAAAAGGAAGAGAAAAGGAAAGAAAAAGGTAGGAGAAGGGGGAACAAAACATGAAATTCTAAAAACAACCTTATTTAAATGGATTCAAAAATACAATAGAATAAAATCTATTCAACAATATGTTAGTTTTTTTTATTTAATTATTTTAATTTCTTGAATCCTGTGCCTTTCTCCTTCTATTTTCTATCACATCCCAAACAAAAGAATGAATTTTGAATCTCTACTCCTTTCCTTTTCACCTTAACAAATTCTTGATCGGAAGGACACCTTTGCAAACAAGTATTCTGTTACACCAAAAGATATCTATTGCTAGCCCAGCCAATCCAGTTTGACAATCCACTTAGCCATGTAGCCATCAAACTTTATTACTACTAAATTGTTAACAACCACACCATCTAAAAATTTTAAGCCATTAGACAATGGGTTCAGTATGTATCCAACCACCCGAACATCCAGCAGAAAGTAACCCAGTCTCGTGTAGTGAGGCAAATAAATGAACAAGCATAATCAACTGAACAGGCTGGACATACACATACAGAATAGAGCGCACAAAAATAATGAGGAAATCAACAAAAAAATTGAACCTAGGACCTTTTGGAACAAGAGCTTGAATACTATATTAAAGTATCAATGAGCATCCTATCTAAAAACTGAACTTCTGAGATATCAGTTACATGTTGTTCAAGCTTTGGCTGAATTTTACCTCAGGTATTACGTTATCCTATCAAGGGAAACAAACATAAAACCACATAGAAAACAAAGTTACAAAGTAAGTGCTTTTGAAAACCCCATGTCATGGATCTGGTATCTGATGGAAGGGTGTTTTCACAAATGATGATGACTAATTCAATGATTCATGACCGATATAATCTTCTGCAGAAACAATTTCCATTTTCTGAATAGGCCAATGAAGCAATCAATGCCATTAGAAGATCCACACATAATTTTACCATCTACTAATATACTAGACTATAAAATGTGCTCTCCACCTTATGTGGTTGAGAGACATAAACATGCTTAAAAAAAGGAGGGGAGGGGAATGGTTGTTCTACTAGTTTATTTCCTAAATCCTGAATATTCAGAATACTGCATAAAAAAGTCATAGAGTTGTACTAGCAAAAATCAAGTAGACCAATTCATAGACTAGAATCAGAATAAGAACACATCTAGGCACACCCTATTCGTCAAAAGTGGCTTGTTAAGAGAGGTGAGTGCAGCAGATAAGAATCTCATGAAACAAGGCTCTGTATCATTATAGGATGATAATATCAAAGTTCCATCTTAAAAATATAGTTTCCAACAGTACGAACTTTTATATTGCAGCTTTTAGCACTAGAAAAAAAAGAGTGAATATAGAAAAAATTGTGTCGTAAAGAATAGCAGTCAAGAATATTATAACAGCGTGTCATTACTTACTCAGTATGTATGAGTACAGATAGAGGCAAAAGTAGTACAGTGAGCGTGTTTCCCGTTTCTCCAGAAATCCGATCAACAAAGAGAAACTCACGCATGCGCCAGGGCATAATAAAGTTTTGAAACTCGTCGTCGAAGTAATGGTTCTAACCGAAAAGAAGGAACACCACTCTGCCACCTTTTAGCTTCATACATCTCATTCCATGCCTGTACTATCTCATCAATATTGAACCCTAAACCTATAATCATAGTAAATGGTCAGAGAAATACTAGGCAACCTTGAAATAAAGAAAGAGAGATGCAACAAAATTAAGCAATTTCACACACACACACACAAATATTACCTTGAAGGGAAGTACCATTGGAACAATGGCTCTTTATCATGACAGCTATATCTGTTGGAGAAGCACCAGCAAGTTCGAACTTCTCAACTGCAACCTCCAAACATTCATGCCAGACTGGAAGACCTAATTTGAATTCCATAACTGACCGTTCATAGAGCATGGTACCCCACAAAAGGTTTATCTGGGACCTCATGTTTGCAGCCTGCTCTGCAGCTTCTTCTGCAGACATATCCTTGTATAACCCATCCAAACCAAATGTTTTCAGGAGGGTCTTAACTTTATTTGGTTTGGACAGTTCATTCAGACGCTGCTCCTCTGCTTCCTCCCACATCTGCATTCCCCTTTCCATATTGTTCTCAGCATTGTTGTAAAGCTGAAGAACTGCTGTAGTTGGCCAAGTTTCCAGATCAACATTGGATCCCACCGCATAATACCAAGAGAGTTTTGCCTGCTCGAACTGCTGCTGCCCTAAAGCGAGGACAGCTTCAAAGAAATCTGGTTTGATTTTCAGTGCTTCTTCGTATCTATTTCCTGCTTTCAAGAACTCCTCTTGTGCCCAATCATATGCAGTTTCAACCTGTGCAAGTATAGATTCTGTTGAAGCATCTTCCGTGAAGTACAACCTCTTCCTTGCCCTGGACATGTGAACATTTCCACAATTGAACAAGGCCAAAGCTGCCATCTCCTGAAAGTTTTCTGCTGCTGTTTGGAAAAGGTCTTGGGCTTCTTCACTTGTGACTGTCTCCTCCAACGCCTCAGAGTACAGCTTCATCCCCATATCATGAAGATCCAAATATGCATCAGAAGAAAATCCAACATAATTTTTGAAAAGCTGAGCAAACTGGATAACCCAGTCATCAATGCAAGATGGCCCCATCTCTGTCTTGTTACCTCTCTCCATACTTCCATTCTCAGTAATGTTACTGTGTTTTATATTAGGCTTGTGGACCTCCTCTTCTCTTTTGACCTTGTCATAGAATGGATCCTGCTCAGGATTAACTTCAACTATATACAGCCTGACAGAACCCTGTTGTTCAGCAGAAGCTTCAGCCCACCTTAGTTCTTCATCGGTGGTTATTGTGACCAAATCACCTTCTTGGTCCCTGTATTTAACAAGCATGGCTTTTGAGCTTGGAAAGCGATCACATATAACCTCCCTCAGTTTCAAAAAAGTACAATTGAAAGGCAACTGTGCCCATCTTATATCCTCCCCAAAGACCAATTTAACAGTCCTCTTAGGCTCTTCTTCTACAAGGGTACTTATTTTTTCTTCCACAACCACTTTATCTTCAGCCTTCTTTTCATCAGTTTTCTCTTCTGAATTCTTCTCCTCTACTTGGTCCTTGTCCTTCCTTTTATCAGTTCCCTCTTCTGCATTTTTTGCCTCAACAATGTCCTCGGCCAATTTATCTTCAGCCTTATTTTCATTGTTGTTCTCTTCTGCCTTCTTCTCCTCAACTCTGTTCATGGCCAATTTATCTTCAGCCTTGTTTTCATCAGTTCTCTCTTCTGTGTTCTGCTTCTCAACTCTGTTCACGGCCAATTTATCTTCAGCCTTGTTTTCATCAGTTCTCTCTTCTGTGTTCTGCTCCTCAACTTTGTCCTCAGCCAATTCATCTTCAACCTTGTTTTCACTTTCTGCCTTGCTGTTCTCAACTTTTTCCTCTGACTTCTTGTTATCAGTTTGCTCTTCTGCCTTCTCCTCAAATTTGTCCTCGGCCTTTTTCTCATTAGTTTGCTTTTTTACACTCTCCTCAACTCTGTCTTCAACCTTCTTCTCATCAGTTTTGTCTTCAGCCCTATCAAATTTTCTGTTCTTCTTTCTTGGATTCTCTTTCAATACTTTTGGTGGATGTGAAGTACAGGGTGGCTCAATATATTCTGGAACCGAATCAATTGGTATTTCATTAGCTTTTACACTTCTTCTCTCGATTGTTGTTCTCACCCTTTCCGCAATCTCTGCCGCCATGATATTATTTGGTTCCATTTTCAACACCATACTTACATCTCTTAGTGCAAAATCCAGCCTATTCAAAGCCTCATAACATCTGGCTCTCTTCAAGAGTGCTTTACTGTACTTGGGTGTGACTTCAAGAGCTAAATTGCACTCGTGGATTGCCCTGGGATATTCACTGATTCCCATTTGCATGTAGCACGCAGCCATATTGCTCCTGAGATAAGATACATCTATGTGATTTCTTGGAAGTAACTTGATAGCTTTCTCATATTTTAACATGGCTCCTTCGTAGTCCCTCTTCTGAAACAATTTGTTCCCTTCATCCTTCAATTCCCCTGACATCGAAATGAATACTGCTGTATCTTCATCATATGGTTTCGGGCTACTATTCCCAACTTTACTTTCCTTTGAACGCGTATTACCAGATTTCGTTCCCGCCTGTTTCTTCTTTTTCCCAGATTGCTTCCCCATCATGAACCCAACAACCCAAATGGAAAAAACTTCAAACTAAGATTTCCAAGACTACAAATTTATTTTGAATCCAAACTCCACCGACCTAATCCAATTAAACACGCGACACATAACAAAAAAGCTGCATACCACAACAGAATTCCTAAATCTAAAAGACCATGTCCCAAAGATCAATCCAAAATAAAATCCTCCAAAGAAGTGTGTTCAACAAGACTTCAGAAACCTACCTTTTCCCAACCAAATTAACCACAAAAGAAATTGAAGAAAATTTGCAAATCCAAATCAACCTCTTCCACGTACCAACTATAGAAATCCCAGTAATCAATTCTACCTAAGACCTTAAATCAGGAGTAAAATTGGGTGAAAGAGCTTACAACACGCTAGTTTTCACTCAAACTCAAATGGGTTTTGTTCAATATGATAGTATTTGCAACAAAAAGACCCAAGAATTCCAAAAACACAGAAATAAATTTTTTTTTTTTTCCTTCTCTCCAAATTAGGATTTCTTAATCATAACCAGGGACCAAAAAAAAAAATCCCAATTTAGAGAGAGAGAAACTGAACCAATTCAGCTAAAAACACCTATATTTAGGATACCCAAATCTTTCTTTTGGACAATAATAAAGCAAATCTAAGAACTTTACAAGCAAACTTATCTGGAAAACAAAAAGTCCTCCCCCCAAGAATCTTCAAGCTCACAACAGAAATTTGCAGGAAAACCAAGAGAGAGAGTTTGCAGAAAACCTCCTCTTTCAGTGAATAGATATATATATATTGTGTGGCTTTGGGTTTACATAAATGGAAGGAAAAAGGACGAAATATTGTTGGTTGTCTGTTGGTTCTCTTGCTTTATTCCTCTCTCTCTTTTTTTCTCCTTTTTTTTCCTTTTCTGTTTTTTTAACGATATCTGTTTCCTTCCATGTTCACGGCTTAATGTAAACGCCACAAATAAATAAATAAATAAATATTAAACAAATAAATAAAATCAACAAGATAGAGTCGGTTTGTTCGTACACATAAAAATCATTTCATTTCATTTTATTTTTTATTTACTTACCAAAAAAATATAATAATTTTATCTTCAATTAAATAATCTTTTTTTTTTTATTTTTAATGAGTTTTCATTCCTAACAAAGTTTTGTAATATTAAAAATGTATAGATATTCTCTGCTTGATTCTACAAAAGAAAAAAAATATGAAAACAAAAATACGAGGTAATTGTTATGTGAATAGACAAAACAAAATGAAATTATAAAAATCTCTTCCAATTTTATTTTTCTCATCATAAATTAAAAATTAAATAAAGGTGGGGGAAAATTATCACATTTCCATATCTTTATTTCCTTCTTTTCTTTTCTATTTTCTTTTCCAAATTCTTAGCGCAACCTAAATTCTAATAGAAAAAAAAAAAAAAAACTAAGTGCATGTTGGGAAATCCAAATTTTGGTGAAGAAAAAATACATAAATTTTAAATTATTGAGTGCTTATTGTATTTTTCAAATGGTGTGAAAAATTAATAAAAATTAAAAAAATTGATAAAAGATTGAAAATTTTTCAAAAAATTGATAAAAGTTAAAAAATTTTAGTGTGTAGGAAGTTGAAGAAAAGTAAAAAAAAAAAAAATTGTAAGAAAATTTGAGATTTTTATTAAATTTGACACTTCAACAGCACACTAATTTAATTACTTTCTATAATTATCTATGGACAAATTTACCTAATATGATAGTAAATATTAAAAAATTTAATACACATCATGCATTTATAAATACATCTAGTTGCACAAATTCAAAATTGATCTATACAGAATTTAAACGCAACCAAACATGCCCTTGATACTTAATTGTAAATAATCAATATTGTGGGTCCCGCAGTTACGTAAACTCCAAGTTCGTTGGAGACGTTTTGGGTTTGGATACTAGCAACAGCAAGACAAAACGGTATTCGTTTTGACTAGTACCAGACCTATTCCTACTTTGTACAGTACCAAGAAAGTTCTCCCAAAAATGGGGAAATTACACATGTCTCCCCTGATGTTCCGGAATTATCCGTCTTCCCTTATTATTAATTGCCAAAGGCTCCACTCTTACATTAGGTTCGGAAAATTAATCAAATTTTACCGTCTTTAGCTTATTGAAAACTCATTCAAATTTTTCTTTTGTATGTGCAAACAAATTAATTTTAATCTTTTTGAAACTCATTTATAATATATATTCTAAGTGAATTATATCTTCATTTTTGTTTTTGGTAAGTATATCTTCATTTTCACTTATGCATTTCCGTCACCTATTATTTTTTATTTAATTTAAAATATCTCTTTTGTCCTTTAAAACAATCTATCAAGTTTTATTTTATAGACTAACCAATAAGGGTGGTTTTCTTACTTTTAGTCGTAGCAAAATTAGCTTTGTTATAAATAGGTTGCATTTGGCAACTCAAAAAAAAGTAAAAAAAAAATCAAAAATTTACACTATTACAATATTTTGTTAGTTGGTAAAACAATAATTTTTATCACTTTTTTGCTCTTCTACAATAATTTGATATGACAGTGGATCACACTTTTTTATACTTTTCTGCTCTCCTCCAGTAAAAAATTTTACCAAATACACAAAAGTTACCACTTTTCTCTTCTACTACACTAACAATTTTACCAAACACTTAAAAGTTACCGAAAATTACTAAAAATTAAGTTTTTATTCACCAAATACATCAAAAATTATCACTAACAATTTTTAACAAAACATTACCAAAAGTTGTCCAAAATTGCTGCTATTAAACGCCCCCATATACATAAACCAACTTAATATTCAAAAATTGTATAGAACATGTGACGGAGCGAAATAGTTAAGAATATAAATACTTTTGTTAAAATATTCTTTTTTTTGGGTAAGTATGTTAAAATATTCTAATTTGTTCTATGAATGTTTATACTAGTGTTAGAATAATATCGCGAATTAATCTTCATTAATTATGTGATGAAAATTTTATGGTTCTTGTAGTTTTTTATTTTAATTATTGAGGTTAGAATTTTCATTTTAAATACTCATTTCAGTCGCTTGGCATCTTATTTTAAAATTAATAAAAATTATTATTCGAATTTTTTTTTCTATTTTCTAGTAAATTTAACTTGGTAAGAGGTTCAATCATCACATTACAAAATTTTATTGTTAAAAAATTGTTTGAATTTCATGTGCCCTCATCATGTGTGATCTACATATCAAATTCAAGTATAAATTCTTTTAAAGAAATGGAGTCTGATTTAGGGTATGTGATGGTCAAAGATATAAATTACTTTTCTTAAAATATTCTAATCTATTTTAGATTATTTTTATTTTTGCAATTTGTTGCTAGAATAAAGTTTAAATTTTATTTTTAATAATTATGTGACGATTAAAAAGCCAATAGTTTGTAAGATTCTACAAATATCTGAAATTTGACATTTTGGTTATCTCATGACTCTTGTAATTTTCTATTTTAATTACTGGGATTAAGTTTTTCTTTTTAAATACTCGTTGTAGTCATTTGGTATATTATTTTAAAATTAATAAATATTATTATTTGAGAATTCTTTGTCTATTTTTTGATAGATTCAGTATCCCCTTTTCTAGGAGGAGTTAGTGTATGACTATATACCATAACCATCAGCCTTTTGAGCTACTCTAACTTAAACAATATTAAGTTCACTATTATTTCTTTATATTTTAATAGAAACATATATGTTATATGCCACTTTATCCAAACAAATTAGGTAGCATTTGGTTTGGTTTTTTTGTTATCTATTTTCTGTTTTCTATTTTATATGTTTTATATTTTAAAAATTTTAAAATATGAAAATAAAAAATATTATTTTTCTTATTTTGAGTTAAAAATACTCAAAATAATTTTTTGTTATTTTTTATTTTATGTGTAAACTCATTTTCTGTTTTCTAAAATAAAATTTAAAAATACAAGTAACCAAATGCACTTTAAACTATTTTCCTTGTTTTTAGAAATTCAAAATGAAAAATGAGCTCAAAAAAAAAAAACTGAATACAAAGAAATAGAAAAACAAATCAAATGAGACCTCAAAGTTTTAAAATCGTATCTGAAAAATATAAGGAGTTAGTTATTGTATTAATTTTACAATATTATACATTATAGGTAGTTGAATGCAATGAATAGTTTATAAAATAAATTTATAACTTCTACAAACTATAGAGATGGAAATGAGTCGAGTTAAGTCAAGCCGAATCGAGTTACGTTTTAACCTATTCAAGCTTGATTCAAACTATTTATAGGCTCGAGCTCGAACTCAGTTTAGTAAAATATAATTTATACTTGAAATTCTCTCACAATACTTTGATTAAATTAAAACGACATTTTTTCAGTTTAAGATATAATAAATAAAATAATATGAAAAATATCATTAAAAAATATAAAATAATATAAAATATATATTATCGAGATAATTCGTAAACTTTTGAATTGAATTTTTTTAAATTTGAACTCGAATTTAATTTTAAACGAATCATAAATCAAGATTAATTCAAATTTACTTGGTTCACGAGCTTATCTCAAGTTGAGCTCGAAAAAATGCGCAACCTGTTTCGGTCCCCTGAAAAATGACAATGAATATTGGTATGCATTTTCACTTTGTTTTTGTCTTAGACTTTGTGCTCATTTTATATATTAATTAAAAAATTGTGAGCTAATCTTTCCTTCGCTCAAAGAAAACTGACTCCCCCTTTAGGATCGAATCCTCTTATAATTTTGTGGGGGGGGGGGGGGATTTTAAAAAGATAAACTAAAATATTTCAGTTTAATAGAATATTTTTAAATGAATTTTACATCATATTCTATATATATATATCAAAATCCCTTTAAATAGAGTTTTCAATAATTTTAGGATAAATAAAGTTTAAAAGCCGAATTTTAATCATTTGACTCAAAATTGAGAGAATGTTTGGTTGATCAAAACTAACCAATCAATCAAAATTTATTTATTTTTATTAATTTTTTATATTTTTTAATTATATTTTATCAAATATAATTTTTATATCAAATTTTTATATTTTTACTACATATTTTAGTTAGATTTTTATCAACTAAATACTCTTAAATACTTGTAAATTCATTAATAATTGTTGCTCAAATTGTTTGCTCAAGTATGTTAACACCACTCAAAATTAAAATTTCAAATGAGATGATGTAGTAATTTTAATTGAAATAAGCACTTATCAATATATAGAGGCTCTGTTTTTGCTTGCCAATGATCAAGATCTGGAGGTCAAAAAGAATGTTTGCCGCTCACTAGTCTCACTATTTGAATCTGAACCTGAAGTTTTGTTTCCACAACTGAGAACCGTCATTCAATACATGATTGCCCGGTCTGAAGACCCGGAGGATGATGTTGCTCTTGAGGCCTGTGAATTTTGGCTCACTTTGCCTGAAAACGATTTTGGGAGAACTGTGCTGAAAGAGTTTTTGCCTCAACTAGTTCCTTTCTTTCTCAAAAAGATGCGCTATTCAGCTGAGGATGTAGAATCGATGCGCGCAGACATAGAGGATGACTATATGGTTCCAGATAAAGACGATGACATAAA
>JAVXUM010000046.1:18005985-18019372 GCA_035590655.1 Pouteria glomerata
TTGAATAAAATATTTTTCATAATTATTTAAATAATTTAATTATGATATTTATTTAAAATAATTTAATAAAATATATTTCATATAAATTTAAATTAATTTAATTATGATATTAATTAAAAATAGTTTAATAAAATATATTTTTTATTAATTAAATTAAATTAATTGATTTAGTTATTTATTAAAAATAATTGTAATTTAATAAAATAAATAATTTATTTTAATATGATGCAATAAAAATTGGCAAGATATTAAAATTGACAAAACATATGTAACAGAAAAAAAGAGTGAAACTACTTTTTTATTTATGTTTTCTGTTTATATTTTTATTTTTATAAAAATAAAAAAATATAAACAAATTTAACAACTATATTTCTATTATTAGTTTACAAAATTTTAAAAATCTAAAAAATAAATAAAAAATAAAAACATTAGGGCTTAAAAAATAGTGATTTGCTTGTCAATTTTACCCCCAAACAGTACCTATACAAAATTAATTAGTAACTGTCTTGGGACCCTTCAGTTCTACTTTATTTTTGGGGGTAAAAAAGAAGTTATAGATAATTTTTCCCAAACTTAACCCCATTTCGAAGTTAAAAATTGATCAGTGAAATTTTCTTATGTATTTAATAAAATAAAAAGAAATTTTTAATAAATTTTTAGTAACTTTTAAATATTTGGTAAAATAAATAAAAATTTTTATTAATTTTTAAGTGTTTAATAAAAAATTTGATAACTTTCAAGATGTGTTAAAGTAAAAATGATCATTAAATTCTTATCAACTCAGTAAAAGTTGATGTTTTGACAACTTACTAACCTAAAAAATTGATAATTTTTTATATTTTACTAAATATGTAAAACACCAAAAATCGTATTAGTTGGACTTTTTTTACAAAATGGAGCCTGTTCGAATTTAAATGGGCTTGGGTTAAAAAAAATCTTAAGAAAAATATAATGCATTTTAATTAGGAATTTAAGCTCGTTCTATCAAAATTTCAATTTTAATGGTATAATAATTTATCTAATTATTAAGCTTAATGTATTATTTGTATTTCTCTCTCCTATTTATTTATCTATCAAAATTCTATTTGTCCATAGTGACTAATCTTTAGTAATTTTTCTACTAATTAAAAAATCCCTTTAAGATTCAGAAATACAATTAAAATAATTAAGACTGTATTGGAACATGAATTAATAAAACAAAAAAATAATGGTAAAATAAAATTACTTATTTGTGTTATTTCAATATATTTAATTAAGTAAAAATTAAATCTTTATAAATATTTATTAATTATCTTCTTATTTTTTAATTAAACTAAATATATATATAAATATAACTTTTTTACTTTATTTTAATTTTTTACCATTTTCTTTACATTTATTTCTCTACGAAAATTCATTCCCAACATTGCAGAAGTGTCAATCAATCTTCTTTACTTTAGAGCATTATTAACAATTTCCTCATCTTAATCCTATCCTTAAATATAAAGATTATCAATGAAAAAACATTTTCTAGCGGTGTCTTTATCTTTATACTTCTTCTTTATTTCATTTTCAATAAACATATTTAGTTCTCAATATATAGGGAATGAGAAAACCAGTCTCTATATATAAAAAAAATTAATTTTTTTATGTGGCCCTCACTGCCACGTCAACAAGTAAGGTGGGTCACATTGAACTTTGAAATTTAAATTTTAAATTTCGAAATGGGGCAAGATGGAGATCAAAAATGAAGCCAATGTAGGACCAGGGGTGGCCATAGCCCCCTTAGCTTTGGAATTTTGCTTACAAATATTTGATATATTTTATTAAAAAAATTATTTATTAATAATGGCCCCCTTTCATAAATAAAAAAATTACATTAAGCTCTTAAAATTATCTAAAACTTAAGAGCATAACTCTATTATTGCTGCATTTACTATTAAGTAAGAACATAACTCTATATTATTGTTACTTTTATTGTTAAGTGAGAGTACAACTCTTTATTACTGTTATTTTTACGCATAACTCTCTATTGATATTACTTTTACTGTTAAATAAGAATATAATTCTCTAGTACTATTACTTTTACTTTTAAGTAAGAATATAACTTTCAATTCTTGTTACTTTTATTGTTAAACTACTAAGACTACCTAAAACGTAAGAGCATAGCGCAGAGAAAGAGGAAGAGAGGGAGAGTCAGAAAGAGAGAGAGAAATGATTTTAAATTTTTAAATTTTTAGGCCCCCTATTATGAAATCTTAATTTCGTCCCTAGTGAGAACTATCATACCCGTCCCTTTACTCGTTCGGATAATACCATAAATTTTTCATACTCATCTTCATTCCCACCATTAGCATCCCCATACTTTCCCCTAGCGGGATAGGTAAAGTGAGTACCTGCTAGATATGGGTAATTTTGACATCCATACTACAGGCAATATTCTTAATTTATAAACTAAAATTTCATCTTTTGATTATCATTACTCTAAATTCTAAGACACTTGAGAAAATACAATTACTACTTTTCTCTCTCTCTCTCTCCGTAAAATGCAAATGTACATCACTTAATTGATATGTTGAATAAAACGAAATTGAATGAGAATGAAAGAAGGTAAGAATGAAATTGAATGAATTGGAAAATTGTAAAATTATATAATAATATAATATAATGAGTATTTTTATTGTTTTATTTGTTAATAAGTTAAATAATTCTCAAATGAAATAATCGTTTCTATTATAATATTGATTTAAATTAAATTAAATTGAATAAAAAAAATCTAAAAGTGAGGCAAGGTGGTGGTAGGGTGGCGGCAGCGAAGGTGGAGATGAAAGAGAGTACTGGTGGTAACGAAGGAGGATGGAAAAGTAATGGTATGATGATACATGGACAATATAGAGTTAATAACAGTTGAGTGAATAATAAGGACCATGATTTAATTTACATTTTTTACTTTTCTTATTTTTTTCTATTATTTCTTTTATTCCCATTGGGAATTAAAATGTGGTATTGCTAGACTTTAAAATGCAATGTATTATATAAATTTTGAATCTAAAATATATAACACTTCACCTAATCATGTCTAACTAATGTGGGGTAAAAGTGTTTCAATAGCCTAGCCCACCCTTATCTCGAATATCGTATAGCCCAAGCCCACTTTGCTCCTATACGCTCGGGTCAGGGTTTCTGTTGAGGTGCTCGACCTGACCCTACCCGATCACCCTGGCCTGGTAACCCGCACGCCTTGGCCCCTCCTCTCGCACACAAAAAGCCCCCCAACGGGTCTTTAATTTGAATTTTATTTCCCCAACTACTCTTTAACCGTTTTTTTTTTTTTTCCAGGCAATAGCCATTGCTCTCCCCCAACGGCTCTTTCTCTTCTTTTTTAATTATAATTTAATCCCTAAAAAATTACAAATTCATCCCAATCATCTATTATAAATATCCTCCATCTTCAATCTAAAAATCATAAAAAATAACTCTATAAATATTTCACATCTTTAATCTAGAAATCACTAAAAAAAAAAATCTCATTTTTTCTGAAGTACTCTACTCTTTTAAGTCTCAAGGCTCAAGATAATATTCTTCAATTGTGCTAAAGTGCTCTAAATTTGAAGCCGAGATTAAAATATCAAGTATTTCAAGACTTCAAACTATTTCAAGTTAGTAATTTAATTTTGCATACTTTATTTTTTGTTAATTTACAAATATACATTTTTTTTAATTTACTACTTTAATTTTTCCTTCACAATAATTTTTCTATCAAATTAATTTTTTAAATGGATCCTAGAAACTCCCATTTTTTTTTTATTTGAAGGGTGAGAACTCTTACACTTCTCCCACCTGTGAGCAATTTGTAACACCAACACCTTTTAACACAAGTAATGCTATTGCTGTGTAATCATCGTAACCCACCCAACAATATGCAAGTTCAAAAGTGTGGAATTTTTTTAATAGAATTGCACGCAATGATGGAGTGTCTAAAGCAAAATGCAATATTTGTGGAAATTTATTAGATAATAAGGTAACTTTTAGGACTACTCACTTTAAAAGACATTTAAATAAAAAGCACTCACAAGATTCTCGCATCATTTTGTAATTGATCAATTCTTTCCATGTACTACACAATCTTAATTTGATAGTGAAGGGGACAATCTAAGTATTTTTTTTCTTATGATTTTGCAAGAATACAAAATAAATTAATTAGATTTATTGTTAAAAATGAACAGCCTTTTACAATGAGTGAAAATCTAAATTTGAAAAAATTTATTCGCAATAATTTTACACAACAATTTCATAATTTTTCAAGAAGCACATCAAGAAATCATGTTTTACGAGATTTTGAAGCCAAAAAAAAAAAAGAGAACAATTAAAAACTTTTTTTGAAAATTTTGAAGGAAATGTTTGTTTAACTTCTAAGAGGTTCTTGTCAAAATATTCAGTATATTTGTATAACTGCATAATACATTGATGAAAATTAGAATTTAAATAAATGCATTATTTCTTTTAAATTAGTTGAACAAATTCTACACTAAAGTGACAGTTGGGGAAATTATTTTTAATAAACTTACATTATGAGGATTAATTATAAAAATATTTTTATCACTTTAGATGATATTTCATATAATAATGTTTTTTTAATTACTTAGATAATGTTTTTTCTTCAAGGATTTTTATTTTAAAGGCATTGTTGTACCTATATACTTAATTTAATTGTAAAAGAGGGATTGAATGTTTTAGATACCTTGATTTTTAAAATAAAACAAAGTGTACTTTTATTATAAGTTTTTCAAAAAAAGTTCAAACATTTAAAAGTATATGTAACCAATTAAGCTTAAAAAGTAAGAAATTGCCTATTGAAATTAATATAAGATGAAATTCAACTTATATTGTGTTGAAACTAGCTATTAAATATTAAAGAATAACTTATTTATTTATTTTAAATAATCAAGTTATTTGTTTAGAAATTATTTAATTTGGACATTGATTGGCCCAATGTAATTTTTTTATAAAAAATTTTTACATGTTTTTAATGTTGCAACTAAAATATTCTATAGGGTTTATTCTTTTACCTCTTCTACAGTTCTTTATCAATTGGCTCCTATTGATGATGTCTTTAAAAAATATATTACCCAATCCCATGATGAAAAAATTTAATAAATATTTTAAACCACTTTCTATATATTTTAATTATGCAACTATTTGAGATCTATATATAAAGAAAACAATCTTCTCGTATTCTTAGAACTATATGACCTTGAAAGTACCAATAAGCAATTAAATAATATTAATGAGTAATTAGAAGTTATAATGGATCGGTGTGATACTAATTGTACACATGTTCAATTGACAATCACCACAACGCAATCATTTCATCCTGATTTTAGAGACTTATCTTTTAGAATCGAGTGAAATATTGACGGATGGATGCATCAACAAGTGGCAGCCAATCTTCATCCGATTTGTAACGTTATTTGAGTGCATTTTCAGTATAAAATAAAAATAACTTCAATCTTTTAGACTAATGACGACAATCTAAGTTTCTAGTTCTTTCAGCTTTTGCTTGCAATATTTTAATTTTTTTCAGAGCATCCAAATAAGCATTCAACAAGTAGGCGTATTATTAGTAACCGCAAGAGTCAATTGACCCCAAATACTGTAGAGACCTTAATGTATTTACAAGATTGGTATCTAGCTGAAAAAAAAAATCAACAATCTGACGAAAAATGTGAACTTGATCATAATTTCGAAGCAATGTATTTGGGTGAAGCAGAAAAACATAGTATTAATGATTGAAAGTGATGTATAAATAGAGTAATATTTGCAAATGATAGTTAGACTTATAGGTGCCAACTTAGTTAGGATATGTAAGACCTGAAGTGATTCACTTATTTGCTTACTTTATCTTTTTTTTTTTTTTTAATTTACAAGTTTACATTTGTAAATTTGCAATACAAATTTAATTATTTATTTTTTAATAAATTTTAATTTTTTCAATGAATATTTTAATGTATTTTTATGAATTTTATTTGTATTTTATTTAGTTTATAAAAAGTATAAAAAAAGTAAAAAATTCTTTCAAGTCAGTTGGGGCAGTTCAAGGAGTAGGCATTGGTGACCGTGGCCTAAGCCAACTTCACCAACCCAAAGAGAGGAAAGGTCAACAAAGGTGACCCAGGTCACCCGCAGGTCTAGGGGTGGGTCGGACTTAACTTGACTCTTTTACACTACTAGTGGTAGCTCATTCATCATTTCTTTACGACCACTTACATCAACGCTAATCTATTACAACTTCTTCCTTTTCGAGTACACATCCTTGAGCGATCCCATACTTTTTGTTACGCTTTAACTCTATTGCTTTTCAGTTATGACCCATAACCACAATATAATTGAGTTAAGTGCAATATAAGAACTTCTTAGGGGTCAACTATTCTAGTATTACTATTGTTAAAGCATATTTAACCCTAATAGTTCGTTTGGATGGAGTGAATGGGAAGGAAAAAACAAAGAAAAAATATTTTAAAACCTCTCACTTGTTTGTGAATCTTTCTATAAAAGAAAAGAAAAGAAAAAGAAATGGAAAAAAAAAATTTGAGTGTTAAAATTTAAAAAAAATTATTTTTTCAAAAGTGAGAAGAAATGAGGAGAAGAAAAAAGTTGATTAATGAAATTTTCAAAATGATAAATTTACCCATAAACTGAAGAATACCAAAAAAAAAAAAAAAAAAAAAAAATTTACAAACATACCTTAAGACTAAATAAATTAATAACTTTCCAACCCCTCAAAGAATTTAATAGTAAAATAACAATATACTTTCTTTTCCTTCCTTGTCTTATTAACTCACAAATAAAAAAAAAAAAGTAAAAAATTTGTTATCCTTTTTTTCATTAACTTATAAACAAATAGAAAGAAAACATTATCATTTCTTCTCTTTTCTTTTCTCTCCTAATTAATATTTTTTTTTCTTTTCTTTTCTTTTTTTTTGCAATAAACTCACAAATAGAGCCTAATGCTCCAATAAAATATGATTACCACACATCTTTAAAACACATTGTACTTTAGAAATGTTATATCTAACATATGGCAATTCACCTCATCTTATCCAAATAATGTGGGTTTGGAGTATGTAAGATTGAAACTCAAAATACTCAAAGTAATTAAAAGAATAAGTATTGATGCTATGTTAGAAGAAAATTTGTTCTGTAAATACTCATTCTTGAGTTGTTTGGACTACAAAAATAAATACCAAAAGTTATAAAAAATTACAAAAATTTATTAATTTTCTTTTTAAATTTTTTTAATCAAATTTTGTCACACATGACTTTTATATTAATTTTTTTATACAATTTTTATACTTTTTTTTCATCCAAATAACCCCTGTTCCCTCTCATCTCAACACTTAATTACCATTTTAACTTTGAATGTAATTTTTAGTATTTAACTTTGGGTTGCTTTATATATATAAATAATTATAGATTATTTTATAAATTTAATAGTAAAATTCAAAAAGGTTCAAAATTTGGAGGAGCAGAGTGTGATGTCATTCTTTTTTTTGCAATAAGTAATTTATGATTTTTTTATAAATCTATACATAAAATTTGAAAATTTTAAAAACTTGGGAGGTGGTCACCCTCTCCCATCACCTTGCATTTGTCTTGAAGGAGATTATGAAGCACTTACTCGAAATTTTAATATAACAAAGTTTTGTAAGAAAATTGTTGGTACAAAGAATATGTCCGACACGTGACAATTCTGATTACAGATCTTTTCGACCTCATCAATTTCGTTCTCGACTTCATTCACATTTTTCCAATCTCATGGCATGCTTCCAGATTGAATGAATGAGGTTCTAATTCAATCCTAATTATATGGTAACAATATAACTAAATTAGTTCGTTGTTGTAGTAGTGGAGGATATGACGTGACAATTATTCTTCCAAGAATTATCACATTTCACCTACCACTTTGTAAATTATTTCATGTGTATCAAATGCACTGTAAACCATCAATGTGATTACTAGAACATGGGGAGGTTAGAGCATTAAGGTTAAATTTGTATCTTACAGCTCTTACTTTTTCTTAGCCTTATAAATAATTTGGAATTATCTCAATTATAAAAATACACTCATTATTGCACACAAATTCTCTCTCTACAATTACTCTTCTTAATGAACTAGATTATCAAAGAACCTTTGGTCGAGAACTTTCTTCTGACCTCCTACTTTGACTATTTTTTCTGTTCACAGTAACTCTGTCGAGAGAAGAAAACGTGAGGATGTGGTGAGCATACTCGAAGTAGATTTTTATTTCACACAACAATATTTTGAGAAATCTATGGGGATAGAAATAGAAGGTAATTTATTAGTAATATAATAATTATTGGGAATTTAAATTTCTTGAAATTACAATTAATATATGTATTTTAAATATTGTATTTTAAGATTGACAAACTTATATTACTTCTTTGATCGCAACAACATAAAAAGTAATTTGAAGCCATTTAGAATTTTTAATAAAAATATTATTATTATTTTTTATTTTTTTGGATTGACAAAGTTAAAGTTGCAAAATTATTTTTTGTTAATGATGTTAAAGTAAAATATATTTACAATAATTGAATTTTTTTATTATAAAATGGATTAAATTAAAATTTTTATGTTAAAAAATGTGAAGTAATATTAAAATACTAGCAATAACTCTTACTGGCGGTACTTTGAATAAAATTAATGTTAAGTTTATTACATAGTTGAAACTTTAGACAAAAAATTCAAATAAAAAAAATCATAGTTGTTAAATCCGGCCTGGCCCGGCGGGTTGACCAACTAACCCGGTGACATAGTACTTGAATCGGGCCGGGTTGAAAATTTAATCGGCTAAGGCATTGAACCAGTAAAATTCAGTTTGACCTGGATAAACTCGATCACCTTGGAAAAAATCGAGCGACCCGGTATTGACACGGTCATTAACCCAATTCTTTTTTTTTTTTTTTGATTTTAGCAAAACAGGGGTCGACCCGGTGGCTCAACGGGTTGACCCGGTAACCCAGTGCTTGAATCGGGTCTAACAACTATGAAAAAAACTATGATAATGGATTTTTAAAAAAAAAAAAAATTAAGCCGTAGTAACTATAATATGTATTTTGGTTTCTCTTTCTAATTAATTTTTTTGTAAGCATGATAAAAGAAAATAGAATTTATAATCATTTAATTTAGAAAGTTCAACTTCCTAAAAAACATAATTGGATAGAATTTAAGTTACCATTTTGATATGAATATACTCTTCACAATTGAAATATGATAAAATTTAAAATATTTAAACTTTTTTATAAGATAGATGGTAATGAAATTTACTAAAATAAAATTGAGTTAAAAATTAAAAATATAAAGATAATCTCAACTGTTAAATTAAAAAGAA
This sequence comes from Pouteria glomerata, assembly GCA_035590655.1. Taxonomy (NCBI): domain Eukaryota; kingdom Viridiplantae; phylum Streptophyta; class Magnoliopsida; order Ericales; family Sapotaceae; genus Pouteria; species Pouteria glomerata. The sequence continues at coordinate 18,015,377 of JAVXUM010000046.1, forward strand.
TAATTCTTAGTCGTCTTTTTAGTTTAGGAGAGAAAATTTTAAAAAATCGTTCTGCTTTGTCAAAGTAATCTAAAACGTTAAATGGTGGTGCTATTGGTTGTGTAAGGAAATACTTTTTTAGTCAAAAGTAAGTGTAAATTTGGAATATTATAACAATAATAGAGTATAATTATACCATTTTTACTGTAAAAACTAAAAAGTGATTTTTGTTTTTTTACTTTTGTATTAGTACTGCTACATTTCCGTTTAAAAAAAGTTGCGTTTAATAATAATTCGCAAAAAATTAAAAAAAAAATATAGAAAAAATTAAAAAAATTGGTAAAAGTTGAGGAAAGTAAGAAAAAAATTAGAAAAATTTTTTTTGGAGAAAATTATAAAAAGTTAGAGAAAGTTAAAAAAAATTTAAAAAATTGACAAATTTGTAAGAGAAAAGTGGGGTTCCAAATTCAACAAATTTATTAATTTTTTAACTTTCATAAACTTTTTAAAAAATAAAAAATCTCTAACTTTCTTTAATTTATTAACTTTGTTTTTTAAATTTTTATAATTACTAAATACATAATTTTGAAAAAAAATAACACGTGTAATCCTTTTCATTACACTTTTTATTTTTAATTTTTTTTAAGGTCAAGAACAGTGCAGGATCGCCAGTGATTCTTCGAAGCCAACATGGCCGGTGGCAGCGGGAGAAGAAGCGCCGCCGTCGCCAAATCCACCACCAAACGCAGGACCAAAAAACGCCCAATTGACGTTCAACCGCACCACAGCTGCAGCCGCCAAAACCTCACCGAACTCATCTCCCTTGTGGCCTCCGCCACCACCGCTGCTCACTCCTTCCTCTGCCACAACGACCTCCGCCTTTTCCCGTCTCAGACCCTAAACCTCGAATCCAAAATCTCCTCCACGGCTCTTTCTCTCTCTAGATTCGTCTCTCTCCTCAAACCCATCGCTCTCTCCCCTCCGTTGAACCCACCGCCCTCCTCCCCCTCCTCCTCAACCCCTACTCCCTGCTGGTTCCACCGCTTCCTCTCCGCTGCCTCCGCCGACTACGACTCCCGATGGGTTGACGCCTTTCGGATGTCCAAGCCTGCTTTCACTCTTCTCCTCAGGCTCCTCACCCCATCCCTTAACTGCCTCTCTCCGATCCCCCCAAATTACGCCCTCGCCGCCGCCCTATTCCGCCTCGCTCATGGTGCGTCGTACAAGGCCATCGCCCGGCGGTTCATGTTCGATTCCACCACCGCGTGTCGCGCATTTTACATGGTCTGTAAGTCAATCAATGATAGATTGGGTCATTTGTTCGAATTTCGAACAGATATCAACAGGATTGTAGTGGGTTTTGGATGGGTTTCACTCCCGAATTGTTGTGGAGTTTTGGGGTTTGATCAGTTTCAGATTGATGGTGACTTGTTAGGTGAAAATGGGTCGCTGTTGGTTCAGGCATTGGTGGACTCAGAGGGGAGGTTCTTGGATGTATCTGCCGGGTGGCCTAGCACAATGAAGCCTGAAACAATCTTACGGCAATCAAAGTTGTTTTCTGGTGTTGAAGAATCGAGGGAGTTATTGAATGGGCCACCTTTCGAGCTCAGTGATGGGAATTTAATCCCTCAGTACATATTGGGTGACTCTTGTTTCCCTCTCTTGCCATGGCTACTTACTCCTTATGCAAAATCAGATGCTAAAAATGGGTTGACTTCCTCAGAAATGGCCTTTAATTCAGTTCATAGTCGAGGAATGGAAATGGTTGGGACAGCATTTGGGAGAGTTCGGGCAAGGTGGCAGCTTCTGTCGAAGCCATGGAAGGAGCAATACATTGAGTCATTCCCTTATGTCATTGTGACATGTATTCTGCTTCACAATTTCCTTATCAAGTGTAGTGAGCCCTTGCCCAAGGAGGATGTGGGATGCTCAAGGTACCACAAAGAGCTTCCTGCATTTGAAGGAGAGGTGGATGAGGATGGGCAAAGGATTAGGGATGTGCTTGCCTTGCACTTGAATTGGGTGAGTTAGAGGAGATAAATGATGTAATTATGCTTGCAGTTGCTCTTCTTTTTTGTGAACTTGATGGTACAAAGTAGTTGCGAGTAAATTTGGGTAGTTTTTAACTTCTATTTTCCTCTTTCATGGTTGATCATTTTTGGGAAGTTGTTATTGAATACTTTAAACAAATACCTAAATTTCAATCAAACCAGGAACGGAGCCAGGAATGCTTAGATTTTAACGAATGCCCAGACTAACCAAAACTACAGTAATTGTAGTGAATTTTAACAGGGGCCAACTACTAATATTGTAAACCTTTTTAACTATAAAAAAAAAAAAAAAAAGACATCTACATTAATTTTGGCAATCATGAGACCAAGACCCCATGGTTCTTGCATAGCTTCGTTCCCGTGTAAAATTGATAACAAGATATGCATGTGGTATTTTGTTTACTCTAGGAATACCCAGAATATTGACACGAACTAATAGATACTTTCTCTATCAATTAATTTCGTTATTCCATATCAGGTAAGTGGCCATTAGGCTTATACATGTTTAAATAAAAAACTCCTGAATGCTAGAATCTTAATCAAGGTGGAAATAAATAATAAATTATGAAAAAAAGGAAATTTACCAAAAATGAAAAATTTGACCTGATACTAGAATAAAAAAGGAATTTGCCAAGGTGTCATAAATTGAAATGTTTCCTAAATGGCAATAAAGGGCTTTTGAGGGCCTAAACGATGGAATTTGCTCGAAATCTGACCTAGGTCATGGTAAGTGGTGGGTATTACTCAGAAAGGCTGTTTTTTGCTTTGACACTAAGGTTTATGTGATTCCAAGATGGCTAACTTCTCAAATTTTGCCCATTGCATCCTTGCGACAATCTCTCATTTGCGTGTAATCCAATGCAATTGTGGCTGCATCAATATTTGATCACAAGCCTGTGGTGGTATCACACTCATTTCTTTCTTGTCACAAACACTTGCGATTTTAATTTTTCCGTGTTTAAGGTGCTTAACAGTTTGGGTAACTGATGTAAGTTTGGTGTAGTTAGAGACTGAACTCTCTTCTAGGCTTCGTCCACCTTTTTCCCGATCAACTTTTAATTATTTTCCTTCGCATGGAGTGCTTGGCTCAAATTTGGGTAATTATTTTTCCGTGTTTAAGGTGCTTAATAGTTTGGGTAATTGATGTAAGTTTGAAGTTGCTAGAGTTTGAACTCTCTTACTAGGCTTCATCCACCTTTATCCCAAGCAACTTTTAATTATTTTCCTTTGCATGGGGTGCTTCGCTCAAATTTGTTTTGTGGAATGTGGTTGATTGCGTGACCTAGATAAAGATATTTGCAACAACTTCCCTAAACCCCTCCTCTTTTCTAAGATAGAATATATATATCTATATATAGAGGGACAGAAGGCATTTAGAGGTCTACTAAAGTATCTCTACGTCCTTCCTACTTTAGAGAAGTGCTATGGTGCCTCTCCAAATTTAGAGAGTCAATATAACATTTTCTAAACCAACTGCTCTAGGGCAGTTGGCCAGAGCTCTTGGCTTTCCTAAGAGAGGTTGGGAGTTTGAACACAAGGTGTAAGCCTTGAACTTAACCGGTTCACATGGTTTGTGGGGTATTGTGTGGACTCCCGGTTTACCCATCGATTAGGCAGTTCTTTGAGAGATACAATAAATTAGTGAGGTTCTAGGTCAACAAAAAAAAATTCTCTACTGTATGTGGAGTTGTAGAAAATCTTATGTAAGTGCTCATGAACAGGGAATCTGTAAAATGGGAAAATGTCACTAGAGATTTTTCAAAAGAAGGCAATGTGGATGCCCTAAAAGGAACATAATGAATGTTAGTGTTGCAGGTTTGGATAGTTGACTAGGTTTGTTGGCAAGAGATGAAGATGGAAACAATTATCATAGATATTGCAAGAAATCTATGATATGGAAGATATGCAAATTGGGTTTATCCAGGGGCAACCGGGAGGCTGGAGGTGCTCCTTTCTATTGTTGGGC
>JAVXUM010000046.1:18155546-18166256 GCA_035590655.1 Pouteria glomerata
GATTGGGTGAGTTCTTCTTTGCTGTGTTGAAGTTTGTAATCTTCTCTGGTTGAGGTTTATTGTGGGAAGCCAAGCAAGCAAGGTTAGAATAGGTTGGGTACAAGTAGATCAATGGGTAGTTGATTGGGATAACTTGTAAACCTGAATTTGAACCTTGTAACCTCATTTTCATAGTGAAGATTTTCTTTTAGACTGATCCACTAACGGATCCGGGGTTGTTTCTCCTTTATTTACAAAGGAGTTTTTCCCTTGTTAACAAATTAAGGTGTACATGTGGTGAATGTTGTTTATTTAGCCTCTGATTACTATTTGCAAGTTTAATTTCTCAGTTACTGTACTTGGGGTACTGCTGTTGGGACTTTCAGTTTGTTTGCAACATGAGCAATCAGATGAGCCATCCGTGGGTTCCACAGATTGCTCAATTAATCTTTCAAATTGCTGGGTTTGGAGTCCCGCGAGTGTTGCCAAATTTTATATCCCATGCCTCCGGATTGCTTCTCGCTAATATCTAAAGGTTAAATTTTTTTTTTTTTTCACATTATATATTAAATCATATTTTTTATTTCACTTTATATTCTACAAATCAAATACCAAAAAAATATAATTCCACATACAAAATTATTCCCATCTTTTATTTAATCCCATATATTATCTCATGATATTACTTATCCCTCCGAGAAAGAGAAGATGGGTAGAAAGTAGTTTTGTTTGCTTATGATTTGATTTGCAAACTATATTTTTGTAGTTTTAAAGTTGGTGAATGGCTCTTTTCAGTCTGAATGAAATATAGATTAATAGAAGAAATACGTACAAAACTTTATACTTAATTTCTTTAAATTATGTTATACATAAAAACTTATGATGGAAGTAAAATGCACCACTACAAAAAAAAATGTGGAGGTATAAATGATGAAAATTTTCATCACTAGAATCACATTTATGTGGTAATGGTTATAAATGAAGAAAAACATTTCTTGCAGATTTCTTACTCTATTTTTGGTTGCCTATAGTTTTTAACGAAAAATTTTTATTTTCTTCACTTATACTTACTTTTAGTGAGAAAAAAAGTTTTCCACATTAAAAATAATTTTAGTGAGAAAATAATTTTTGTTATTAATTTTAACTTTTGGCGGATAAATCGTATTTGTCATCTATAATGATTTTTAGCGAAAAAAATCATATTCTACACCTATAATAACTTTTGACGAGAAAATGTATCCGTTACTTATAACATATAGATCTTTACAAATGGACTTTTAACAACCAAAAAATTATATATAGTGAGGAAAAAATTCCCTCACTAAAAATATTGGTTAATAAAATATAAAATTTTTTAAATATTTATTAAACATTTGTTCATATTTTTATTTTATATTTTATATTTTATATTTTATATTTTATGTGTTTTATATTTCAAAAATCCCAAAATAAAGAAAATAAAAAAACATTTAGTTTGACATTTTACTTTTTTTGTGCTTTGAATTTTTTTTTATTTTAAGTTAAAAACGCTCAAAATGATTTTTCGTTATTTTTCATTTCCTGTGTAAATTTATTTTTTATTTTCTAAAATGGAGTTTGAAAATATAAGTGAGTAAATACATTTTGAAGTTTTTTTTTTTATTTCAAAAAACATAAAAGAAAAAAAAAACTCAAAACAAGTATATCAAAACAGAAAATAAGTTATTTTCCATTGCCCTGGCATCATCTCGGCTACCGAAATTCACAGATCCAAAGCCTCTCGAGGCCCCTGAGTTATCCTTCGAGATAACCAAGTTAAGAATTTTTCCAAACTGATAGAATTTCTCCTGAAGAAAGCCCTCTGTCACGTTTGGATCCAAATTCTTCACATAGAGATTTGTGTATTTAGCATCGGAACTGAGTTAAATCCGATCACTATTTTTCCCAAACTCACCAGCATGCCCGTGAGAAATTATCATAAACTGCTAAGGCCGTGTTTGTTTGTTAGACAAAAATAAAGGATAGAGATTGCTTCTTCGTGAGTCCCACAAATAAAATGTTTGGTGTGTAATTATGTGTCCGTGAGATTATTTATCTGATAAATGGTCGGATTATTTAACCCATGAAAAATGTGATATTATTTATACCTCATTTCTGGATTTGTTTCCTATCATGATCTAAAGATTCAAAACTATTTTTTATCACATCACCTACCAAATCACATCTTTTATTCTATTTTATATCCTACCAACCAAATATATGTAACCTTATATATTATTATTTTATAATATTACTTAAATATTTATCATCCAATCTCTCAAATTAAAAACAGCCTAAATGTTTATGGAACAAGAAAGAAAGCATCAATTTGACATTACTTGAAATTAACTCATTACATGAATAATCATACACTGGTGACGGCTACAACAACAAAGAAGTTATAAATGGAGCACAGAAAAGTAGTCTAATACATCTGCTTGCCTCCAACACCGCAACCATTACGCTTATCAATGGCAGCATTTGCAGATTCCTAAGAGTCAAACTAGACAAAACCATTTCCTTTGCTCTTCCCATTATCAGACATAATTACTTTGTAAGACAATAATCCCAAAAATTATGAAAAATTTCTTGAAGCTTTGCATTATCAATTGACCTGCTCAAATTCTGCAAAATAAATCAAATCATTTTACATTTATAACCCTAATACTTAAATTAAAAGCATATGAGAGAGAGAGAGACCAATAAAACTTAAAAAAAAAAAAAAAAAAAGAACACAGAATTTTTTATGATCTTCTATTTTATCACAAAAACAAGTATACCTTGACAAACACATTCCCAAATCCACTCTTCCTTGCATCTGGATCACAATCCTTCTCACTTTACCATTCAGCAGAGAGCGATTTCAATAGAACCTATTGCTATTCAATCAAAAATTAAAGAAGCACAATGGTGAAAAGAAGCATCGAAATCCAGATTCTGAAGCAGACAAGTATGTCAAAAAAATCCACAAAAATTCAGCAAAAAAGTAAAAAGATAACACGAAAAAGAGAGAATTGCTTCCATGCCTCAGCCTGCCTAACTTCATCGCATGATCAGGTGCAACCTCCTGAGAAATATAAAAAGTTACATACAAAAACAGCATGGGAGCATTACGACTCAAAAGAGCGAAAATGAGGCGGTTCAAGCTGAAATTGAGCTGTTCGAGCCAGTGCCTGGGCTGGAAATCACATGCGTTCCGGCAGAGAAAGAGATGACTCGGTCGGGCTAATTATGGTGGGAACGATAGATTCAGCATTGTTTTTGTCCGCAAAAGATTGAGAGATTTCGTTTGCCAAAGCGAGAAGTCGAAATCAAAGTGCGATCGAATTGCGCGATTCGATTCAATTCGATCAGACTCAAATCTCCTCGATAGATACAAGTCCAATTGAGAAACTCGAATCAACAAAAAAACAAAAAAAAAAAACAAAAAAAAAAAAAAAGATTGAATGAGTGGAATCAAATTGCTTACCTGAACTAACGCTTGAAGCGCACGATTCTCAGCTGATGCGATTGCAGTCGCGACAGTGCTTATAGTCTCTAGAGAATTGCTGTTTGCTCCTCTTTATCTCTCCATTCGCTCCCCTCATCCTATTGTTTTTCTCCTTTATCGATCAAAAAATTAACTAAATTTCACCAGCAATTGACTATTTCATCACCGATCAAATCTCAACTGTAGAAGACTGCAACTTTCTCGAGAAAATTCAAAATTCCAAGCCCGAAACGAGAGAGAGTATCATAGAAACCGATCAAGAATGAATAAGATAAAAGCAAGAAATGCTAATTTTTATATAAACCAGAAACCAAAAAATTAAATCCCTATCTCTCTCTAGCTTTATTTCTCTAACTAAGCTATAACTCCGGCTTTTGAGGTCAACCGTGGCAATGAATTGATTTATTAGGCTCCCCTGAAGCCCTTGCATATTGAATGATGCCCTTTCTCCCTCCTAAATGATCACACCAAATGAGAATTCCTTTTATTGCAGGTAGATAGTTGGTTGAAACTAATATTTATATATAGTTTTTTTTATACCAAAATATTTCTGTGCCAATGTTTTTTTATTTATACCTTTCAAAAAATAATTTTTTTTTTTATTTACAGTAATATCAATATAGCAGTAAAATTGTTCCTTTACTATAAATACGAAATATATTTTATTAAATTATTTTTAATAAATATCATAATTAAATTATTTAATATATTTATTCAAAATATATTTCGTATATTTAATATATTAATATATTTCGTATATTCAAAATTATTTAATATATTTATTCAGATGCTAATTAAAATATATTGATTCAATTATTATTAATAAATAGTATAATTAAATTATAATTTAATATATTTTATACTTATTGAATTAAATTAAATGATATAATAATTATATTTTATTTAATTATTTTTAATAAATAATATAATTAAATTATAATTTAATATATTTTATATTAAAGTGAAACATGTCTTCCAAAATTCATCCAAACCATTGACTACTTATACCCCACTATTAGCAAAAAAACTAAATTTTAATGCCTATAATATTTATTAAGCCAAACAAATTATTTAACTATTAGTGAGAAAGTAAATTTCCTTGGTTATGATTCATTATTAATAAGAAAACTAAATTCTCTCGCCTATAACATTTGTTAAAAAAAATTATTTGACTATAAGAGAGAGTATATATTCCATTACCTATACCCCACTATTAATAAAGAAACTAAATTTTCTCACTTATAGTATTTAGTTAGGAAACTAAATTTTTTCGCTTATAGTATTTACCAAGCAAAAAAAATTACTTAACTATTAGCAAGAAAGCAAATATTTTCTTACCTATATTAGTGAGAAAATTAACTTAATTTTATCACTTATAGTATTTATAAAACCAAAAAAGTTACTTGACTATTAGTAAGGAAACATATATTTCCTTGCTTATACCTCACTATTAAGGAGGAAACTAAGTTTCTTCGCCTATTATATTTACTGAGCCAGAAAAATTATTTGATTATTAGTGATAACATACATATTTCCTTACTTATATCCTATTATTAGCAAAGAAACCAAATTTCCTCATCACCTATAGTATTTTCAAAATTTTTCTTTTTGTTTTAGCGCTATGATTTTTATCTTCTAGCGGAGAAATTAAAAAATTCTTGCAAAATACAACTATTAGCGACGAAAATTTTTCTTGTAAAAACTTTTCAAATTATTTACGAGAAAAATTTTTTTTCCTCTTCTAAAACCTACTACTAGCAAGGAAATTAGTTTTCTTGTAAAAACTTTTCTCGTCCATACTCCATTTTCTTGTAGTCATGTTATTCTAATGCCCTTAAATATATTAAGATCCATTTTCTTGTAGTTATGCTATTCTAATGCCCTTACATATATTAAGAAAATATATATTACAATCGACAGTGAAAATCTAAGAATATTTTTGATGCAAATGGCCTCTAACTTAAATGACCGATCTATTAGATAGGAGTGGCACTTACATATATAAAATATTTCGTAACCTCTCACTTAAGTAATGTGATACGAATAGTGATTCTGACCCCGCCCCGAAAAGTAATTCTGACCCCGCCCCGGCCCCGGCTCGACCTGTCCGTACGCCTGAACCTATATCCTTGGGTCAGGGCTTGGGTCAAAGGAAATCCGGCTCGAGCGACCTGCCCCCTCCCCCTTTAAAATATTTTTTTTTCTTTCTCTTGCCCGTTTGCTGAATTGCTGCTTGTTGCAGCTTTTTTCCCTGGTTCCCGCCGCACCTATGCAGCATGCAGGCTGCAATGCAGCAGCCTTCTCAATTATTTTTTTTTTCTTTTCTTTACTATTAGCAGCTATATATTTTGTTTCTTTTTTAAATTTTTTTTCCTCAATTGGGTCAATTGAATTCCAGATTTCCAGTGCCTTATTTTTTTTTTCCTTGGTTAGCCGTTAGAGGTTTTTTTTTTTTTCTCTTTTTTATTTTTATTTTTTTTATATAGAGATAGAGTAATATTTGCAAATGATAGTCACTTTCATAGGTGTCAACCTAGTTGGGATGTATAAGACATGTAGTGACACACTAATTTATTATTCTATCATTTATTTTTTTTTATTTTACATTTGTAAATTGTAATTTTAAATTTAGTATTAATTATGTAATTCTTTATTGTTTAATAAATTTTAAATTTTGTCAATATTTATTTTAATGTGTTTGGTTAAGTTTTATTCTGTATTTTATTCACTTAAAAAATTAGAAATAATTTAAAAAATATATAAAAAAATAAGCTGAGTCAGCTGGGGTGAGTCAAGGGCGGGTATTTTTGACCCTGGCCCGACCCAACCCGACCCTAAAACACAAAAGGGGCAGCCAGGGTGGGTCGGTTCGGCACGAAATTAGGGACAGGACGGGCCGAGCCCGACCCTTTTTACCTACGAAAGACCATCTACATTAATTTTTTTTTTTTATTTTGAAATTATAAATTCACATTTAATGACATTGTTATGAGTATCAAAGTAACAGTAAGGATTGGACATGCATGTGGGATATATTTATGTGTATATGGATATCACGACGTGCATGTGTGTGATGTACCAATTGGATATCAAGGTTTAGACTCCCATGTGGAATCTCATTGATGAAAATTAAAGTGACGTATATTTAACTGATAGCACATGTAATTTCATCAGTCTCTTGTGGCTGTCAACTTTAAGAATTGGGCCATCCATGCCACTTGAGTCTTGAGAGATCATACATGGATCAGATAATTATGCTACAGTGTTAAACCCTGCATTTGATGTTGACATTGAATCAAAATATCCGTTGACGTCCCCCACAAAGGACTTCAAATTCTTTTGCCCTAATCGATATTGATGGGAGTCCATGAACAAGTCCTCTAGACTCGATTAACTTCTAAACCACGTGCCATGGCCAAAAAAATTATACTCAAAAACACTATATTAAGGAATCAGAGTTTTTGGTTGAATAAGTTAATATTTATACTCATGGCTTATGTTTAATACATAAGCGAGATCTTTAATTGCCAAAAGTGTATTACAAAGTTATCTATACAATATTATAATAAATAAGTAAGAAGAGCTGGTAAAGTTATCCAGTGAAACACAAAAAAAGTTATGTTACATTTTAAGTAGGACAAAAATATCAAACTTAGGTTTTGACCAATTATAATAATTTTTAGACTCTATTTGATACACAATAGTGAAATGAAATAACTACTCTCATATATATTATCATTTCATTCAATTTTCTTAAATAAAGTTACATTTCAAATAAATATAAAATTATATTTTAAATAAATGTATCAAATAATGAATTAAATAAAAATATAAGAATGATCATTCTATTTTATTCACTCATGTCAAATGACACCCATCAGTTATAATTATACAGTTATCTTATTGAATCTATCTCTTTTTTAGTATTGTATGTGTGGGCTATGTTGTTTTCGTTTGAACATGTCATGCACCGATTATTAATTAAATATTTACTTATATCCCAGTACATATATAATATACCTACGCATGGTTTGGTAACTCAAATTTTAGCAGAAAACTATCAATAGTTGCTTATTCAGTATTTAGCAAAACATCAATTTTTGTTATTTTTTTACTTACGATTGCAACTTATTCAATTCAAAAATTATTAAATTTTGTCAAAAATTATTAAAAATTGTTAAAAATTTTACTAAATACTTAAAAATTAGTAAAATTTGTTACTTACTACATCAAACGTACAAAAATTATAGGTAATAACTTTAAAAAAAAGATAAATAAATAACAAAAATTGTTAAAATTAGAACTTTGAAATGGTACCATAAACAATACTAGCAGTCTTGGCACGCAGTTGCATGGTTGACTCGAACACATTAATTGGAGATACAACATATGAAAGCAACAAGCATGCACTTGCGGAAATGATATTAAACATCATATATAAAAACAATCGCATGATGGTTACAAGCGCAAAAGTCATCACAAATCCTGATTTTTGTTTCGTATTTTATGAAGAAGAAATCAAGTCATATATTTTGACTTAAAGGCATTGGAAAAATCAAAGTTTGCTGGTGAAATTTACTTGGGGGGATAGTAACGGAAACCAATGTCTCATGAGTAGCTTATTTTGCCAAGACTTTGAGGATTCAGACTTGTTTTTGCTTGTATAGTTCTCACTGATGCATTCCATTTCACTATAACCTGACTCTCTCTCTCCCAAATATATTATCCAACCAACTTAGATTTTACATTACAGGAGAAGTATTTACATGACGTTTGACCGGAGAGAACTGTGAGAGGGAGAGAGAGAGAGAGAGAGAGAGAGAGAGAGAGGGGGGGGGGTTGGAGCAGCTGGTTGAATTTGTAAGCAAGGGCTTACAGAAATATATATATTCATATTGAACTGAACGATCACATAATAATCCTATGTAATACAAGGGGAAACTAGTTTGAAAAAAATACAAGTATAAAAACTCACTAGAATTTTATATATCATACAATAAGCTCTTATAAAATCTAAACGACAACAACAGTCAAACCCACCCTAGAGCTTGACTTTTCGCTTGCACTTCTGCTGTTGAATAGCCCGGCTGGTCATATTAACAGACATGGTGCAATTCATCTTCACAACGACATGTTTCTTGATGATCTTCAACATGTTCACCTTCCCACCAACTCTGGTGAAGCTGTTCATGGTCACAAGCTCAGATTTCACATCACTCTGAAAATTTGGGTTAGAAACGAGCCTGTCGGTGATGATATCCACAGTCACATTCATTCTCATTGTCCGTCGAGCCCTAGCCTTCCCCGGCGGCCCTCGAGCCTCTCCGATCACAGTCCCTCTATAGTAAAGAGTGGTGGTCGTGTTTCCATACTTGAACGACGCCACGTTCGGATTCTTGACCGATACGTCTGCCGTTAAGGTCATGTTTGAGCCCGGGCGAGGAGTCGTCGTGCCGTTGATGAGGTCGAGCTTGTTGATCTGAACGCTGTTCATTCTTATGATTGGGTCTTTGACTCGGAACACTGTGAATATCAAAATTACCACCACTATGATTTGGATGAGAAGTAGAGCCGCTACGCAACCGCAGCACTTAACGCATCTCTTGTGGCGGAACTGTTTTATTTGTAGATGAGCCGGCTCTTCTTCGTCGCTGCTGGGGCGGACTGAGGATGGGGCCAGAGGTCTAACCTGCTCCTTTTCCGCCATAGCTATATATGAAGCTTGAAATAATTTCCTGTGGGAAAGAAGAAAGAGGCCGGTGTAGGGTGGAGAGAACTAATGGCATATGATTTGAGAATTTTGTGGTGTTCATTTATACTGCTGCAAGTGGGCTGTTATTGTGAGATATTTTTATTTTCCACCCATTGTCGACTAGAAATATAGCTAGAGCAATTTTCTATATATTAAATATTCGTGACTTTGAATTTCTCGACTTATGATTATATATGGCTCATTTTTCAACGTCTTTATATATATAATTTATTTGACATAATATCAACGCCCAATTTAGTTTACTAAAATTTATTAATTTTTTTAATTTTTAATTAAATTTTATCACATACCACTTTTACATTAATTTTTTATAATTTTTTTAATAATCTTTTACTATTTAAACACCACCAACATATGATAAACTATACAAAGAACTAAGTTAAGAAATCCATCAAAAAGTGAATTGGCACCTGTACCCATTGGTGACTAAGGGCGTGTTTGATTGCCGGAGTAAAACCCCGGACTGGACATAAAATCCGTGGGCCAAAACTTTTGATATGTTTGTTTACTGAAACTGCCGCGGGAGTTGATCTCCAAGCGGGATGACTAATCCGGAAAAATACCGGATGCCAAATCCTACCGGGGTGGTGAGATAATTAATTCCCCACCTCCGGATTTGGTTCCCGCCAAAATTTAAAGGTTCAAAATTATTTTCTTTTACATCACATGTCAAATCATATCTTTTGTCACGCCCCTAACATAAATTGTCCGGGACGGACGGTATTGGAAATAGGGATAATTTAAAACAAAATATAAAACCTGTACCAAGGTCAAGTCATAATATCATAACATCCATCAGAGCAACTACAACCGTCCCAAATCCCCATATAAATAAAATATACAACATACGTCATCAATATCAATGGGACCCACACTCCGGGTCACACAAATAAAATACAATAATTTCAAAAAGATCAAATAATGACTAAGGTCTTCAGCAGTCAACTCAACTCGGGATGGTTACCACCTCGCCTCCCTGTGTCACCTGCAATAATTAGGGGGTGAGCTCACTAACCCAGTAGGTAGGACAGTGCAAGTGTGCACCAGTGTACATATATAACATAACATATATATATATACACGCCATCAATATAAATATGCATCTCTCATGCAACGTATGAAATGCAATGCCATGGTCATGCATCCTATTTCTCTATCTACCTCTAACCTTATCTTGGGACAGGTGACACTTAGCAAGGTCGAAGTGCCAAGACACGCACGATCACCAAACACACCGTTTCAGCGCTTACGGCAAACGCATACATATATATATATATATCTCATATGCCTGTGGAGAACCGTGTTACACCCACACAGGTGTAAAGACTCAGGGGCTCCGTGTTACACCCCCTGGCCCTTCTGCTAGAGAACCGTGTTACTCCTCTAGTCAGGCATCCACCTATCTCAGGTAGGCATCCGCTATCTCATAGCAGGCAACCGGCTGCAGTTC